>CM040122.1:40776326-41307039 GCA_022559845.1 Amorphophallus konjac
GTCATACGACACAGACTCCTTTATTCGCATCCTCCACCCTAATCCAAGGATGTGTTTGTTTTGCTATATGCACGTACAACAGAGGTATATATCCGGGCGTTCCTGAGGATGGGCGGGCCGCGAAGGTGGGTGTTCTTAGTGGTGGCCTCCCCCAGAGCCTCCACCGCCCTTGCGCTGGCAGCATCGGCTGCAGTACCCGTTGTGCCACCCGCCACAGCAACCGTACCGGCAGCGTCTGTAGCCGCCTCCGCCGCGCTGATCCTGGACGGCGTCCTCTGCATATGGGAATGGCCCGCAGACCACGAGTTAGATATATATATATATGGATGCTCATAAACCAAGTGCACCTTCCATATATTAACGTTACTTCATGTAATACAAATTCAAAGAAGACGTCGAGGAGTTTCAAAGGTCTAAGTCCATCGCCGTTCATATTGAAGAATATGAATCAGGCGAAATCTATTAACCCAACCTGCTTTCGTGTGAGTGTTAAGAGAAACAAGTAAAAGCAGGTACTCCAACGGCCGGGAAGGGGCAAAAGCCACTAAACAGTGTTAGGACGAAGTGACCGGCTTCGTCTGCTCTGTTTATATTGAACTGGGAAGGGCACCCCTTGCAGTTCCGTCGGCCAGCCGGAGAATGAGTCTCCACTCCCACCGCCGATGCCACCCCCCGACTACTCCGCTTCTCTCTCTCTCATCCATTTTCCTACCAATCTAGTTGCGTACGTATAAAGGAAGGCTTTCCTCATTCTCGTCTAACAATTATGTAACCCTAATTCGTTACGCCAGCTGTGTCAATCGGCCTTGACGGGTTCTGATTTTAGGAATTTTACTGAGCAAACAGAGTGTCACGAATGCTAGCTCTATCCCCCACATGGTATTCTAACTGCATTGATGGGAACTAAAATTTAATTTGAATTTGGGGTGACACAATCACACATCAGTATAGGACAAAGCTAGCCATCAAATAACAGAGAGCCCTTTCCGGCCCCTCTCAGTTCATATAGAACAAATTAATTAACTTATCAAATATGAGCTGACTGCCCTTCGAGCCCGAAGCCATGAAGTACACGTACGTACGTGCGCCGTAAACCGACCGAGTACACAAAGGAGAGCTAAAGAAATTATAGACGTCTAAACGCAGCGGCGTCTGCGTTCTTAGCGCAGTGAATTATTTGTCCGCACTGGCGCAAACCCGCATCTTTAGCTTATCCAGCTTATTGAAAGAGCTGTGCTATATACGTCAAATGAGTTACTAAACTATATCTATGTGTAGCGCTGGTTTTACCGCTCATCTCTGGCACCACCAAAAGGGAGGCTAGCTATATATAGACCCTTGCTCTGTGATTCAAGGTGGTCCAAGAGTTGCAAAGGGAGCCCACTGCATGAGAGAGTACAAGTAGGCTTTTCCTCAATATATATTAATCTTGCATGCATTGATATGTAATCAGAGTCTAAGAACCCTAGTATAGTTTCCAGTACTGTAAGCGTTGTAGAAACAGGCAAAGAGAACAAAACAGACCATAACAGCAGGGAAAAGCCACTACAGGGAGTTAACTTGGCAGCGAAGGATTTGTTCCAAGGACTCACTTGTTTCCTCGGTCAGCTCCCCTGCAGTCACCTCGGAGGAGATGATCAGCAGGGCAGCCATGAGGACACCCAGCACCAGCAAAGACCTAGGAGCCATCTGATCACCGGCTAAGTTAAACACAAGCTAACTAGAGACTGCTGAAGGAAGAAGAAAGAGATCGAAGTGGCTATTGGCTCCTCCTGGCCGGGTTGAGGAGGAAGTGACCCGCCTTAGCTCTATTTATAGCCAGCTGGGAAGGGGTCGGAGAATGAGCCTCCGCGCGCATTCCCCCACCGTGGACTCGGTCGATCGGCAACTCTCTCTCTCTCTCTCTAATCTAAAACTCTTTCACGCTTGCGAACGCCAAAATTTTCCCACTGATCCACACGCATAAATAAAGGAATTCTATACATAAGTGTTATTTAATTACTCTTCCGATCGATGAAAACTAAACCAAATCGATGAAAGTCTGCAGAATCCGTGAACCGTGTTTACGTACGGTGACGTACGGCTTGGTAGGAAATTAATTCACTTGGACAATATTATATTGGCGGTTGAGATGATCTAACTCACTGTCGTAAGCTTTTAAACTTGGTCTATCGTGAATTATATATTACACAGTTAGAGTAACCTTCTTTTATAAACGGTTGCACGCAGAATTGTCATCTTCAGAGTGCTATTAATGTTATAAATAACCTCGTTACCTCGTAATATTTGCACTAATTTTCTTGCAAAATGATTTTTGGTAATGACAGCTTAATTTAATTCTGAAGATGAAAATTATGTAATCAATGTTCATATAATAAAGTTATAATACAATTAACCGTATATATAGATATATTAAGGACCGCAATGTCAATTTGCTGCATGTTCTCGCGACAGTGGGAAATTGGGAAATGTTAATTACTGAAAGAAGCATGTCTACCAAAAACTCACTAGAATGATATGTTTTAATAACTATAAGTTCTATTTTTTACGATGCTATTGCAGTAAGCATCATCAGAGATACTAGAAATGATCTACGCGTAGTTATGGGGTCATGATGCACCGCCATTGACGAATTCCTTCGGTTACATCTGACCCGGCACTCACCTGCGCTACTAGTCCCCGGCCGTATGAATACCTAACCTGCAGGGTGGGTGAGATCATGTTTGCCTGGGTGTATATTTGTTTAAAAAACATGAGCAGTAATCCACTTATTGTGTATTACAAAATATTTTGACTGCTGTATTTTTTCGTCCAACGGGTTCGATCTTTAATAAGTAAAAAAATACGTGATACGAGTATGACGGGACGTACTTTTCTGTGCAGAAAAAATATTTTCACCTTTTCAAGAGACCAACAAAATTAAACATTATATTGTGACATAATTTTATACACCAAATTCAATACACAAACTATTACTCATTTCCTACGTGTTGAAATGTTACAGGGTATACTATCGTAAGCTGTTTCTCCCCCATGGATCGATGGGGATCCGAGTGGTAACGATGGGGCAGCAATTGGAGCGTTCATAATCCCTTGTTTTCCACGTTAAGGATGACAGTGTGAAAGCGCGCGCGGGGCATGTTCCGTAGCTTATGTATGGATCGATTGACTGACGTCCAGTCGCAAATTGACGTTAAAAAACTTTGGACGTGGATTATATAAGACATTAATTAGGTATAGATTTTTTATGCGATGTTGGTGTGTAACCATCGGCAAATTAATATATTAGATATGGTCGAGACGTACGTACGTCGATCATGCAGTGGGGATCATGAACGCCATCGACCAAGTCTTGTTGTACCTAAACATCCATATGTTGAAAATATTAGTCTGACAATAAGAAGAACTAATAATAAATAATTAGATCTAAAAATAAAGATAGAAAGAAAATGGACCAGACAGAGATGACACAACGAAGTAATATATATATCGTTGCTGAACAATATAAAGCACAATATATTGCTTCATGTGCATTGTATCACTCCGCTATATATATGGCATCACTGAAAAAGTGTTATCATGCACCCGGACTCATTGTAATATAATCTGCATTTTATCATTTTCTTATTCGCTTTTCCATTTTTAGAGATCGTATTTGTGTGGCGATGGATTGTGATTGATTATTGACGATTTTTAGCGCAATTGTAACTGCAAAGGATTTGCTTCGACATTTGTAAGGGGGAGTGATGAGAACAAGAAACAACCTCTCTCTCTCTCTCTCTCTCTCTCTCTCTCACACACACACACACACACACACACACTCACACACACACACACACACACACATAGGTGTAGAGATGAGCATTAATTATTTGGGTTTAACGCGAAATCTAAATCGGACCGATAGATTTGACCAGATTTGATTACAATTGAAATTTCAAGATTACAATTCAGATTAAAGTAGAACCGTATATATTAATAAAAATAATTTTGTCCGATTTCTAATTCTCGAAAGTCAAACGAAATTGTATAAACTGTCCAAACCTAGTTTTAGGGTATTTCTGTCAATTTGATATTGACCAAATAGTTAGTCACATTTTCCGTTCTTTTGAAAGGTCTCTTCCTATCTTATTCTTGCACATTGAATAAAAATTTCTTTCCTTAAATAGTGAATACTTTCTCAATACTGCCGATAGCTAGTCACATTCTCCACTCTTTAGGAGAATTATTGTTCAAATCGAACCAAATCACATTAATTTAATTTAATTTGATTTTATTTCGAAGTCATTTGATTTGACATAGTTTGGGTTGAATTGTTAAAATGATTTAATTTTGCTTGAGAAAAATCATGTTCTAATCAAATCAAATCGAACCCTTAAATAGGAGAGGAAAGAATGGTGCAGAGAGAACAGCTATATAGCTAGCACTAGGAGAGAGGGGGTGAGTTTCTTCCTTTTCCAACCATGGTTGACATTGTGATTAACCATTAATTGGGTGACATTGTCATATATTAGGGATTTAGGATAACATATCAGGATTTTAGGGGCGGGGTGTAGAATTGAATATGAATGCTTTGGTGGAAATACTTGTAATTATCATATAAATGTACTTACTCGATCGTACGTGTGTTATGGCCTCATGCATGGATAAGCCAAGGCCTAATATTACATGGGATAAGTCATGAGTTTTGTCAGACTAATAAAAACAAGGCAATATTGGACTGAGCAAGGATTGGACAAACCCAGCTAATTATGCTGGCTACATTTCTATATATAAACTAAGGTCCCATTAAACAAATGTACGGGGGGTTAGCTGGCTAGGTTGAATTGGCCAAAGTCCTGGCCGCCCAGGTGTCTGGGCGGCCAAGGTGGTGGCCACCTAGGTCAGAGAGGTTGGGCGGCCATTGGGTTGGCAGCCCATCTCGGTCAGGTGTCTGGGCAGCCAGGCTGGTGGCCGCCCTGGCTAGAGAGGTTGGGCGGCCACTGGGTTGGCCGTCCACAGGTGGGCGGTCCCAGGGTTGGCCGCCCAGTCCCTTCACTGTCCCAAGGTCGGGCAGCCAACCTCCTGGCCGCCCAGGCCTGTGGGCGGCCAGGGTTGTGGCCGCCCAGGCCACATGGAACCCCTCTGCTGGGCAGCCAGTGCTGTGGCCGCCCAGCCCTTTCTGCCCTCGGCATTCTATGCTTCGCTAATTCGTGACCCGGGCTATCTATATGTGACATGTCTTCGTGGGAGAGGCACTGGCGTGGTTCTCTATGATCCGATGTCCTATCCATGTCACCTTGGATCTTCCATGTGAGTCTGGGTACTGTGAAGAGTGCCCTTCCTCAGGTGAGTTCCACCGATCGAGGTCATAGGGGTTTAGTGTGTATAGCCGTCTCATGTCGTGTCACATGCGTACGGTGAGTTACGTACAAACCGAGAGTGTTCCAGTGGATTTCCACTTTTTAGCGAGTTCTCACCTTTTGGTGACCTTTTTCACTAGTCGTAGCCCGATGACACACGTTGTGTTGGCCCACTTGGGACTGGTGGCGGGGTTACCCGAGAGAGACGGTTTTTAAGCTGGTTACCGTAGGGCACCTCGTCTTTGCAGCCTGAGTCCGGGCTGGGGTGAAAATCAGCTAGAGGATCTGACCTATAGCGCATGGTCTGTCTGTGCACACGTGGTTGGGGGTGTCAGACACGTGCTGACGAGTGCGACCCCAGCTAGTCCTTGTTTGAGGTTCCATGGTTAGTGTGTCTCAGTTTCCGCCTGGGGCGAGTAGGGAGACGCCAGGGGTGTGGACTAAGACGTCAGTGGATGCATCCGGCCTTACTTCTAGTGGGTATTGCTTCTGTCACCTGAGGGGTTTTTGACTCAGGTTCTCTTATGTCGAGGTTCAGCATTTTGGCGACTCGGTGTCATGTTTACTCGAGGTCGAGGTATGGTTCCTCGCTGTCCGCGTGAGTCCCGTCCGGCTGCGTAGCCATGTTTCTAGTTGACCAATCGATGGTCTACCTGGTAGCCTAGATCCAAGCGTATGTGTCCTAGGAGAGGTGTTCCGAGACAGGTCGATCGCTGGGTTCCATCTTTCTGTGGCCTAGGCTTCGAGTTTTCGTGTCAGCGTGAGTTGTGTTCGATACTCGAGGCATCCCGACAATGTGCAGGTTTTTAGCAGTTACTAGCTTAGCGCGTTTCTTGTGACAGTGCCTTCTTTAGTGCTTAACCTACTTTGCTGTCTTTATATTTTATTACTTTCTACTCTGTTTATTTGTTACTGTGGTGGGGATCTGCGGGACCTCTATCGAGCCAATGAGATGAGACTCACCCCTTTTCCTTTAGGTCGGCGTGCCTCCTCATCGTTCGGAGGCCTTGAGCAGCGTTCGAAGTCCTAACGTCGCCAGCTGGTGTTAGCCGGGGTATGCCCCAAAGGCTGTGTACCTTCCTTTTGTTGCACTATACATTTTGGACTTGTGTATATCTGGACTGGTAATTGTATAAAATATGTAAATTCATTTATATAAATGTAAATTTTAAATTCAACACTTTAATTCCTGCATTTATTTTAGATTTCTTTACACACTCGTGACACCTTTTAACCCTTCTGAGCTTCCCAGCTCGTAAATCTTTTAACCCTTTTAACCTTTTAAATTTTTTTTTGAAAATTTCTATAATATTTAATTTTATTTAATATAATTAATAAATTAATAATAAATATTAAATTGTAAATATAATAAATAAGATTAAAAATTATAATTAAATATATTCATTAATTAAATAAATTATTTTCGACGTATTTACGACTGAAAATTTTCCATCTGAAATCTATTTGTCACCCTTATCAAACTATTTGTCACCCTTGGCGACATATTTGTCACCCTTAGCAAGCTATTTGTCACCTATTTGTCGATATATGTCAATTTATTTCCCACGGAAAGTAAGTTGGTCGAAAATCCGTCGGAAGATATTTGTCACCCTTAACAACCTATTTGTCACCCCTTGGCGACCTATTTGTCAACCTTAGCAAGCTATTTGTCACCTTTGACATGAATGTGTCAAATTATTTCCGACGTATTAAAAGTTAGTCAGAAATACGTCAAAATTTTTTGATGTATTTCTAACTTCAAAATCTTCCGTCGGAAATCTATTTGTCACCCTTAACAACCTATTTGTCACCCGTGGCGGCCTATTTGTCAACCTTAGCAAGCTATTTGTCACCTTTGACATGAATGTGTCAAATTATTTCCGACGGATTATAAGTTGGTCAGAAATATGTCAAAAATTTTGGACGTATTTCTGACTTCAAAATCTTCCGTCGGAAATCTATTTGTCACCTTTAACAACCTATTTGTCTCCTTTGGCGACCTATTTATCAACCTTAGCAAGCTATTTGTCACCTTTGACATGAATGTGTCATATTATTTTCGATAGATTATAAGTTGGTCGGAAATACGTCAAAAATTTTTGACGTATTTTTGACTTCAAAATCTTCCGTTGGGAACTTATTTGTCACCCTTAACAACATATTTATCACCTTTGGCGACCTATTTCTCAACCTTAGCAAGCTATTTGTCACATTTGATGTTAATTTGTCAAATCATTTCCGACGGTCGGCCCAAGGCAATGCCGGATCATGGCCATATTGGGATGGTTCCCAAGGTCCAAATCTGACTTAGCGCAACATCATTGATATTCCTTTCACCGAGTCCGGGAAGCGAGGACTCCGGAGCTGACGTTATTATGTTTTTGTTGTTATTATTGTTATTTCTATTTGGTTATCAAATTTTCTTTTATTCATTTAGGTGCATGGATGTATTTTGTTTATTTGTTATTACCCCTTTTTTACTTTGTTTGTTTTTGTTATTATTATTTTTGATGCATGGATGCATGTGCGTTTTAGATGCGAGATAAACCTTTTTGGTGCCCCCAAGAGGTATTGTCCCGGCCACGCCGGAGGGCGGCTAGGATTTTATCCTTGTAAAAGGGCCCACTTGGGTTAAGAGGTGAAGACCTTCTTTATAAGCACTTGGTTGCTTTATAAACATCCAATGTGGGATTAATCATGTGACCCTAGGTCCACTACACAAGCCCCCCCTTGAGAAGGTAAGCGAGTGCAAGCTCAGGGTTCCCACAGACGGCGCCACTTTGTAGATGCGAGATAAACCTTTTTGGTGCCCCCAAGAGGTATTGTCCTCGCCACGTCGGAGGGCGGCTAGGGTTTTGTCCTTGTAAAAGGACCCTCTTGGGTTAAGAGGTGAAGACCTTCTTTATAAGCACTTGGTTGCTTTATAAACATCCAATGTGGGATTAATCATGTGACCCTAGGTCCACTACACAAGCCCCCCCTTGAGAAGGTAAGCGAGTGCAAGCTCAGGGTTCCCACAGACGGCGCCACTTTGTAGATGCGAGATAAACCTTTTTGGTGCCCCCAAGAGGTATTGTCCTCGCCACGTCGGAGGGCGGCTAGGGTTTTGTCCTTGTAAAAGGACCCTCTTGGGTTAAGAGGTGAAGACCTTCTTTATAAGCACTCGGTTGCTTTCTTAACATCCGATGTGGGATTAATCCTGTGACCCTAGGTCCACTACATGCGTATTTTCTTTTGTTTATTTGCTATCATTCTCATTTTTTTGTATTTTTTTGTTTCGTTTGTTCGATTTTCTTTTATCTACTTAAATGCATGGATGATTTTTTTGGGGGGGGTGGTGTTTCATATCTCTTGTTTAGTTTTTTTTTGTTTTGGCTTGCACCGTTTAAATCTGGGTTGAACGCCTCTTAATTCTTTTAATGGGGGTATTTTTATGAGTTCCTTATCATTTATGGTATTTTTCTTTCATCTTTACAATTTTCCCCCATTGGGAAACTTTTCGGCCTCCTACGGACCTTTCCGGCATAATGTGTGCCCCGGTCGGGTCACTCGAGTTTTATGCTGATATTGCCTTCGGCACCTTGTTTTGAGGGACAAGGGATATTTCTTCAGCTCGGGAAGCCTCCTCATCAGGTGGCGGACGACCAGGTGTGCTTTCGTCTTGATCGGATGAGATGTAGGGTTTGTTCTGCCTTTCCACTCTCAATCAGTTGTTCTTTGGCTGCTGGGGCGTGCCTGCCATGCAGTAATTTTTGGATGTCAACAAATGCCCCTCACCAACGGGTGGCACAAGTGAGGGATGAGTGCACGGGACCTGGGGGTGTAGAGTTCTTCAGTATGCTGTTGTGTTCTCCGAGCCAGTAGATCATCAGGCCGGTGTAAATTCACGGGAAAGCGCTCACTCCATCAGTGAAGGGATGAGGGGGTCGCTTCACCGTGGTGGGCACGCGGACCAAGATGTCTAGCCCGAGTGAGGGGTTTAGTCATCGGCATGGGGTCGATGCTGAAGCAAAGAGGCATGGTTTCATGCGTCGACCCAGACGGAAGGTCTAAGCCGGTGAGGTTATGCCAATCCCGCGGGGGACTGACAGCTCATGTTACATTAAAGAGGGTTGTTTATTCATCAACTCGGATGGGAGGTCTAAGTCGAAGGCTTTGTAATGATGCCGATGGGGCAGAAGGTGTTTGTGTGTTTGTTTGTTCGGGCGCAAGGTTCGAGCCAAGGGTTTATTCGTTAGTGTAGACAGGATATCTGGCGCTGACGTGGTGTCACGCCCCGAGATTATATAGCGGAGACTAATTGTGAACAACTGGCTAGTACGCCGCAAGCTAGTATATATAATCAGAGTGCTAACACATTCACATATAAAAGGGAGTGCACAAGATGATATACTCAAAACTTCACTTTATTGAACAATATTCAAAGTACATTGATACTTGACACTTTTCACTAGACTCAAATAAAGGGAAAATTACATGACTCGACTGGACTTATAACTCTACTAGGTCTTCTCTCGATCTTTAATCACTCTCGAACTCGTCACTTGAGTAGTCCGAATTCTCGCTAGAATTTTCTGAAAAGATGAAAAAAAGTAGGGAATGAGCACACTTATCCAGTAAGTATCTTCGTATCAACATGAAGGCAATATTTAAGTAATCAACACTTTAGCTCTTGGAAAGAAGATAGAATAAATGCGATGAAACATGCGAATAAAATCAAAGTAACACTACTAAAACGAGGTAGATCATAGAGATATGAAGGTTTATGTAGAATGAGAGCAAGATCGAGAACGAGTATAACATGAATGTAACTTGGCCTTTCATGAACGAGAATGTACTTTTCATAACCATAAAGGCTATGCACTAGAAAGTCATGTAACAAAAATGTAAATTTCACAAGATTACCTCGTGGTTTTCACATGTTTATAAAAAAAGTACTCCCAGCGCAATACGACGTCAGTAAGCATCATACCCAATAGTTTATAGTATGTTTTCGGCTATCTACCGAGGGGGTTAGCGTCGAGCCCTTGGACATTGTCCGTACCCGCTCTTGCATCTTCAAGTTATAAATGAAGCTACTTCCACGAGAAAATATAATTATGGCCAGTAATGTAACAAGTCCAAACAGTAATTCATAATCACAATATCAAGGTAAGAATGCACTAATCAAGAATCATGAGAGTTCAAAAGATGAATTAAGAACAATGTCATGCCACGGAAGAATTCGGCAACATAACGGTACATTCTTTACTTTCCATAATTTATTAGATAGCTTTTTGAACAAAGTGTGGGGCTCTAGATAATCAACAAACCATATAGGAACTTAGACAAACCAACCTTTGGGGTCAAACCTCGGGTTAGACACAGTTTAGGTATAAGATGGTCAAGTCTGGACCGTTTCTGGAAGACGCGGTCATTCCAGGACCATTTCTAGACAGACATAGTCAGAGAAGGACCGTTTCTAAACACAGTCGACGCATGAAGAAAGAAGGGTCGATGCAGTGAAACTCTTGGAAAGAAGCGGTCACGGGATGACCGCTACTTGACAGTGGCAGTCGCCTGATGGCCGCGACTATCCAGGACACAGAAAACGCCGGTAAAGTGCTTTCTAGACAATTGGGCTTTGAGGGTATAACCAGCTCGACGTACTAGTGGGAATCTCAGGCTCGCGGAGACTTACGGAGGCCTTGAAACAAGATCACCCAGTCCGGTAGAAGGAATATCCAACGGAGAGGATCACAAGTCTAAGATTGTGTGCCAAATATGTGCAAAGTGTAACAAATGGCCACGCACAGGAGTATGCACTAAATACATATGAAAGACTCAAGGAGGAGAGGGAATTGTGTCGAAAACAACTATCAATTCATCAATACAAACAAGTCCACAATGCATGTAAAATATAACTTTAATACAAACTATATGATTTTGACATGAAAGTAGCATAAGTTAAAAATAAGTATTTAAAGCGTGAAAGACATGAAACCTAGTATGTTTACTGCACAATATAACCAAGTTCACAATTATACAGTCATAACTAGGAATAAGGCCTAATAACTTAGGTAAAACATATGTATAAAAGGGTCAATCTATAATCTGATTGGAGTTAACAAGGTGCAGGAAACTGAAACATAGTAGCGGTCTTGACAAAACCGCCTATACACAGCAGCGGTCATTTGGGAACCGCTATTAGGCAGTAGCGGTCCCTGGTAGACCATTTTTTGTCTTGTAACAGAAAGGGGGTCATTAGGTCATGCAAGGCATAACTTAAAGAAACAAATGCATGTAAATGTGCTAGACAGGAAGATAATATGTTACAACAAAATAAAGTCATGGAGATGTATGGGTTCTCACGAATTAAACCAAGATTATCATCTTTACCATTAAGGGTAGGAATCATGCATGTAGAAATAACCTAGATGTGCAGTGATAGTAAAACATGAAATACACCATGAATAGAGCATAAAATTGTATGAAACCAGAGGACTTTTACTCCTAACGTTTGGTTTTAGCCGTTCATGAGATAACCTACCTTTGTAACGGGCTTTAGACTTCGAATTTTGGACTGGAAGGACGACCTAGTTTCTACACGTCCTATGCTAAACCAGCAACATCTCGTCCCTCGTTCTCCTTAACCTCTTGAGCTAAATCTATGAAATTTGGAGGGTAGGTAGAAGATATATAGGTTAGAAAATTGTTCTAAAGGATGATCTTCTAAATACCTCGACAAGGGCTTCCAATCTCTAGATCTTCCTTGGACCGGCACGCTGGTTCTGAGTGCCTTGCAGAGGAACAGCAACTTCGGGTGCTTCTAAATCTTCTGACGCTTGATCTCCTAGCACGAAATTTGGAGGGGAGTTGGACAATATTAAGGGAAATAATAAAGTCTAAAGGACTAACATGAATTACCCATGACTTACCGTCGAACAACGCGAGCCAAAACGAGGATTCGCGCAGGTCGAACCTGGGCCCTATTTATAGAGTTTTACCAAGGGCTGATGATTAGATCGATCTAGGAGTCCTAAAATAGAGTAGAATTGTTCTCCAAGAGTCTTAGACTAGGTTTCCATGCCAGGTAGCTTCGAATCATAGAGATTGGGATGAGAAAAATCTAACTTTTCCACGCTTCTAACACCTCCGTTCACGGAACATAGTAGTGGTCATCTCGTGACTGCTATTGTGCGAAGGCGGTCGTGCGATAGACCACGTTCGCGTGTGTAAATCTAAAAAATTTAGATTTTTTAATTATCTCCCAGTTATCCTTTTTCTCAACCTATTTACCCAATTTAGTTCCGTAATTTACCCTAATTACGTCTCTAGAACTGGGCTTGCGCCTAAAGGCCTTGGAAATTGGTTTGTGGGCCTAATTCAAGTGGGCTAAACTCTTTTGGTTAATTTAGGGCACTTAAATTGATTTAACTAATCCTTAATTCATTTAAGTAGTCCATTAAGCTAAATAATTGTATTTAAATCTCAAAATTTCTTGGAAAATTTTTGGGCGTTACACCCTCCCCCATTTAAAAGAATTTGATCCCCAAATTCATTACATGGGTTTTATGGAGAGTATACTTACAATCACATAATTTTGAGAATTTCTTGTGCATAGCTTCTTCCGTCTTCCATGTCGCGTCTTGGTCCGATCCTTTATTCCACCAAATTTTTACCATGGGAATAGTTTTGTTTTGTAGCTGATGCACTTCTCGATCAATGATTTTGATTGGCTTTTGTTCATATGTCATATCCTTTTAGATGACCAAGTCGTCGTGACTTATAACATGAAAAGGATCGTAGACGTACTTTTTGAGCATAGACACATGAAACACATCATAGACTCCTGTTAATTGAGGGGGCAAGGCTATCTGATATGCGACTTCACCAACCCTTTCAAGAATTTCAAAAGGGCCAATGAATCTCGGAGTGAGCTTGCCTTTGATGCCAAATCTTTGAATTCCTCGACCTGGAGAAACTTTAAGGTATACATAGTCTCCCACATGAAATTCCAGATCGCGCCTTCTATTATCAACATATGACTTTTGTCTATCTTGAGCCATCTGGAGTCTCTCTCGAATAAGCTTTACATTCTTGGTAGTATCTCTAATGATTTTAGGGCCTAGAAATTATTTTTCTCCTACTTCATTCCAGCAGATAGGTGAGCGGCAATTCCTTCCATATAGAGCCTCGAATGGTGCCATTTGTATACTAGCTTGATAGCTATTGTTGTAGGTGAATTCCACTAGAGGCAGTGTGGTCATGCCAACTTCCACCGAAATCAATAACACATGCCCTGAGCATATCTTCCACCACCTGATTGGTTCTTTTAGTTTGAGCATCGATTTGTAGATGAAATGTAGTACTGAAATTGAGTCGGGTCCTTAATAATGTCGTAGTCTCTTCCAGAATTGAGATGTGAATCGAGGGTCTCGATCTGAAATAATGACGACAGGTGATGAGTATCACATTTTGTATCATAATTTGCATCACACACATCATCTTTAAGTATTAAATGAGCACAGTTATGCATTCTGGGCACATAATTTTACTCTCACACATAATTTGAATCTGCATGCATTTTATCATCATTTTTGAGCAAAAATGACAATATGAGAAACATTCTTGGATTAAGCACGATGGCTATTTTGCTTTTGCAGGACCCTTGAAGAGGAGGCGCCCAAGCAGTTAGGCGCCCATTCAGAAGAGGCACCCAACCACTTGGGCGCCAGTTTCACAAGCTGCAAGCCCATTTGAAAGAGGCGCCCATCTGTATGGGCACCCATTTGATCCCATTTAATGCAGAGCCAATTCCAGAAAAAAAGAAAAAAAGACAGAAATTAAAGAGGCGCCCAGGCCCATGGGCGCCCCCTTGAAGAAGGTGCCCAAGGCCCTGGGCGCCCGTTTCCAAAACCAGCTGAGAAGACAAATAAAATAAGAAGAAAATAAGAAGGCACCTAGCTGCTTAGTCGCCTCTTTCAGGGCCCGTAGTTCGAGGCATTTTCACACAACTCGAGACAGTTGACAAAGTACAGAAATTTTGAATATGTGACCTACTAAGTAGTCGCCCTTTTAACCGGCACGCGAAGCGAGATAGGAAAGTGACGGGAAACCTGATGAAGAGGAGACTGGGGTACCAGGCGCCCTTTAAAAGGCAGCTAGGACCCCAGGCGCCCCCTTCCTGGCACATGGATCGAGGCGGGAAATAAAATAAGGAAATAAGAAATGGGCGACCACTCCCTTAGGCGCCTATTCAGAATTGACGACCAGCGTCCCAATCGCTTCTTCAGTCTGCGTAACTGACGCCTCCGAAGCCTCCATACGGTCCCTTTATGCACTCCTTCGATGAATGAGGTTTAACGGGCGATATTGACTTGCTTTTCAAAGGCTCGAACGTTCAAAGCCCCTGTGTACTCTATATAAAGCCCCGTGAGAGACCAAAAGGAGTGAGCTAGTTTTTCACGTCTTTTTCTTCCATTTCTATTTTATATTTTAATTGGTAGTCTTTACGTTAGTTGTAGCTTTTTCAATGCTCTTCAACTTTCTCTTCTTCCCCATCTTCTAATTCTCCTCCATTTTCAAGATATTCTCATTTCTTTCACCCTCTATTTCACCCATTTTCTTTCACTATTCCCTCAACTCTTCACTGTAGCCCCTTCTTTCTTCTCTTTTTCAAATTCATGCACACAAGTTGGTGCGGACACACGCCGCAATACGCATTGGTGGCCGAGGATACGCCGGGGCCCGCTTAGCTCACGGAGGACAGAGACGCCAAGTCAAGCAACTTATCTTCATTTTATGTCGTTAAGTCTTGTTGGGTCCTATTTAGAACATATGGACAATTATTGGGTTGTACTATTGTAATAAGGCTAATGGGCCTATGGTCTTGTAATGGGCTAGAATAGTGGTCTAGAGTTATTGGGCTTTTAAATGGGCCAAGCCCATGGGCTAGTATGAAAGGTGCTTGGTGGCCTGTAGGCTTCTAGAAGGGGGAGCCCCCTTTCTTGGTCCAAGGTAGGTAACCTACCAAACTTGGACTTCCTTCCTTTGAAAATTCAAAGGAAGGAAGCTTCCTTGGCCCACTTGGCTCCCACGAGATTCCCAGCCCCTCCCCTTGCCATTCTCTATTTAAGGGTGTGTATAGTGTCATTTGTGGATTTAATGAAGAATTATTGAATGAATTTTGAGAAAAATTTCCCAAGAGGCCATTTGCCCCCCCCTTCCTCTCTCCTATCTCCCCTAGCAGATGGATTTTTGCCCTTCTTCTGAGGTGTGAAGCCTCACTTGTAATGCCCCGGATTTTTCGGATATTTGTTCATGAGTCTCGGATCTGGTTTCTCGGAGTGTCTGACTCCGTTGTGTCCGAAATTTCATTTCGGACATCTTTCGTGTTCGGATCGGCGTGATCCGGAGTTGTTTCGGGGGCCCAGGAGAGTTCCGCGGCCTTTCCGCGTGTGTTTTCCGATTCCCGGTGTGTGTTTCGTTAATTCCTTCGGAACCTCGTTGCGGGTGAACCGGGCCGTTCACCAGGGCGCGAGTGGTACCGTTGCGATCGGTGCGTTCCGAGGATCGTGGAAACGTGATTTTCTATTTTTCGTTATTTTTGAGAATTTCCGGATTTTCTTATACATATAACCTCCTTTTTCTCTCTCTCCCCTCTCATTTCTCTCTTCTATCCCTCTCTCTTCTCACGCTCTCTCCTCTATCCCTCTCTCTCCGGCGGCCGACGGGGTGGAGCGTGGGCGAGGTGGGGACGGCGCGGGCGAGGATGGGTGAGGATCGAGGCGGTGGAGGCGCAGTGAAGCTCGGCCGTGGGTTCGTGGAACGGCGAGGCTTCAACGGTGTTTTCTTCGTGGATCGGCGTCCACGGTGCGTCGAATCTTCGGTGGAGGTAGGGAGATGGACCCTCAACCCGTGTACTTCATTGCCCGTGAGTTTTGTAGGCCGTGGTGAGCCGAGCGGGCTTGTTTGGGCGTTTTGGGAAAAATGCATGTTTTTGGGTGTGTGAGACGAATCTTGTGTTTTGATCGTGTTTTGGGGGTTTAAATGGGTCCTCTCGGTGCTAGAGAGGTTGGGGAGTGTTTTTCCCTTTGTTTCCCCTTCACCTGGGGGTGGATGGGGCGTGGAATGGATTTTCCGCCATTTTCCCGTTCTTCTGGGCGCGAACTGAGAACGCGCTAGGCTCCAGTAGCGCGTTCTTGAGGGTCGTGCCGCCCCGATGGGGCGTGTTCATCGGAGAAGATGAACAGTAAGGAGGTTTTTGTCACGCAAGGGGTGAGTGGCGCGTTCTGTGTTGTCGCGCTATAGGCCTATAGCGCGTTCTGTTCTGAACGCGCTATAGAAGTATAGCGCGATCTTGTTGAACGCGCTAGGTGTGTATAGCGCGTTCTACCTGAACGCGCTAGGCACGTGTAGCGCGTTCTTTGGGTGGCCTGTCGGGCTGCCCAGGGTGGGCGTTCTACGGCTGATCGTGCTCCCCTTGGGCCGTGTGTGTCCCGGACACCCCGTGGAGTTCCGTGACCGTGTCTTTGGGTGTTCGGAGGTTCCATTTACCTCGATTAGCGTGCCCATCGGTTTAAGGGTCTGGATGACCTTCTAGCGTTCTGATCATGTTGTGTTGGTCTCCGATCGACCCGGTTGTGACCCAGCGGTCGACCTTTGGCCTCGTGAGTGTCCCGGGCACCCCGTGGGTTTCGTTACCATGTTTTGGGGTGTCTGGAGGTGCCGTGTTATCTCGATAAGCGTGCCCGTGGGCTTGGCGGGTCCGAGTGACCCCAGGTGTTCCGGGCTTCTGTTTTCTTGCTAGATCGAGTCACCGTGTATCGGTGTGAGTGCGGTGAGGTTTTCTCGCAAGTCGTTGCTTCTGCGGAAGGTGGCTTCCGAGTGGGCCAAGCGTGTGGCCTTGGACGGTGAGTCCAGTCTCCCAGCCTGGGGCTGGAGGTTTCTTAAGCTCCCTCCTCGAGGGATGGGTCTCGACAGTTGTGAACTGCCTCGTGAGTTATCGCATTGTGGTTTTAGACCTAGGGATTAGGCCGGATTGACGGCTTAGTGCTGTCATGCGCAATGGTCTCGACCCCGAGTCTTGTGACTCAAAGGCCGTTGAGTTCAGTAGGTCTAGTGGACCATCTAGAGTCTGGTGGTGTCGTGCCACCTGTTACTTCGCGATACTCGCAATGGGTGCGTGCGTGTTTTCCTGTGTCCACGTTCTGTGACACGTCCACTAGTCATAGCCTTCTTACGGCACGCGTGTGCTGACCCACCTGGGAGTGGTGGAGCGGCTGACCCGAGAGAGACGGTGAGTAGGCTGGTTACCGTAGGGCCCCCACGTACAGCCGAGTCCGGGCTTAGGGAGAATTACCAGCTAGAGGACAGGCCTAGGGCATATGGTCTGAGTGTGCACACGAGGTTGGGGGCGTCGGACGGCGTCGGCAGGCGCGACCCCAGCTAGTTCTTGTTCTGTGGTACTGGTTACTGAGTGTGCCTGAGTCTCCGCCTGGGGCGTAGTAGCTAGACACTTGTGACGCGGTGTAAGACGTCAGGGGACGCATCCGGTCATTCTTCTAGTGGGTGGCGCTCCTGTCACGTGACGTGAGTTGTCGTGTACCAGGTTCTATTTTCGTCTGGGAGACGGGACTTCGTGAGTGGTTTCGGGAGTGTTCCCGGAGTTGAGGTCTGGGGTTTTCGGTGAGTGTCACTGAGGGCCTTTCTCCAGACAGCGTTGTGTTCATGACGGTGAGGTCGTGACCGTGTTTCCTGACCGTGTGGTTTTGGCTCGGGCCCATTTGTGAGGGAAGGCCTCTGCTACGGAGGTATCGTGGCATTTTCCTAGTAGCGTGGCTAGGGCGGTTCGTGTCTGGTGGCCCCCTATCATGGAATCGGGTGGTCAGGTGCGTGGCTTGGTTGTCCCCCAACGGGAGACTAGGTCGTGTTTTCTGGTACAGTAGGAGTAGCTGTAGAGCCGAGATTTTGCCGGCCACCGTAGTTACTTACCTGCTTTTGTAGTTACTACTTTCCGTGCCGCTATTGTTTCTCAGTTGGGGTTCCGCGGGTTCCCTACTGGGCCAGTGATAGGAGGCTCATCCCTGTGTTTCAGGTGCGGCGGTTCTTCCTCGAGGTTCGAGGGTGCGTATGGAGGTTCTTGGTTGCCAGCTTGCCGGGCCGAGTGTTCACTTGGCATGTGGTACGTTTTACTACTTTAGACTGTACTTTCTGTTGGACTGGACTCTGTTGTAGTTGTTCATTTATTTCTGTTAATTGTTGAATTGTCCTACCTTATTTCCTATTTCCTTGTACCTCCACACTCCTTTTTAGCCCTTCCGAGCCCTCCTGGCTTGTGGGCGGCGGTTCGAGTCTCGGGTTATCGGGCCTTCCCGGTAACCAGATTCTCGAGTCGTCACAGTTGCTATTAGAGCCAGGTTGTGGACGTACATGGGAATTCGAGATATTGCAGTGATCAGAGTCCGCAAGGTCCAGTACAGTCGGCAGCTGGCATAGGGTTTCGTGCATGTTCTCCGCTTTGTTTCTCGCTTGAGAGCTTGAGTGCGCTGTGCGGCGCGGTGAGGGTGGTTGCTGTTCGTAGCTTTCGTGCCGGCATGGGGTTTGCGGATCGAGGTCGAGAGCTTTCTCCCTTGGGTGGTGGCCCTAGTCGTGCTGCGTTGGGCAGAGGTTGCCGGCGGGTGTGTTGCTGTGGTGCTGCGTACGAGGAATTTGCAGCGAGGTCAGGTGGCTGGCGAGGACCGTTTCCCGTTAAGTGGCCGTAAGTGTGCTCTGAGGGAGCTGTTGTCGAGTCTGGCCACTCCAGCTTGAGGATTGTCCAGCCCCTGATGCACTAAGGTTGTAGTTCAAGGTGGCAGAGAGGGTGTCCTGATTGAGAAGTGTGCTCGGGTGAGCAGAGGATCTTCTCAGTGAGCTACTATTTCGTCGAGCCTGATGTTCTTATCGTGCTCTGTGGCGTCAGGAATGACGTGTTGGTCCCGGTTATTCTTGCGGATTTTGAGGCAGGATTGGGCTGTGGTGTCCCATCAAGTCTTGCTACTGCGCTCTTGTGTGAGAATAGGTTGTGTTCGCCCAAGATTTGGCTCGAGATGTGAAGGTTCCGTGGCGAGTTCGGGACTCGAGGATGAGCGTTGGCGGTTGCCGGTTATGGCTCGTGTTGTGGCTCTTGGCGTGGCGTGTCATTAATCGAGGAACTGCAGCGGTGGTGCATCGAGAGATGTTGTGATCGTGGTCTGACGGGACACTTGGTAAGTGTTGTTGGAGGAGCTGACCTGACGGAAGTGATGGTTTTTTTTTGGTGCTGGAAGGTGCTGTTCTCAGCATGCGCGAGGCTCGAGGTCAGGTCGAGTGTGGAGTTTTCCTTCCGTTGGTCGGAGGTGTGATTGGGTTCTCTTTTGATCGGAGAGAATCGTGTTTGGTTAAGGTTCGTCGTCTTGCATTGTGCATCGGATTGGTTGGCCTCCGTGCGCCATGAAGTCCGTGCGAGACGCGTCCCGCGTTTTGGCAAGGTGGTTGCCTGTGAGAAGCGTTGCCCGTTCCCTGATGTGTAAGGGTGTTGGCGCTGTTCCGGAAGGACGAGTGTCGGCTGGGCGGTGTTCGCGAGAATTGCGGTTGGTGTTGTGATTTCTGATGTGCGGAGGATCGGAGTCTGCGGGGTTGCATATGGTTGTCGGGATGGTGGATCCCAAGTTGGCGTTGTGGTGGCTGTGTGTGTGGATCAGAGTGCGCAGATCGTAGCATTGGTTGCTGCGGGTGGATTTCTGAGGAAGTGTAGAGCAGTGGAGGGTTGGTTCATCGATGCGCGTTGTCTCCGGTGGCGTGAGACATGTGGTTGTCGTGCCGTTGCTTGAGATATTATGGTTCATGGCATTGGCAGGTGGAGAGTTGAAGAAATATGCTGGCGAGGTTGCCACACGAGTACCATGTTTTTGCATTAGAGGTTGCGTTCGCAGATGAGATCATGTTTTGGAGAAGTGTGTTGGGGATCGTAAGAGGTTGTGTGTCCCGTGGCTCTGTGGTAAGGGCAGAATCGGGATTGGCAGGTGTCCACTTGGATTGATTGAAGGATTTGATGAGACCAGATGGAAGAGTGACGCCTGTGGGCGGAGGCCTTTTTTGTGAGAATGGCGTCGGAAGGTGGTCTCTGATGAGACGTTGGCGTTGGATATTGATCCTCAGTCTGCTGCCAGCAAGGGAGGATTCCCCGTAAGTTTGAGTCGAGTGACGTGAAGACCGAGGGGAGATGGAGTCGTTTGATTTTGCGTACTCCCCTGAGAGGGTAGAGTTGGCATGATGATAGGTCTGGATGTGGTGTTGGTCTGTGCGTGAGTCAGCGGATGGCCTGTCATGAGTTGAATCGTGCCTGTTGGGCCGGTGGAGGTTTCTCGTTGAAGAATGTCTGGTGACCAGTGGATGGTCTTTCGCAGACAAAAGATGCTGGTTGTAGGGGCTTGAGAATGGAGAGAGCCGCGTGCAGGTGAGGCCTTTTGGTGGCCATTTTTTTTGAGGTGTGTTTCCCCAGATGGGATCTGAGCTTTGTCGAAGTTTGAGTTCTGACAGAGTTGGTCCCGTGCTGTTGTGGCGTTCGGCTTGCCGAGTGTGGAGTGGTCCTCGGCGTCGAGCCGACAGATTTGTGGTGATCACCTGGCAGAGAAGCTGGTGTTAGGTTGGTCCGCCGAGCGTGGGCGTTGACCGGTGGATTGGTTCTTGTGGTGAGGATTGTGTTCCCTCGGTGAGCGAGAGGGTGGCAGCGATGCCGTGAGTGGTTTCCATTGTGTCTGAGGTGATACAAGACTTGCACCTTTGTATTATGCCTGCTCGGGTGACCGATGTGTGTGCGGTGTGCGGAGCGTGGCGTCGTTCGTGATTATGGTCTGGCCGTATCCCTCATGATCGGTGCTTTTGCGAGAATCGAGATTTTTCTATGCTGGGGCCCTGGCAGCATTGTCAGTTGGTGGAGGTGTTCTTCCCCTGTGACTCGGTGCCAGTCCTGAATTTCGAGGATGAAATTTCTTTAAGGGGGGAGGGCTGTAATGTCCCGGATTTTTCAGATCCTTGTTCGTGGGTCAAAGATCTGGTTTCTCGGAGTGTCTAACTCTGTTGTGTCCGAAATTTCATTTCGGACATCTTTTGTGTTCGTATCGGTGTGATCCGGAGTTGTTTCGGGGGCCCAGGAGCGTTCCGCGGCCTTTCCGCGTGTGTTTTCTGATTCCCGGTGTGTGTTTCGGTAATTCCTTCGGAACCTCGTTGCGGGTGAACCGGGCCGTTCACCAGGGCGCGAGTGGTACCATTGCGATCGGTGGGTTCCGAGGATCGCGGAAACGTGATTTTCTATTTTTTAGTATTTTTGAGAATTTCTGGATTTTCTTATACATATAACCTCCTTTTTCTCTCTCTCCCTTCTCATTTCTCCCTTCTCTCCCTCTCTCTTCTCACGCTCTCTCCTCTCTCCCTCTCTCTCCGGCGGCCGACAGGGTGGAGCGTGGGCGAGGTGGGGACGGCACGGGTGAGGCACGGGCGAGGATGGGTGAGGATCGAGGTGGTGGAGGCACGGTGAAGCTCGGCCGTGGGTTCGTGGAACGGCGAGGCTTCAACGGCGTTTTCTTTGTGGATCGGCGTCCACGGTGCGTCGAATCTTCGGTGGAGGTAGGGAGATGGACCCTCAACTCGTGTACTTCATTTCCCACGAGTTTTGTAGGCCGTGGTGAGCCGAGCGGGCTTGTTTGGGCGTTTTGGGGAAAATGCATGTTTTTGGGTGTGTGAGACGAATCTTGTGTTTTGATCGTGTTTTGGGGGTTTAAATGGGCCCTCTCGGTGCTAGAGAGGTTGGGGAATGTTTTCCCCTTTGTTTCCCCTTCACCTGGGGGTGGATGGGCGTGGAATGGATTTTCTGCCGTTTTCCCGTTCTTCCGGGTGCGGACTGAGAACGCGCTACGCTCCAGTAGCGCGTTCTTGAGGGTCGCGCCGCCCCGATGGGGCGTGTTCATCGAAGAAGATGAACAGTAAGGCAATTTTTGTCGCGCTAGGGGTGAGTGGCGCGTTCTGTGTTGTCGCGCTATAGGCCTATAGCGCGTTCTGTTCTGAACGCGCTATAGAAGTATAGCGCGATCTTGTTGAACACGCTAGGTGTGTATAGCGCGTTCTACCTGAACGCGCTAGGCACGTGTAGCGCGTTCTTTGGGTGGCCTGTCGGGCTACCCAGGGTGGGCGGTCTACGGCTGATCGTGCTCCCCTGGGGCCGTGTGTGTCCCGGACATCCCGTGGAGTTCCGTGACCGTGTCTTTGGGTGTTCGGAGGTTCCGTTTACCTCGATTATCGTGCCCATCGATTTAAGGGTCCGAGTGACCTTCTAGCATTCTGATCATATTGTGTTGGTCTCCGGTCGACCTGGTTGTGACCCAGTGGTTGACCTTTGGCCTCGTGAGTGTCTCGGGCACCCCGTGGGTTTCGTTACCGTGTTTTGGGGTGTTTGGAGGTGCCATGTTACCTCGATAAGTGTGCCCGTGGGCTTGGTGGGTCCGAGTGACCCCAATTGTTCCGAACTTCCGTGTTCTTGCTAGATCGAGTCACTGTGTATCGGTGTGAGTGTGGTGAGATTTCCCCGCAAGTCGTTGCTTCTGCGGAAGGTGGCTTCCGAGTGGGCCAAGCGTGTGGCCTTAGACGGTGAGTCCAGTCTCCCAGCCTGGGGCTGGAGGTTTCTTAAGCTCCCTCCTCGAGGGATGGGTCTCGGCAGTTGTGAACTGCCTCGTGAGTTATCGCATTGTGGTTTTAGACCTAGGGATTAGGCCGGATTGACGGCTTAGTGCTGTCATGCGCAACGGTCTCGACCCCGAGTCTTGTGACTCAAAGACCGTTGAGTTCAGTAGGTCTAGTGGACCATCTAGAATCTGGTGGCATCGTGCCACCTATTACTTCGCGATACTCGCAATGGGTGCGTGCGTGTTTTCCTGTGTCCACGTTCTGTGACACGTCCACTAGTCATAGCCTTCTTACGGCACGCGTGTGCTAACCCACCTGGGAGTGGTGGAGCGGCTGACCCGAGAGAGACGGTGAGTAGGCTGGTTACCGTAGGGCCCCCACGTACAGCCGAGTCCGGGCTTAGGGAGAATTACCAGCTAGAGGACAGGCCTAGGGCATATGGTCTGAGTGTGCACACGAGGTTGGGGGCGTAGGACGGCGCCGGCAGGCGCGACCCCAGCTAGTTCTTGTTCTGTGGTACTGGTTACTGAGTGTGCCTGAGTCTCCGCCTGGGGCGTAGTAGCTAGACACTTGTGACGCGGTGTAAGACGTCAGGGGACGCATCCGGTCGTTCTTCTAGTGGGTGGCGCTCCTGTCACGTGACGTGAGTTTTCGTGTACCAGGTTCTATTTTCGTCTGCGAGACGGGACTTCGTGAGTGGTTTCGGGAGTGTTCCTGGAGTTGAGGTCTGGGGTTTCCGGTGAGTGTCACCGAGGGCCTTTCTCCAGACAGCGTTGTGTTCACGACGGTGAGGTCGTGACCGTGTTTCCTGACCGTGTGGTTTTGGCTCGGGCCCATTTGTGAGGGAAGGCCTCCGCTACGGAGGTATCGTGGCATTTTCCTAGTAGCGTGGCTAGGGCAGTTCGTGTCTGGTGGCCCCCTATCGTGAAATCGGGTGGTCGGGTGCGTGGCTTGGTTGTCCCCCGATGGGAGACTAGGTCGTATTTTCTGGTACAGTAGGAGTAGTTGTAGAGCCGAGATTTTGCCGGCCACCGTAGTTACTTACCTACTTTCGTAGTTACTGCTTCCCGTGCCGCTGTTGTTTCTCAGTTGGGGTTCCGCGGGATCCCTACTGGGCCAGTGACAGGAGGCTCACCCCTGCGTTTCAGGTGCGGCAGTTCTTCCTCGAGGTTCGAGGGTGCGTACGGAGGTTCTTGGTTGCCAGCTTGCCGGGCCGAGTGTTCACTTGGCATGTGGTACATTTTACTGCTTTCGACTGTACTTTTTGTTGGACTGGACTCTGTTGTAGTTGTTCATTTATTTCTGTTAATTGTTGAATTGTCCTGCCTTATTTCCTATTTCCTTGTACCTCCACACTCCTTTTTAGCCCTTCCGAGCCCTCCCGATTCGTGGGCGGCGGTTCGAGTCTCGAGTTATCGGGCCTTCTCAGTAACCAGATTCTCGGGTCGTCACATCACTTCTACCCCCTTCCTGAGTGAGAAGCTCAGCACCGCCGCCGTCACCGCCATCGAGCCGCCATCGCACCGCCGTCGCCGCTGCTTCGGAGTTCTGTCCATCCCTGGACAGAACCATATTGTGAGATTTTTAGCTCTCCATCAGGAGCTGAGGTCGCGCCCAAAATTGGAGGCGGCCGTTCTCGCCGGACTGCGCAGGCCAATTCCAGAAACGGGGCAGCAGAAAAAAGAGCCAAAATAAATCCTCGAGAAATACGCAGGTGTTGATTCAGCCGCCGCCGCTCCACTAGATCATCCAGGGACCTGCTGCCGTCGTCCCGGTGGACCACCACCTCCAGAAGCCTTCCGGAGGACGTGGCTCCTTTGTACGTCCGTGGTTGCTGTCCTGCCGACCAACAAGCCGTCGAGTCAGAACCACCGCCTGCAACCGCATGGGACCCGTCAAAGTGCTGCCCGCCAACCCAATTCGGTACTCTCGGAATCTTTGTGTAGCCCTTTACCTCCCTGTGTGGAGTGGGCACTGAATTCAGTTCTGTAAATTATTGTAATTGTTTGTACCAGAAGTTACTGTCTTAGCCGAGATCGTCTTCCCCACGCCCGGTAGCGTGGAGGTAAACTCACCACTCTCTCTATCGCATTTACTGATTTCGTATTTATTTGTATATGCCACTGTAAGTGATAGGTTCCTAGCTCGGTATATATTTTTATCACCGCTGCGAGAGTGAGTGAGTGACCCGTCCCGTGACTCAATCCGAGTACACGCGGAAGAGCCGACTACCCGACTCATAGCCGGTTCCTCAACTGCGCACGATCCCGCGTTTCCCTCACTTAGGGACGAGTTGCGAGCTAGAGTCCCAGGTCGCGTGTCCGTCCAGCATCACAAGTTTAGTTTAAGTTTCCTCTCTTCCTCTATCTCTCCCCATCCTTCCAACTTCTTTCTCATCTCCCTAAGGCGGAGCTTCTCTTTCTGTCCTCTCACGGCGGCATTTAACTCCAAAGCGGGGCGGCAATCAATGGCTCGGCATGGCGTGGCAGCGTCAATCTTCCAATCCTCGGCTACAAGTTGTAATTTTGATTTCCATAGTTGTAATTCTTATTTTCCATAGCAATAAAAATTCATTTTGACAAATTGTGATATCTTTTCTCTCTCTATCTATTCCAAACTTCTTTTCTCAAGCCCTCTCATTTTCTTTAGTTAAATTTATTTCCCATGCATCTTGATTTTCTTTTTGTACAAATGCACTCCAAAATGATTCTTTCTCAAATATAAGAATTTTCTAACGGGTTTTTAAATTGAAAAATATTTCCTCCTCGTGAGATCGACCTGCCATTCACCACTTTACTCATATTTTCAAATACATTTAAGTGAGTAAGTGTGGTTAATAATTTTAAAATTGTGTACGGCACGGCATTTTTAAACTACATCTTGTCGCGCACATCATTTTTTGGCGCCGTTGTCGGGGAGGAAATTATTTTTTATGGTTAAAAATTCTTGTGTTTGATGTATATATGTGAATACTAATTTTTCTATTTTTATTTTACAAGAAAAATTAAAAAAAATCATAAAATCATAAAACTCACAAAAATTTGGACCTGAAAATCTCAAAAAATAAACTGTCACAGAAAGCGTCGCTGAAAGCTAGAACTGTAGCAGAAAAGCTGAAAATCATAAAATTCAAGAAAATCAAGCGTCGCTAAAGGTCAGTAAACGTAGGTACAGGTCCTATTCTGAAAAATTCTGAAAAATCCCAAGAAAATCAGAAAAATTCTTGAAAAAAAAATCTTAAAAAAATTAAAAAACATAAAAACATTATTTTAGGCTTTATTTTAAAATAGATTTACATGTTCTTTATTATTTTTAGTTGATAATTCCTTACATTCATCTCTTATTAAAAAAACACAGAAAATCAGAAAAAAAAATTGCATGCCTTCATGTTTTCATTCTAGTAGCATCCATTTCATCAATTGTGCATTTTAGTTGATTTTCTATTCACTTGCATTCTCATTTGAAAGAAAAGAAAAGAAATTCTCTTCTTTCTATTTCCACTTCTTAAGGGCACATTAGGTTCCTTACACCTCTCTTGGAATTGGGAGGACCCTCCATTGAGCATTCCGTCTCTTTGGACTGGAATCCCCTTTTCTAGGACCTCCATAAGTCCTCGCACCCGTAGATTCTCTCACGGAAGCCGGGCAGGTTGTACTACGAAGTATCCCGAAGGTAGATTGCCCTTAGAAGGTTTCACATATTAAAAAAAAAGAGGGAGTTTTGAAATTTATTATCATTTTGAAAAATTGGTGTCTAAGTCTAGGGGTTAAAAGGTAAACGCCTAAGCAAGCTTGTGGTTATTTAATTAGGACCCTACGAAAGTATGGGGAGTCTCCCACAACTCTACCTCTTACCTAGCCAATTGATCAATTTGGTAGTAAGTGTCAATTTTCCTTTTAAAAAAAATTTAATAAAAAAAACCATCATGTTTGCATTCATATAGTGATTAGTTCATAACATTTGCATTTAGTAATTCATTCATCATATAATTCTTCAAAAATTTTAAAAAAAATTCATCATCATTGTTGTATAAACCATTCATTTATGAATTAATTCATTGCATTGTTTCAATAAAATAAAATAAAACAAAATAATAAAAAACTAAAAAATTTAATTAAAGAAATCATCACTCTTTCTTGGGCCTTTTGGATTGCCACATCCACTTTTGTTTAGGCCCATTAATAGATTCTTTCATGTTCAACCATGCAGGCTATTTGAATTCAAATCCTTCATTTTCCCATTTTCATCAAACTCCTTCACTCTTCCATAATGGGGTTCACAATTCATCTTTCACCCAAGAGCCATTTCAATTGTCATCGGATTCTTCCACCTCTAGGTGGGAAAACCAACAATCCCATGCAAAATCCTTCAAGCTTACACTTTTCAGATTGGGCTTTATATTCCAATGATCCTTACAATCAAGCCCAATCTCAAGGATAACCCATCTATTCACATTCACCTCAATACCAGGCTGATTCTTATTCTGATCTTTATTCACCCCAGTCTGAGTACAACCCAACACATCCAGCTCCTCCACTGTCTAATTTTCAGGATAAGTAATCAGTTGACTCAACTCATCTTGGCCAATCAACAGTCCATTGAAGCTCAATTTGACCGACTTGATAAAGAGTTCAAAATGGACCTAAATGCTAGCCTCCTTGTTGAAAACTTTGAAAATTCATTTCCTAATTATGACTTGAATGATCAATCCATAATTTCTCAATCCAGTAACTCTCAAGTAATTTCGAATGATGAGGGTAGTATGGAACGGCCATATCAGGAGAACTGGGAGGAAGCTATTGAAACACAATTTGTAATGGCCAAGGAAAATAATGAGGAGTCTAAGTTGGGGGGAGAAGAAGAGAATAATGAAAATCAAATTTAGGCCCCAAACTATGATGACTATTATGATCCAGCCCAACATACAGATCATTCTTCTCCTTGCTATTCATCTCTTCCACTCTCAGATAATAACCCAGATGAGGAATTCAATCAATTAATTCTCCCAAGTCAATCCCTTCAAGAGCGAATCCACAGGCTAACTGAGAAAGTCAAAAGCATGGAGGGAAATCAATTCTTTGACTATTCTGGGTCCAATCCTACTCATCAAGTCATTTGCACTGACTGTGATCAATCCTTGATTCCTCAATATCATAACACTTAAATCAATTTTGATTCAGAAGATGAAGGGATTATGGAGAGATCTTGTTAGGAAAATTTGAATGAGGAACCTAGAGAATTTGAGGGGATTGGGGAATGTGTTGGAAAAGAAATAAAGGAAGATGATGAATTAGTATATGATCATGTTCAATTTGAAATTGAGGAGCTTGTGCGTGATTGTCCTTATGAGGAGAAAGCTAGAGAAGCTGACGATCTTAAGTTGGGGGAGGAGGAGAAGCGACTAATGTTCAAAATCAAACCCCTTTGTTGTTTCTCCCTGAATTTGATGAGACTTTCTTAGAAGATGGATAGGAGGAAGAAGTGAAGATGGAACAAGAATTGAATACTTGTTTGAACAATAAAATTAGGGTTAATGAAGAGTTAAATGAATTGAATGTGCTGCATGATAATTTTTATACTTTCAATCTAAAGGAGAGGGTAGAGCTTATGCCAATTCTTGACCATGGTGATTCTTTTAAAACTCTTCCAGCCGATTGGTCTAATCTTGTTGATTTATGTGACCCCATTGAATCTAATGACTATGGTGTTGAGGAACATGTTTCTTTGACTCTTGATGTTGATAACCTCCTCGACACCAATCCATTCATGGGAGCCTCTCACCCTCCATTCTCTCCTCACCTCACGAATGTTCTTGAAATTCCTAAAATTGAGGTGGAAGAAAAAATTTTGGAAGATAATAAGGTCTGCATCATTCCAGGCACACCTTTCACAGACCTTCAAGAGGAATATTTTATTATTGACGATATGATCTTGAGCAATGTTCCTCCTCTATCCTATGATTGGGGTGATTCTTTTGAGCTACCTACACCCCGATATATGTCTTGCCCTTGTATTCACCAGCCACATTCGTTTTCTTCAGGGCATGAAAAAGAAAATTTTAGTAAGAACAAAATTCTTTGGTGGCTCATTTTAAAATCAACTCGTTGGTTATGAAGCTTTCATGCGTCTGGCTGAAGACGTAAAACTTAGCGCTTCTGGGAGGAACCATGGTTTTTTGTGATTTGATGCTTTTGTTTAGAGTGTTTCAATAAGCAGGCCGAGGAGAAGGAGCTGTCAATGTTCTTTCAAAGGAGCCTTTCGCCTCGCATATCAGGTTGTCTCTTTCCTACTCATCAATATTTTCTATTATATTGTTCTTCCATTTCAATTTTATAGCCATTGAGGATAATATCATTTAAGTTGGGGGGTGAGAGAAAAATTTTTGTGATGCATATGCATATAGTATAACCTGATAGGAGTTTTGTATTTCCTACATATCATTTTACAATCTACATGAAAGAGAAAAGATGAAATCCCCAATTGAGTTCTCTTGATTTGCGCTTTTATTTAAAGCAATTCTGGAATAGAAGAGGCTGGGGAAAAGGATGATAGAAAATTTAGACAATGTGGCTAATAAAAACTAATAAAAGAAGCTCCTTAAAGTTTTGCACGCTAATGAAACAAATAGGACAAGTCTTCTGTTGTTTTTGGGTATTGTGTCTGATGCTCTGCACTTCTCAAGAAGGAGATATTTTCAAGCTTTCTGCCAAGTTATCTATCAATAAGTGCAAAAACACTTAAAAAAAAAATGATGAAAACACCATGAAAAATGTCCCTAATCCTAGTAACCGGGCCTGCTTCACCTAACAAGTGTTGAGGTTCGCGTAAAAATGTGAAGAGTAGTATAGCATCATGTGTAAGAATATATGTATATATATATATAAGACCCCAAAGGGACAATGAAATAAGGCAGATAAAAAGCTGGTATGCTTAATGCTCTGAGTTAGGAAGTGCAGGGTTGAAAGACACATGCTTGGAATAACAAATGAGAGATGCAATTGTCTTAACTGTGGATTTGATATTACACATACACAAGTGCTATTCAGTCATGATCTAAGGCTAGTGCGTACTAAGGTTTCAGGATTCCTAATCTTTGGCTGATTCTATGAAAGAAGAACTGGAGATAGAAGTATGAATTTTGTAGACTCATGTTGGTCCTAAATTTTAACTTATTTGCATTACTAAGGGACTAGCAATGAATAAATTGGGGGGTGTGATGAGTATCACATTTTGTATCATAATTTGCATCACACACATCATCTTTAAGTATTAAATGAGCACACTTATGCAATCTGGACACATAATTTTACTCTCACACACAATTTGAATCTGCATGGATTTTATCATCATTTCTGAGAAAAGTGCCAATATGAGAAACATTCTTGGATTAAGCACGATGGCTATTTTGCTTTTGCAGGACCCTTGAAGAAGAGGTGCCCAAGCAGTTGGGCGCCCATTCATAAGAGGCGCCCAACCACCTGGGTGCCAGTTTCACAAGCTGTAAGCCCATTTGAAAGAGGCGCCCATCTATATGGGCGCCCATTTGATCCCATTTGATGTAGAGCCAATTCCAGAAAAAAAGAAAAAAAGACAGAAATTAAAGAGGCGCCCAGGCCCATGGGCGCCCCCTTGAAGAAGGCGCCCAAGGCCCTGGGCGCCCGTTTCCAAAACCAGCTGAGAAGAAAAATAAAATAAGAAGAAAATAAGAAGGCGCCTAGTTGCTTAGTCGCCTCTTTTTGGGCTTGTATTTCGAGGCACTTTCGCATAACTCAAGATAGTTGACAAAGTACAAAAATGTTGAATAGGAGACCTACTGAGCAGTCGCCCTTTTAATCGGCACGCGAAGCGAGATAGGAAAGTGGCGGGAAACCTGATGAAGAGGAGACTGGGGTACCAAGTGCCCTTTAAAAGGTGCCCAGGACCCCAGACGCCCCCTTCCTGACACATGGATCGAGGCAAGAAATAAAAAAAGGAAATAAGAAATGGGTGACCACTCCCTTAGGCGCCTATTCAGAATTGACGACCAGCGTCCCAGTCGCTTCTTCAGTCTGCGTAACTGACGCCTCCGAAGCCTCCATAACTGTCCTTTTATGCACTCCTTCGATGAATGAGGTTTAATGGGTGATATTGACTTGATTTTCAAAGGCTCGAATGTTCAAAGCCTCTGTGCACTTTATATAAAGCTCCGTGAGAGACTAAAAGGAGTGAGCTAGTTTTACACGTCTTTTTCTTCCATTTCTGTTTTGTATTTTAATTGGTAGTCTTTATGTTAGTTGCAACTTTTTCAATGCTCTTCAACTTTTTCTTCTTCCCCATCTTCTAATTCTCCTCCATTTTCAAGATATTCTCATTTCTTTCACCCTCTGTTTCACCCATTTTCTTTCACTATTCCCTCAACTCTTCACTATAGCCCCTTCTTTCTTCTCTTTTTCAAATTCATGCACACAAGTTTAGTTTAAGTTTCCTCTCTTCCTCTATCTCTCCCCATCCTTCCAACTTCTTTCTCATCTCCCTAAGGTAGAGCTTCTCTTTCGGTCCTCTCACGGCGGCGTTTAACTCCAAAATGGGGCGGCAATCAAAGGCTCGGCATGGCGTGGCAGCGTCAATCTTCCAATCCTCGGCTACAATTCTTCCCTTTTCTTTTAATATCAAGTTGTAATTTTGATTTCCATAGTTGTAATTCTTATTTTCCATAGCAATAAAAATTCATTTTGGCAAATTGTGGTTTCTTTTCTCTCTCTATCTCTTCCAAACTTCTCTTCTCAAGCCCTCTCATTTTCTTTAGTTAAATTTATTTCCCATGCATCTTGATTTTCTTTTTGTACAAATGCACTCCAAAATGATTCTTTCTCAAATATTAGAATTTTCCAACAAGTTTTAAAATTGAAAAATATTGTCTCCTCGTGGGATCGACCCGCTATTCACCACTTTACCCCTATTTTTAAATCCATTTAGGTGAGTGAGTGCGGTTAATAATTTTGAAATTGTGTGTGGCACGACAATTTTAAACGACATCTTGTCGCGCACATCAACATGGACACCGTGTAGTTTGACAATCTCCTTCATGTATAAAGCTGCTAGAATATCCACAGACCATCGACTTTTGATTGGCAGAAAATGTGCAGATTTAGTCAATCGGTCTATGATTACCCAAATACCACCTCTTGTCTTAGGTAAACCCATGATGAAATCTATCCCTATACTTACCCACTTCTACTCGGGAATCTCCAAGGGATGTAGTTTTCCAGCTGGTTTTAAATGTTTTGCCTTCACTTGTTGACAAGTGAGGTAGCGAGATATAAAATCTGCTATTTCTCTCTTCATATTGGGCCACTAGAAATTCTTTTTCAAATCTTAGTATATCTTGGTAGCACCAGGGTGAATAGCATACCTTGATTTATGAGCTTCTTACATGATCAATTTCTTAGTGTTCTCATGATCTGGCACACAGATTCTATCTTTGAATAATAACCTTGCATCGGTTGACACAGAAAATTCTGGTGGTTTATCAATATTGGTTTTAATCTCCATCAGTATAGGGTCATTCTCTTGCAACTTGACTAGGTCTTTTATTACTGTGGGTTGCGACCGGATATTGGCGATAATGCCCTTTTCTTCATCTGTATCAACATCTAGGTTCAATTGTGAAAAATCCTCGATAAGATAAGTTGTACCTTTCCTGAGGCTTGCTAGAGTTGCCATCGGTCTCCTACTGAGGACATCAGTGACAGCATTTACTTTGCCTAGATGATATTGTATAGAAAGGTCAAAGTCTTTGAGATACTCCAACCATCTTCATTGCCTCATGTTCAATTCCTTTTGGGTGAAGAGATATTTCAGACTTTTGTGGTCTGAGAAGATAGTGAACTTTTCCCCATACAGGTAGTGCCGCTAGATTTTTAAGGCGAAGATAACAGCAGCCAGCTCCAGATCATGTATCGGGTATTTCTCTTTATGACGCTTCAATTGTCTCGAAGAATAGCAAATCACATTGCCATCTTGCATGAGAACGCATCCAAGGCCAATGCCAGATGCATCCGTATAGACTTCAAAGCCACCACCTTCGACAGGTAGTGCTATTATTGGGGCAGTAGTGTGATGATCTTTAAGAGTTAGGAAACTCTCTTCACAATCCTTTGACCATATAAAAAGGTTCTCCTTTCTTGTAAGTCTAGTCAAAGGGATGGCAATCTTAGAGAAATCCTTGATGAATTACCTATAATAACCAGCCAGACCCAGAAAACTTCTAACTTCGGATACGGTCATTGGCTGACGCCAGTTCTTAACCGCTTCCACTTTAGATGGACGAACAGCAATACCATCTTTTGAAATAATATGGCTAAGGAAAGAGACCTCCTTTAACCAGAACTCGCACTTGCTGAGCTTTGCGTAAAGTTGATGCTCTCTTAGGATTTACAAAGCTATTCTTAAATACTCTTCATATTTCTCCTTAGTCTTGGAGTATATGAGGATGTCATCAATGAAAACGACCACAAATCGGTCGAGATAGGGCCTGAAGACATTATTCATCAATTGCATAAATGCAGTCGGGACATTAGTTAACCCGAACAGCATCACCACGAACTTGTAGTGCCCATATCTACTCCGGAAAGTAGTCTTGTATATGTCTTCATCTTTAATCTTGAGCTGATGGTATCCTGACCTGAGGTATATCTTGGAGAAATATTCTACTCCAGAAATTTGATTAAATAGCTCGTCGATACGCGACAACGGATATTTGTTCTTGATAGTGAGTTGATTTAGTCGTGGGTAATCGATGCATAACCTGAGAGATCCATCCTTCTTCCTAACGAATAGAACTGGCGCACCCCAAGGGGATGTGCTAGGTCGAATAAATCCCTTGTCTAGCAATTCTTGAAGTTGCTTCTTCAATTCTTTAAGTTCCGTGGGGGACATCCTGTAAGGAGCTATTGAAACAAGTGCTTCCCCAGGAATGAGATCGATGGAGAAGTTTACTTCCCTTTCGGGCGATAAACCGGGTAAATCAGATGGAAAGATATCGGGGAATTCAATGACAATGGGGATATCCTCGAGGATAATTTCTTTGGACTTAGTGACGATCACAGAAGTAAGGAAAGCTTCACAACCTTGCGAGATGAGTTTGCAAGCGTGAAGAGAAGAAATAATAGCAGGGTGTTTTCTATATTTGACTCCAAGGAAAGAAAATTTTAGAAGATCTGGTTTTCGAAAGGAGATCCTTCTATTGCGACAATTAATATAGGCATAGTGATCAACAAGCCAATATACGCCTAAAATGGCATCATAACCTTCCATGTCAAGGCATACTAAGTTTGCGGGAAGATTATGACCCTCTATTGTTACCTCACTGTTTGGGTAGTGGGTAGTAAGTTTAGCTCCATGACCTAAGGGTGTTGTAATCGCTAGGTCCGAAGGTAGGGGAACAGATGAAACAGGTAAAGTTTTTGTAAAAGTAGTAGATATAAAGGAGTGAGAAGCACCAGTATCAAATAGTACAAAAGCAGGATGGGAATAAATTTGAATGGTACCCTCCATCAACCCATCATCTTTGGATGCTTCTTCATCATCCACAACGGCATTAAGACGAGCTTGCCGCTTGCGTCCGCCTTTAGAAGGTTGCTCTTTCATAAGGGGGCAATCGGGCATCCGATGCTCCCGGCTTTCACAACGTAGGCACGCCCCTAGGCTTTTCCAGCATTTCTCGGCTGAGTGGCCGAACTTTTCGCAGGATGAGCAAGACGCTGTGACTTGCTTTTCCTCCTCCTTCACCTTCTTGTTTTTGTTGTTCCTGCTGCCATTCCCGTTACGGGACCTCTTCTTGTTATCTCGAGTTGTGTAAGACCCCACGATCTTGAATTTCTCTTCCTTTCGTCCTCGCTTGTCAAACCTACAGCTTGACTCCTCACTTTTGCCTTTGAATTTTTTGACCTTCTCCAAGGTCCTTTCATACAGATGCACCCGTTGGACCATCTCCGCAAAAATACAGATATTTTGGGGTCCAAGTTGAGTAATAAAAATGGGATTTAAGCCATCCATAAATCGGTTAGCCTTTAATAGATCAGTGCTAACCAGGTGAGGAGCATATGGATCTAGAAGGGAGAATTGAAGTTCGTACTCTACCACGGACATCATTCCCTGCCGTAAGGAAGCAAATTCTGCCGCCTTTCTCTCCTTGACGTGCTCAGAGAAGTATTTCACATGGAAGAGTGTAAGAAACTCGTCCCATGTAGGTTGAGCATTTTTAGGTTGTATCGAGGTGGCCTTCTACCACGTACGCGCATCTTTATTTAGCTGGAAAGTGGCGAGACAGACCTTCTCTTGGTCGGTGCATTACATAACTTCAAAGATCCGTGTCATCTCGTCGATCCAGTTCTCTGCTTCATTTGCGTTGGAGGATCTTGAGAATCGAGGAGGATTCAAACTCCAGAAATTTTCGTGTAGATTTCCCGCGCCAGCCCTCGCGCCAGCTTGGGCCAATGTTTGAAGGGCCTGGGTAAGACCCGCAACTGTTTGTTGCATCGCTTCCCAAATCGCACGATTAGCGGCATGCTCAGTGGCCATTGTAAGAGAGAAGTGCCTGAGAAAGTAAACCATTAATTAATTCCTATGGAATTGAAGAGAGATAGCTTAGAGATAATTTCTAAAGACTATCTCATCCCGGGCTCTACCCGATTCTCACATAGGTTGGAAATTACTTTCCAAGTTCATAGGCATGGGTCCTTAATCCTTGGACTTAGCCTATGACACGACATTTTTCTAAGACTAACTTATGCCTAGGCTCTGATACCACTTTAACTATCACGCCCTGAGATTATGCAGTGGAGACTAATCGGGAACGTGAACCGCCGGCTAGTACGCCGCAAGCGAGCATATATAATCAGAGCACTAACACATTCACACATAAAAGGGAGTGCACAAGATGATATACTCAAAACTTCACTTTATTGAACAATATTCAAAGTACATTGATACTAGACACTTTTCACTAGACTCAAATAAAGGGAAAAGTACATCGACTCGACTGGACTCATGACTCTACTAGATCTTCTCTCGATCTTTAATCACTCTCGGACTCGTCACTTGAGTAGTCTGAATTTCCGCTAGAATTTTCTAAAAAGATGAAAAAAGTAAGGAATGAGCACACTTGCCCAGTAGGTATCTTCGTATTAACATGAAGGCAGTATTTTAGTAATTAACATTTTAACTCTAGGAAAGAAGATAGAAGAAATGCGATGAAACATATTAATAAAATCAAAGTAACACTAGTAACACGAGATAGATCATAGAGATATATATGAAGGTTTATGTAGAATGGGAGCAAGATCGAGAACGAGTATAACATGAATGTAACTTGGCCTTTCATGAATGAGAATGTACTTTTCATAACCATAAAGTCTATACACTAGAAAGTCATGTAACAAGAATGTACTAGCAAGCATGTAAATTTAACAAGATTACCTCGTGGTTTTCACCTGTTTATAAAAAAAGTACTCCCAACGCAATGCGACGCCAGTAAGCATCATACCCCATGGTTTATAGTACGTTTCTGGCTATCTACCGAGGGGGCTAGCGTCGAGCCCTTGGACACTATCCGTGCCTGCTCTTACATCTTCAAGTTATAAATCAGGCTACCTCCATGAGAAAATATAATTATGGACACTAATGTAACAAGTCCAAACAACAGTTCATAATCACAATATCAAGGTAAGAATGCACCAATCAAGAATCATGAGAGTTCAAAAGATGAATTAAGAACAATGTCATGCCACGGAAGAATTCGGTAGCATAACGGTACATTCTTTACTTTCCATAATTCATTAGATAGCTTTTTGAACAAAGTGTGAGGTTCTAGATAATCAATAGACCATCTAGAAACTTAGGAAAACCAACCCTTGCATCAAACCTCGGGTTAGACACAGTTTAGGTATAAGACGGTCAAGTCTAGACCGTTTCTGGAAGACACGGCCATTTCAGGACCGTTTCTAGATAGACGCGGTCAGAGAAGGACCATTTCTAAATAGAGTCAACGCATGAAGAAAGAAGGGTCGACGCAGTGAAACTCTTGGAAAGAAGCGGTCATAGGATGACCCTTACTTGACAGTGGCGGTCGCCTGATGGCCGCAACTATCCAGGACACAGAAAATGCTGGCAAAGTGCTTTCTCGACAATTCGGATTTGAGGGTACAACCAGCTCAGCGTCCTAGTGGGAATCCCAGGCTCGCAAAGACTTAGGGAGGCCTTGAAACAAGATCACCTAGTCCGGTGGAAGGAATATCCAACGGAGAGGATCACAAGTACAAGATTGTGTGCCAAATATGTTCAAAGTGCAACTAATAGCCACGCACCAGAGTACGCACTATGTACTTATGAAAGACTCAAGGATGAGTGGAAATCGTGTCGAAAACAGCGATCATTTCATCAATAAAATTAAGTCCACAATGCATGTGAAATATAACAATACAAACTATATAGTTTTGGCATGAAAGTAAAATAAGTTAAAAATAGGTATTTAAAGCGTGAAAGACATGAAACCTAGCTTGTTTAATGCACAATATAACCAAGTTCACAATTATACAGTCATAACTAGGAATAAGGCCTAATAACTTAGGTTTAACATATGTATAATAGGGTCAATCTGCAATCTGATTGGAGTTAACAAGGTGTAGGAAACTGAAACATAGTAGCGGTCGTGACAGAACCGCCTATACACAGTAGCGGTCATTTTGATGCGGGACGGATGACGACCGGGCTAAGACGTACGACGGACTCGATGTGCGGCCAGCACTAACACACTAAAGGCAAGTCGGGCGGCTAACCACCGTGGCGTTCTCCGGGTGGAGACGTCTCTCAACAGCAACACTAGGTAACCCGACGATCGTCCCTTGCGAGGGAAACGTGGGGATCGTTGCGGTTAAGGAACCACTGTCGCCTAGGGTGGTGTTGTCCAAGCTCGGTGCTCGACTGGAGCTAAGGAACGGGCGCTCTCAACTCACAATCACGGTGATTTGTAGCTAGCTAACGGCCCTATTCTCACAAACACAGCGTATATGATAATATACTAAACCAACAACGTGAGAGAGAAATGAAACGCATACCTCCACGACTAGGCGTGGGGAAGAATTCCCGGCCGAATCCAAACAACCCCGATACACACAAGTGTTAAGTTTACAATTTCAGAACTCAATACCCACTCCACGCAGGGAGGTAAAGGGTTACAAACACTAAATTTGGGGTTGCTAGAACCCGGGTTGACGGGCCACACTCGCAGGAGGCGAGGGATGCGAGTTGGAGCCGATCGGGTGAGCCGAATGGAAGCCGACTTGGTTCTGCCCGCGCTGGTCACCCTGCGCAGCAAACTTACGGAGGCTGGTACGCCAAGATTCGATGGTGGATCGGAGTGTCGTTTGTTGGAGAACGTCGGTGACAGGACGTAGTTTGTCCACTACAAAGGGCGCGAACAGATGCCTTCAGATCTGGGCGCAGCAGTGACTGATTTGAGCTTCTGGTTCTATGCTCACAGAACTACACATGAAGACAAATAATTATGGGAAAATTGGTTGCCGATGTCGGATCGAGGCGCCGTTTGTGGGAGCTCGTTGGCGACGTCCATAGGAAGAAGTACTCCAAGGATCTCGCACAGATCTGGACGGGATGAGGCGGGGCAGACTCTGGAAGTCGGCTCTGGTTCTGAGTAGGGTCTGCACAGATCAGCTCGCGCGATCCCACTAGAATCGTCACCACGATCAGCACAGATCTCGGATCGAGATGAGATCAGCAGCAGCGTGAAGAGGACACAAAATCCTACAATCCCTCAGAAAGGCAGCTCCTGATGGCTTGAGAGGAGATCTGGGAAAAGACGTAATCAGGAAACTCCAGATCTGAACAGCAAGCTGAGGCAGATCTGCGCGCCGTCACGAAATGAATTACTACGGGCGATCCAGAACTCCGATCGACGTGAAACCACCTCTAAAATCTTCCTGACTCAATGAAGTATCACTAAGAATTTTTGTGGAAGTAGATGATAAGAGGATGGGAAGGATATGGGGGCGAGTCACACGCCCAAGATCAGTCCCGTCACAGGACTGGACAGGGTATCACACCCAAGGGGGGGGGAAAGAGATTCACTCTCTTAACTCAAATTTCTCTCACAAAAACTTCATTAACCTTTGCACTAACATAATACAAGTGTTTATATAGTGGTTTGGCAAGGGGAGGGGGCTGGGAGGTTTGATGGAACCATGGGGAGGGGAGGGGGCTGCGCCCCTTTGACTAAGAGAGGGAGAGAGGGGGAGACAAGGGGACATGACTCACCTACCTTCACCTACCTTTGAATTTCAAAGGGAAGGGGGGTAGGTGGCAGCCCTTCTTTTGGACCAGCAGCCATTTTCCATGTTCCCATGTGGTAAATGGGGGAGGGAAGAAAAGAAAACAAAATAACTAGCCTAATACTTCCAAAGAAGGGGGCGCCCCCTTCATGGACCAACATTGGGCCAAGTTTGGTCCATGGCCACCCTTAAGCCCACTCAACCATGTATGGCTTAAGGCCTTTCCCATCTAGATGGCCCCTGAAGGAAGGAAGCCCAATTGGACCTTACATGGTTTATGGATCCATCATAATGGTCCAAGGCCACTCCTCCTTAATGGATGCTAAAGGGGCTTTAAACCAAATGGCTTTTAATAGCCTTACAATCAGCCCAAAAAGAAAACCCAAGTAAACATACATATTACAAGCCCAAATTCAATGTAAACAAAGGCTAAAAGTATCCAAACTCAAGCCAAACTATCTCCATTTCGAAGGAAAGTCAATGTAGTCCGATTGGTGCTCCGCGTATGGTACCGTCGGCTCGCCGGTTCGTGCTACTCGTTCGTCCTGGTATCCGCACCAATTCTTCCCGGGTGGGAGGAACTCGACCCCGTCGAGTAAGGGTCCTGGGGCTTGAACTCTCCGCATGTGATCAAGGCATTGTTCATCGTGGGGCATCCTCGCCAACGCACTAAGAAGTGTTGGTAGGCTCCATTCCTTGTGATGATCACCTGCTCATCCAGTATAACATCTATATGCTTGCGTTGAGGCTGGAAGAGGTGGACTCTCGGGTGGTGTGTCACTCACAATAGAAGGATAAAGCCCGAAACTCACTAGGGATCACCGCGGGTTCCGATATGCTACCAGATTAGAAATATGGAACGTCGAGCTGACACCATAGTCATCCGGTAGTTCAATAACGTACGCATTTGAACCCACTTGTCTCGTGACTCGGGAAGGGCGGGTATCGCGGGCCTAGAGTTGCTTTACAGCCCCAAGAGGAGACCGTTCAGGTATGACCCTGATCATGACGTACTCTCCCTTGTGAACTCACGGACATGTAGCATGTATCAGATGTGGTGGGGTTGGATTCCCCATCCTTGGTGGTGTCGCCACCATTCATATGAACTAGGCGTTTGGGAACCCATGGGACTCGGGGAGCTAATGGATGGCCATGCCGACACTTGGACACGACACTAGACACGACCCAAAAATATGATGTAAAGTTGAAATGAGACTCAACTAGACACCGAGACACGACTATGTTGGAATGCACTAACTAGGAACCTAGACATAAACCAAGACTCAGTACATGGCGGAGTTAATTGATCCGAAGATCACTCGCGCAAGTGTGCGGCCTTCCCGATAGGTGTAGCCTAACGATTGGACGACACCTTTTAATATACCGAATATTGGAATGCAGATGCAACCTTGGAATTAAATGACCCTAGACTTAAACCGACGCATTGATACCAATTTGATGCGGGACGGATGACGACCGGGCTAAGACGTACGACGGACTCGATGTGCGGCCAGCACTAACACACTAAAGGCAAGCCAGGCGGCTGACCACCGTGGCGTTCTCCGGGTGGAGACGTCTCTCAACAGCAACACTAGGTAGCCTGACGATCGTCCCTTGCGAGGGAAACGTGGGGATCGCAGCGGTTAAGGAACCACTGTCGCCTAGGGTGGTGCAGTCTGAGCTCGGTGCTCGACTGGAGCTAAGGAACGGGTGCTCTCAACTCACAATCACGGTGATTTGTAGCTAGCTAACGGCCCTATTCTCACAAACTCAGCATATATGATAATATACTAAACCAGCAACGTGAGAGAGGAACGAAGCGCATACCTCCACGACTCAGCGTGGGGAAGAATTCTCGGCCGAATCCAAACAACCCCGATACACACAAGTGTTAAGTTTACAATTTCAGAACTTAATGTCCACTCCATACAGGGAGGTAAAGGGTTACAAACACTAAATTTAGTGTTGCTGGAACCCGGGTTGACGGGCCACACTCGCAGGAGGCGAGGGATGCGAGTCGGAGCCGATCGGGTGAGCCGAATGGAAGCCGACTTGGTTCTGCCTGCACTGGTCACCCTGTGCAGTAAACTTGCGGAGGATGGTATGCCAAGATCCGATGGCGGATCGGAGCACCGTTTGTTGGAGAACGTCGGTGACATGACGTAATTTGTCCACTCCGAAGGGCGCGAATAGATGCCTTCAGATCTGGGCGCAGCAGTGACTGATTTGAGCTTCTGGTTCTGTGCTCACAGAACTGCACAGGAAGACAAATAATTATGGGAAAATTGGTTGCCGATGTCGGATCGAGGCGCCGTTTATGGGAGCTCGTTGGCGACGTCCAGAGGAAGAAGTACTCCAAAGATCTCGCACATATCTGGATGGGATGAGGCGGGGTAGACTCTGGAAGTCGGCTCTGGTTCTGAGTCGGGTCTGCACAGATCAACTCGCGCGATCCCACGAGAATCGTCGCCACGATCAGCACAGATCTCGGATCGAGACGAGATCAGCGGCAGCGCGAAGAGGACTCAAAATCCTACAATCACTCCAAAAGGCAGCTCCTGATGGCTTGAGAGGAGATCTGGGGAAATTCATAATCAGGAAACTCTAGATCTGGACAGCAGGCTGAGGCAGATCTGCGCGCCGTCACGAAACGAATTACTGCAGAAGATCCAGAACTCCGATCGACGTGAAACCACCTCTAAAATCTTTCTGACTCGATGAAGTATCACTAAGAATTTTGGTGGAAGCAGATGATAAGAGGATGGGGAGGATATGGGGGCGAGTCATACGCCCAAGATCAGTCCTGTCACAGGACTGGGCAGGGTATCACACCCAAGGGGGGGGGAAAGAGATTCACTCTCTTAACTCAAATTTCTCTCACAAAAACTTCATTAACCTTTGCACTAACATAATACAAGTGTTTATATAGTGGTTTGGCAAGGGGAGGGGGCTGGGAGGTTCGATGGAACCATGGGGAGGGGAGGGGGTTGCGCCCCTTTGACTAAGAGAGGGAGAGAGGGGGAGACAAGGGGACATGACTCACCTACCTTCACCAACCTTTGAATTTCAAAGGGAAGGGGGGTAGGTGGCAGCCCTTCTTTTGGACCAGCAGCCATTTTCCATGTTCCCATGTGGTAAATGGGGGAGGGAAGAAAAGAAAACAAAATAACTAGCCTAATACTTCCAAAGAAGGGGGCGCCCCCTTCATGGGCCAACATTGGGCCAAGTTTGGTCCATGGCCACCCTTAAGCCCACTCAACCATGTATGGCTTAAGGCCTTTCCCATCTAGATGGCCCGTGAAGGAAGGAAGCCCAATTGGACCTTACATGGTTTATGGATCCATCATAATGGTCCAAGGCCACTCCTCCTTAATGGATGCTAAAGGGGCTTTAAACCAAATGGCTTTTAATAGCCTTACAATCAGCCCAAAAAGAAAACCCAAGTAAACATACATATTACAAGCCCAAATTCAATGTAAACAAAGGCTAAAAGTATCCAAACTCAAGCCAAACTATCTCCATTTCGAAGGAAAGCCGATGTAGTCCGATTGGTGCTCCGCGTATGGTACCGTCGGCTCACCGGTTCACGCTACTCGCTCGTCCTGGTGTCCGCACCACATTTGGGAACTGCTGTTAGGCAGTAGCGGTCGCTGGTAGACCATTTATAGTCTTGTGACAGAAAAGGGGTCATTAGATCATGCATGCAAGGCCTAACTTAAAGAAACAAATGCATGTAAACGTGCTAGACAGGAAGACAAATATGTTACAACAAAAATAAAGTCACGAAGATGCATGGGTTCTCAGAAATTAATCCAAGATTATCATCTTTACCATTAAGAGTAGGAATCATGCATGCAGAAATAACCTAGATGCGTAGCGATAGTAAAACATGAAATACACCGTGTATAGAGCATAAAATTGCATGAAACCAGAGGGCTTTTACTCCTAACGTTTGGTTTTAGCCGTTCATGAGATAACCTACCTTTGTAACGGGCTTTAGACTTCAAATTTTGGACTAGAAGGATGACCTAGTTTCTACACGTCCTGTGCTAAACCAGCAACTTCTCATCCCTCGTTCTCCTTAACCTCTTGACCTAAATCCATGAAATTTGGAGGGTAGGTAAAAGATATATAGATTAATAAATTATTCTAAAGGATGATCTTCTCAATACCTCGACTAGGGCTTCCAATCTCTAGATCTTCCTTAGACCAGCACAATGGTTCCTGAGCACCTTGCAGAGGAATAACAACTTCGGGAGCTTCTAACTCTCTGAACGCTTGACCTCCTGGCATGAAATTTGGAGGGGAGTTAGACAATATAAAGGGAAACAATAAAGTCTAAAGGACCAACATGAATTACCCATGACTTACCATCGAACAACGTGAGCCAAAATGAGGGTTCGCGCAGGTCGAACCTCGGCCCTATTTATAGGGTTTTACCAAGGGTTGAGGATTAGATCGATCTAGGAGTCTTAAATTAGAGTATGATTGATCCGCAAGAGTCCTAGACTAGGTTTCCATGCTAGGTAACTTCGAATCATAGAGATTGGGATGGGAAAAATCTAATTTTTCCACGCTTCTAACACCTCCGTTCATGGAACATAGTAGTGGCCATCTCACGACCGCTATTGTGAGAAGGCGGTCGTGTGATAGACCGCGTTCGCACGCGTAATTATCTCTCATTTATCCTTTTTATCAGTCTATTTACCCAATTTCATTCCGTAATTTACCCTAATTACGTCTCTAGAAGTGGGCTTGGGCCTAAAGGCTTTGGAAATTGGTTTGTGGGCCTAATTCAAGTGGGCTAAACCCTTTTGGTTCATTTAGGGCACTTAAATTGATTTAACTAATCCTTAATTCATTTAAGTAGTCCATTAAGCTAAATAATTATATTTAAATCCTAAAATTTCTTAGAAAATTCTCAGGCATTACGCGTGGTTTATTCATTGACATGGGGTGAGTGCCAAAGCAAAGAGTCTTTTTATTCATCGAATCCAGACGGAAGGTCTGGGTCAAAGGAAGAAGGTCTTTTTATTGTTTACTTGAACGGAAGGTCCGAGCTAAAGCAAGGGGTCTTTTTATTCATCGACTCTAGACGGAAGGTCTGGGCCAACGTCGAAGGGTCTTTTTGTTCTCTAGCCTGGACGGGAAACCTAATTCAGAGTGATAGGGGTCCTTTCGTTCTTTAATGCGCTGGGATGCTAGCTATATGAGGGGTCTTTTTGTTCTCTAGTCGGACGGAAGGTCCGATCCAGAGTGAAAGGGCCTTTTGGTTCATGGCTTCGGACCGAAGGTTTGGGCCACTGGTTTATTTGTTGGTGGGACAAGAGGTTGTAATGTTAAGGTGGTTTATTCATTGACACGGGGTTAGTGTCAAAGCAAGAAAGGGGGTCTTTTTGTTTATCAAATCCACATGGAGGATCCGGGTCGAAGGAAGGAGGTTTTTTCATTCATTGACCAGGATGGAAGGTCCGAGTCAAAGCAAGGGTTTGTTTAATGGCTTGGACGGAAGGTCCAAGTCAGAAGTTTTTGTGTTGGTGGGACGAGATGAAGTAGTGCTCTTGAGGCTTGTGATACTGTGTGGAGTGTAGTAGTTTGGTCATTCGGTCAAGATGAAATGGTCCGAGCCAGAGCAAGGGAATTTTGAATTCCGGTGGGACTTGATGAATCGGCATCCCTCGATGACCATGACAAATTTTTTATTCTCTCTCTTTTTTTTCTTTCTCTCTTTTTTTTTCTTCTCTCCTGTTGGCCCAGATAACAATATGCGCGGACAAGAAGGGGGGGGGGTTGAATTGTCCCCCACACGAAATTACAGATTTTAAACAATATGCGTAATTAATGAGATTGATGAAGAACAAGTTGAACAGAAATAAATCTAGTTCACTCAATCTCTCCGAGCACACTCGAATGTGTTGGAACAAGAAAATGTACAAGCAAGCAACCACAGGACACGGGGATTTTAAGGTGGTTCGGGACCACGACGGGCACCCTACGTCCACCCCTCACCGAACCGGTGAGGCTTCACTTGCTTCATAACGAAGCACACGGAGACTTCGTCTCCACAACGATCCAACAGCGGGATCAATCCACACACACACACCGCAACACTCGCGGCAAGATATGATCACAACCGTACGCAGACGGTTCACCACACACAGAGTTAAAGTTCAGAAATAAATGATATGTTCAATACATGCTCATAAACGAAGAGTAAATGACTGGAATAGATGGGAAAAGAGTGAAGAAATGAATCCCCATATGTAGAAAGGGCTGAAAATGATCTTCTTCGATTCCCGGTTCGGAGGGAGGTCGGATGACGGTGATTCAAGCTTCCTCTTGATCCTCTCGTCGATCCGCTCTTCTTTCTCTTCTTCCACAATCTCCAGAAATGCTTTGTTGGAGATGAAATCCACCTTGCAATTTCCCCTCCTTCCTTTTCCCCATTTCTTCACCTACAAGATAAGAGAAAGATAGCACATTAGGGTTCTCTCTTGTCAAATTCGGAGTTCACAATGATATATATAGAGGGGTGGGGAAAAGACACATAAAACTCTCCCAAAGTGTGTTAGAAACACCTAAACATGATTAGTAACTAATGGGGGGTGTTTTGGTAAAGTTTAGAAAGGTTTTCAATCGGTTTTAATCGGGTTCGCAAAACTCATGTCGGAATGGGTCGACCCTATGGGTCGACCCCTGGACAACCAGAGGACGAACAGAAGCAAAACAAAGACCCAGAACCCAGGGGTCGACCCATGGCGTCGACCCATGCAGTGTGGGTCGACCCTTGCACACTGGGTCACTAAAATGTGTTCTGTCCAGACAGAACACTTGGGGGTCGACCCCATGGGTCGACCCATGCCAGAAGTGGTTGGAAAAACACTACAAACCCTATTCAAATCAAACAAAACAAATGGTTAGATGTTACCATCATCCACTTGACATGAGAGGGTTTAAAAACCATCCTTGAACCTGTAAAAACATAAACATCAAGTTAGTTTATGTATCAAAAATTGAGTTCTCCTTAACTTGATTCTTCCACATAAAACTCCATATCTATACACATTCAAATGCACATTGCAACAAGTAAATGGAATTGTAACACATGAACCACCATCTTTGGCATCATTCCATCACAAGAACATCAAAAGACATTTCAAAACACATGCTCTTCCAAACACATAAAGTTTTGAAATCATTTAACCACATGATAAATATTTGCTCCACAAACACACAATATTTTGTTATCATCAAAATCAAGGTCAAAAATAATGTGAGAATACAACACCCAATAATCTCCCCCTTTTTGATGATGACAAAATATTATGGCAATCTACACATTTTTCTCCCCCTTTGGCATAATCAAAAATGGGGAATACAAAAGCTAGAGCAAAAAGTATGAAAACCAACCATGTCAAAGAAACATGATATATGCACCAAAACTTCTGAACTTCCAAACAGATGTGAACATTATGTGCACTTTTACTCCCCCTTTGTCTTCAACAAAAACAGATTGACAAAAGGGTTATTTAAGCTGATATGAACATGTATGATCTAATGATGCAGCTATGGGAGCTAAAGTATGACATGACTTATGTAGGCAAGCAGACAAGCAAGCAAGCATTAGAGTCAAGCAAACAAATATTTATATTACTCCCCCTCAGTGGGGTAAGAGGATAACGACTGAATAGTTCATTCTAAACCGAAATGTGAGACATGAAGCATAATCAAAAAAGATAGTGCATGCATATGCTCGAGATACTACATAGACGAACAATTTTAAGATATACAGTCATCACAATAATACCCAAAATTAAAATTTATGTAAATGAGCAATGAACTTTAAAATTATATGGATATGAACAGAATTTCTAGAAAACACTAGAGGGTTATTTCCTTCCTACACTTTCATTTAGATCCTCGACTTTTGGTAGCTTCACACAACCCCTTTTTGTATGCTTTTCTTTTATTGGATTTCACCGTTCGACGCGAGTCACCTCATGTGTCTCAATGGGGTTTCTCGACTACTAGGATTCATCATGCAATGTGAATTTTTGTTTCACCTTTCGACGCGAGTTTCTTTCATTTATTTCAGTGGGGATTCCCGACTACTTGGTTAGACAATCCACTTATTGAAGTTTGCGGGGTAGGCAGCTTTTTCCTCACGATTCTCTTAATTTTCATGTAGAAATTTGTTTCCCTTGAAGTGTTAAAAGGAATTTCTGAAATCCTTATCAATCAAAGTTATATGCATCATTTTTGAACAAAGTATGTGGGTAATTATTTTGAATGTAGAAAGTGAATTTGCCTAGACATAGTTATGACTCCCCCTAAATGTATGCACAGTTAGAAACAAGTCCTCCTCCTTTATATATGTCATGTTTCACAAAAGATCAAGAACACTGTAATTTATTTATCAAGGAGGTGAGGTCTTAGAAGATTTTCAAGGAAATGGTTATCTAGAGATATATACATGCAAGCAAGCAAGGATTTTGGAAATTAATTCAAGCAATATGATTTTCGGTACGGAGCAGAGTACATAGGTCCGAAGACCACCTCACGCATAGTGAAAGCTTCCGGATGGATGTAATCCACCCTTCCACATCTCACCATTTGAGATACCGAACAATCATTGCATTCAAGCATAGAAGTGTATGCAAAATTCTCATATAAGTGCAAACTCATGTGTGCAACTTTATAAAGTAAATGCAAATGTATGCAAGGACTGAATTGTTATTTGCAAAAGGAAGTAAAAGTGTGTATCGAAGACTCTATGAACAAGACACTTATCTAAACTGCAAATTCTTCTATATCACAACCAAAATCAACAAAAGGTAGTTGCATGATCAAGGTGGATCGAATGACGAGATCCAACCAAGTTTATACCTGAATTTTTCAACACAAGATTTCAGAACTTGAGCTCTCTTACCTTTGCCTTAAGAAGCCATTAATTACCAACATCTTCTTGGTCTCAAGGCACCCCTACAAAGTAGAATTTTCATTTCAAAGTTTTGGGTACCCAAGACATCTTGGGTCCCGAGGGGTTAGTTCTAGCATGACCAAAATACATTTTGTTTTTCCTTTCAAACCACTCATCATCGGCCCTCATCAAGTCACACACATACATAGAGTGGCCGAACATACCACAATAAAAACATGTGACATTTGGCTTTCTAAAATGACTCCTATGCATATATGATCTATCAACATGTGAGTTCATGCATGAGTCAACATGAGTATAGCCATATGAACTACATGATTTTTGAAATCTATTTTTCACAACGGAAATTTTCTTTGTGGGTGAGTGTCCCACAACTCTCTTCTCATTCCTAGCATTTTCATTGCTAGTTTCACCATATTCAGACATTTTCTATTTTCCTTTCAATTCTTTTTCAACAAGACCTTTCAATTTATGCAATTCATCTTGCATGGTATTGAAGTTGGTTTCAATTTCATTCTTAGATTTTTCACATTCACACAGTCTTGATTTAAGCTCATCCAACTCCTTTACCAATTGTTCATTTTCAGTTTTTAGATTTTTCACATCTTCATAAGCATGTTGTTTTTCAATCTCTAGGCATGAAATATCATCCTCAAAAAGAGAGACTTTAGACAACAACATTTCATTTTCATCTTTCATGTTCTCAAGTTCTAACTCAAGCAAACTACATTTAGTGCATGAAGCTGAACTAGAATGTAAAACATCATGAAACTTCTTTTTCAGATTTTTATTTTCATGTTTCAACTTCTTACACTTTTCATACATTCCAGCATAAGCTATTTCCCATTCTTCACGAGTAAGGTTTTCGTTATCGGAGTTTACCTCGGTGCCATTTTCCTCATCGGCCATTAGACATAAATTCTGGACCACCTCGTCCAGCTCATCATCCTTCTCGGATTTGGACTCGCTCTCGTCCTCATCACTCCAAATCGCCTTCATGGCCTTGAGCTCCTTCACTTTTTCTTTCTTCAGTTTCTTTTGAAAACTTGGACATTTACTTCTCATATGGCCGACTTTTCCACACTCATAGCATCTAATCTCCCTTTTGTTCCTCAATGCTTTCTTTGAAATTTTTTCAAGAGAAGTGCCATCTTGTCTAGCCTTTCTGAACAATTTTCTAGCTTTACTAGTGATGACATTCACAAGTTCTTCCTCACTGCTATTTAGACTTGACCCTTCATCGCTTTCTTCAGAAGATTTTGAGTGAGCCTCAAATGCCACTGATTTCTTTTTGCCCTTCTCTTCCTCTCTCCTCTCAATGCTGATTTCATAGGTCATCAAGGACCCAATCAACTCATCCAGCTTGAGTGTAGTGAGATCTTTAGAGTCTTCTATCACGGTCGCTTTTGTATGCCATTGTGGTGACAAGGACCGCAGCACCTTCCTTACTAGCTCTTGATTCGTATATTCTTTTCCTAGTGCCTTCAACCCATTGGAGATCTCCATAAGCCTAGCAAACATGTCCGAGATGGTCTCATGCGGCTTCATCATGAAGAGCTCATATTCTCGGACCAATAGATTTGCTTTTGTCTCCTTTACTTCCGACGTTCCTTCGTATATGAGTCGGAGCTTCTCCCACATTTCCTACGCAGAGGAACACATAGATATACGTGAATATTCATTCGGATGAATAGCACATTGCACTATATTCATAGCCCTGAAATTTTCACATGAATGTTTAATATGCTCCTCATTCCAACTATCCTCATTATTGGGCAATTTATGAGGACCTTTACTAATGACTTTCCAGCTATTGTAATCCTGTGCTCGCAAAAACACTATCATTCTATTTTTCCAATAGGGGTAATTTGTGCCATCAAAGAATGGTGGCCTGTGTATAGAATGTCCCTCAGGAATCATTCCCCTACTATCCATTGCTAAACAATCTTTCCTCCTCAACCATGAGATTGAATAAAATCAGAGGCCTAGCTCTGATACCAATTGTTGGCCCAGATAACAATATGCGCGGACAAGAAGGGGGGGGTTGAATTGTCCCCCACACGAAATTACAGATTTTAAACAATATGCGAAATTAATGAGATTGATGAAGAACAAGTTGAACAGAAATAAATCTAGTTCACTCAATCTCTCCGAGCACACTCGAATGTGTTGGAACAAGAAAATGTACAAGCAAGCAACCAAAGGACACGGGGATTTTAAGGTGGTTCGGGACCACGATAGGCTCCCTACGTCCACCCCTCACCGAACCGGTGAGGCTTCACTTGCTTCACAACGAAGCACACGGAGAATATACTCCAACACACACTGAGACTTCATCTCCACAACGATCCAACATCGGGATCAATCCACACACACACACCGCAACACTCGCGGCATGATATGATCACAACCGTACGCAGACGGTTCACCACACATAGAGTTAAAGTTCAGAAATAAATGATATGTTCAATACATGCTCATAAACGAAGAGTAAATGACTGGAATAGATGGGAAAAGAGTGAAGAAATGAATCCCCATATGTAGAAAGGGCTGAAAATGATCTTCTTCGATTCCCGGTTCGGAGGGAGGTCGGATGACGGTGATTCAAGCTTCCTCTTGATCCTCTCGTCGATCCGCTCTTCTTTCTCTTCTTCCACAATCTCCAGAAATGCTTTGTTGGAGATGAAATCCACCTTGCAATAGCCCCTCCTTCCTTTTCCCCCTTTCTTCACCTACAAGGTAAGAGAAAGATAGCACATTAGGGTTCTCTCTTGTCAAATTCGGAGTTCACAATGATATATATAGAGGGGTGGGGAAAAGACACATAAAACCCTCCCAAAGTGTGTTAGAAACACCTAAACATGATTAGTAACTAATGGGGGGTGTTTTGGAAAAGTTTAGAAAGGTTTTCAATCGATTTTAATAGAATTCGTAAAACCCGTGCCGGAATGGGTCGACCCTATGGGTCGACCCCTGGACAACCAGAGGACGAATAGAAGCAAAACAAAGACCCAGAACCTAGGGGTCGACCCATGGGGTCGACCCATGCAGTGTGGGTCGACCCCATGGGTCGACCCCTGCACATTGGGTCACTAAAATGTGTTCTATCAAGACAGAACACTTGGGGGTCGACCCCATGGGTCGACCCATGCCAGAAGTGGTTGGAAAAACACTGCAAACCCTATTCAAATCAAACAAAACAAATGGTTAGATGTTACCATCATCCACTTGACATGAGAGGGTTTAAAAACCATCCTTGAACCTGTAAAAACATAAACATCAAGTTAGTTTATGTATCAAAAATTGAGTTCTCCTTAACTTGATTCTTCCACATAAAACTCCATATCTATACACATTCAAATGCACGTTGAAACAAGTAAATGGAATTGTAACACATGAACCACCATCTTTGGCATCATTCCATCACAAGAACATCAAAAGACATTTCAAAACACATGCTCTTCCAAACACAAAGTTTTGAAATCATTTAACCACATGATAAATATTTGCTCCACAAACACACAATATTTTGTTATCATCAAATCCAAGGTCAAAAATAATGTCGGAATGCAACATGTCGGTCACTCATAGACCTTTTCATGTTTGGATGAAGGTCCGTAATAAGGATCTGTATCGGGGCATGAGCCACCGGTCATGTCGGTCACTCATAGACCTTTTCATGTTTGGACGAAGGTCCGTAATAGAAACGCGGTGAGAGTCGAGATAAACCCGTTTAAATGTATGCCAGATGCACGACAATTTTGATGATGACTCAAAAAGGGTCCGGCATGAGAAGCGGGTCCGGTCTAGTTGGAATGTCAGCCCAAGGCAGGGTCGGATCCTGGCCATTTCGGGATAACTCCCAAGACTCAGGCCCGGCCGGCGAGGGCGGCATTGTTGTTCCTTCTGCACTGGGTCACGGGGAGAGATGGGGCTGCAATGTGGGCCTTAGCATTTTTTTTTATCTGGGATTTCAATTGAATAGTTTTTTTATCGTGCATTTCCTTTTGTACATCTTTGGGTGGTTTATTTGTTGCTATTATTCTTGTTATTATTGTTATTATTGATTACACATATTTTCCATTTTTTGTTTATTTATATGCTTAGATTTATTTATTTGTTATAGCATCCCCCTTTATCGTCATTATTATTATTATTGTTCTTACCCATATATATATGTATATTATTACCCTTTTTAGTATATATATATTTTGTTTTGATCATTATGGCTATCATATCCCCCCCTTTTTCTTCCTTTATATTTTTTATGAAGGGGCGGGCCGTTGGAGGGCCAAACGAGTGTACCGCTGGAGAAGGGAGAGTGTGCCGGCGAAGGGCTCTGCAAAGCGTGCCGGGGAGAGCTAGGAAGGATGTGCCTGGGAGGGAGGTGATGGGGAGTGTACCGGCGAGGGGCTGGCCGAGCATGCCGGCGAAAGGCTTGGCCAAGGCGTACCGGCGAGGGGCATTGAAGGGTGCATCGACGAACGCCCAAGGAGAAGGAGTGCACCGGGGAAGGGTCATATAGGGTGTACCGGCGAGGGTATGGATAGGGTGTGTCGTGGAAACTTCGGGGCAAGGCGTGCCGGCCAAAACAAATGGTGGAGTGCACCAGGGAAGACCAAGGGCAGGCGTGCCGGACAAGGATTGTGAGGGGCCCACCCCTCTTCTGTTCTCTTATGCTTTCTCCTTCCTTCTCTTCTTTGATTATACACGGTCTATGTGAGTTTTCCCTTCCTTTCTCTTGGTTATTTTCTATTCTTTCTTCCCCGAGGATCGGTATTCAAGTTGCTTAGTTGTCGTTTGGTCCGGTCCTCTTTATGCCGATTGTGGTTCCCTTGCCTTGGTTGAAGCATTTTGCCGTCGTTCATTTCATTGGTTGGTTGCTTCCTTTAGTCCTTTTTTTTTACGCGTTGTTGTTCCATTTGTTTGTTGCTCCCTTTTGCCTTTTTAACGTGTTATTATTTCTAACAAGAATTCGGCAGCATCTCCCCTTGACCCGAGTGGTAAGGTAGAGAAAGGGAACGTGCCCACACGGAGTGGCGAAACCCAACAATTGGAGGTGGGCGCCCGAGAGCAGCAGCACCTTTAATAAAGCCTCGGAAAACCTGAAAGTAGCGATGGATAAAGGGGGAAAAACCTCTAGAATTACTCAGGGGTGTGCCGGGCTAGGGTGGCTGAGTGTGTCTCGGCAAGGAGTGGCCTAGAGTGCACCGGGGAAGACCCGCAGGGGTGTGCCGGCGAAGGGCTTGGCCAGGGCGTGTCGGGGAAGGGTAGAATGGGTGTGCCGGCGAAGGCTTTGGCCAAGGCGTGCCGCTGGGAGTTGGGGAGGCTGCACCGTGGTAGGGGTGCACCGGTGGGGGACTGAGCAAGGGAATGAAGGCTGAGGGTTGGCTAAGTGGGCTAGGGCTGAAGAAGGGAGGAAGGCCAAGGATGGTGTTGGTGGTTGGGTGTTCAAAAGAAGAAGAGGGGCCTCTCCCTTCAGGCAAATGGATGAGGTTGAAGGTCAGTGATCCCATGAGAAGGGCCATGACAGAGGGGAAGAAGGGTCCCCACTGGGGGCTAAACCATTGGGAGGCAGAGGGGGAAGCGTTCAAACGCACACATGGACCCGAACCAACAGAGATAGTAGAAAGAAGACTCAAGAGAATGAGAGATTTTTCTTATTCATGGAAGACAAGGGGCCGCAACTGGCCGTATGCACCTCAAAACACTGGAGCAGGAGATACAACGGTGGGAGGAAAAAGAAAAGAAAGGGGAGGAAGAAATGGGAGGAGCTGGGGTTGAGCAGGGGCGACGGCTCCCTGCCCTTCCCCACTCCCCCTAATACACCACATGCTATCTCTCTCTCTCCCTTACTCTCTCTTCTGGGTGGTCGTCAGAGGGGAACCCCAAGGCGGTGCTCTCTCTTCTTCTTCTTCTTCTCTTCTTCTTCTTCTTATTTTCCTTCTTCTTCTGGAGGCCGTGGCTCTCTCTAGCGACGTGTGTGTGGTCTCTCCCTTTTTGTTCGCCGGAAGAGGAAGGCTTTTATACCCCCAGCGGCGGAAGCGTTCGAGCTCGAACGGTGGAGGCGGGAAGTGACTGGCCATGATGGAGTTTGACCTTCTCCATCCTTGGTGGCAGAGGAGTAGCCCGTGTGGCCCAACCTCCGGCCGACACCTCGGATAGCCCACTGCGCGCCAAGGATCTATAGGGCATGGGGACAAGATTTTGTCTGCCAGACGTGCCGTTGAAATGCCTGAATGTCATGCCGCTGGCGGGCTCAACAAGCGTGTCGCTGAGAGGGCCAAAAGGGCGTGCCGCTGGAAGACACGGCAAGCGTGCCGCTAAAGGGCCTAAAGGGCGTGCTGCTGAAGGGGCCTGAGGGCGTGCCACTGGGAGGCCGTCGGGGCGTGCCGCTGAAGGGGCCAGGAAGGTGTGCCGCTGAAGGTGCCCAAGGGCCTGCCGGTGAAGGGGCTGGATGGGTGTGCCGCTGAAGGGCCACCAGGGGCGTGCCGCTGAAGGGGGGCACAGGGTGTGCTGCTGAAGGGGCAGGATGGGTGTGCCGCTGAAGGGCCACCAGGGGCATGCCGCTGAAGGGGGGGCACAGGGTGTGCCGCTGAAGTGGCTAAATGGGCAGTTCTGAGCCCGTTGTGAGCGCGAGTTGTGGCCCATTTGATTTTCTTCGAGGCCCATGGATTGTGGGGCTCTTGGTGGTTGATTTCTCTTCACTGTCGTGTCTCCGGAGACGGCTTCACCGTAGTGTGTGTGTGTGTGTGTTCAGAGAGTCCGGATGGCCCCTCTTCTCCGCGATTTCTTCAATTGAAGTTGTTGTTAATGCTGGACTAGTTGGGACACACGAGCGTGCAATTTTGCACGTCCATAAATGCCCCCCACCCACGGGTAGCGCAGGCAAAGGATGAGCCGGGCGGTGCCCGTGGGTGTACTGGTCTCTTCTTCTCTTCGTCGGTGCCGACGGGGTGTCAGGAGCTGACGTGGTATCCTTGTCTCTTCTTTTCTTCATCAGTGCCGATGGGGTGCCGGGAGCTGACGTGGTATGTTTGTCCCTTATTTTGTTCACCAGTGCCGACGGGGTGCCGGGCGCTGACGTGGTATGTATGTCTCTTCTTTTCTTCATCAGCGTCGACAGGGTGTCGGGAACTGATGTGGTATGTTGGTCTCTTCTTCTCTTCATCAGTGCCGACAGGGTGCCAAGTGCTGACGTGGTATGTTTGTCTCTTCTTCTCTTCATCAGTGCCGACGGGGTGCCGAGCGCTGACGTGGTATGTTTGTCTCTTCTTCTCTTCATCAGTGCCGACGGGGTGCCGGGCGCTGACGTGCTATGTTTGTCTCTTCATCAGTGCCAACGGGGTGCCGGGCGCTGACGTGGTATGTTTGTCTCTTCTTCTCTTCATCAGTGCCGACGGGGTGCCGGGCGCTGACGTGGTATGTTTGTCTCTTCTTCTCTTCATCAGTGCCGACGGGGTGTCGGGTGCTGACGTGGTATGTTTGTCTCTTCATCAGTGCCGACGGGGTGTCGGGCGCTAATGTGGTATGTTTGTCTCTTCTTCTCTTCATCAGTGCCGACGGGGTGCCGGGCGCTCACATGGCATGTTTGTCTCTTCTTCTCTCCCCCCTTTTTTCTCCCTCCTTTTTTTTAAACCACCTTACCGATACAAGCGCCTTTTCGGGTTTTCATCGGCACCAGCCCCCTCTTGCTTTTGCCCACATGCCCTCCCAGGTTTTCACGTGGCAGGGTACGTGATTCTGCCTGTAGCTCCCTTTCGGGTTTTCGCCACAGCTAGGTGGTTGCCATTTTTACCCTTGTCCCCGTGTAGGGACAAGTCCGGCAGGGCACCTCTATTTTAAGCCCCTTCCTTTTTTTCTTCTTTTTCTTCTTCTTTTTTTTTTTGACGAGTAAATGACACGTAATTGTTGGCTAGGGCCCTGAAGCCTTGCGCCGAAAGATAAGGTTCATTCGTTGGCAAGAAGATAATACCAACGTAACGGGAGAATTTCTGCCGATTCATACGTAAGGTCCGTAAATGGCCATATCGTGTGAGAGCGGGTGGCTAGGGCACGAAGCCTTGCACCGGAAAGGAATTTATTCGTTGGCAAGGGACTAATACCAGCGCAAGGATAGAGATTCGGCCGATTCAGGCGTAAGGCCCGCAATGGCGATTTTGCACGAGAGGGGGTGGCTAGGGCGCGAAGCCTTGTGTCGGGAAAGGACCTATTCGCTCGCAAGGAACTCACTCCAACACAGGGGTGGAGTCGTTTTACCCGCGCGGACGCCCGTCGATACATAGGGGCGTGCGGACGGAAGAAATATGTATATACATATATATATATACTATTATTATTATTATTGTTTCCTCTTCTTTTTTTTCTTTCTCTCTTCTTTTTTTCTTTTCCTCTTCTTCTCTTTTCTTCTTCTCTTTTTTATTTTCTTCTCTCCCTTTTTTTCTCTTCCCTTTTTTCTCTTTTTTTCTCTTCTCCTTTTCCCCCTTTTTTCTCTTTCCTTTTCTTCTCTTCTCTTTTTCTCTCTTTTTTTATTTCGATCGCCCTATATATAAGGGGGGCGGGGGTGGCTCGAACGGGCCACCCCCCCTTTCAAACTCCTTCTCTTCCCTCTCTCTTTCTCTCTCTTCGGTGACCGAGCGGACGAAGCCCTTCCCCCATCCTTCTTCTTCTCCGTCCTCTCCGGCTCCGGGCGCCATCGCCGTCGTCTTCGCCGGGGTGAGGGGCCGCGACGGAGGGGTCTCCCCTCCCTCTTCTCTTCTCCTCTTCTCCTCTCCCTCCCCGTTCTTCTTCTTCTTCTTTCTTTTCTTCCCTCCTCTCTCTTCTCTTCATCCTCGGGGGACGGCGGAGCCCTAGTCTCCCTCTCTCTCTTCTGCTTCCTCTCTCTCCCTTTTCTTTCCCTTCTCCTTCTTCCTCTTCTCCGTCCTTTCTTCTTCTTCTTGGCGCGGAAGGGCGGCGGCGAGCACCGTTGGTGTTGCCGTCCGCCGGAGTGTGTCGACGAAAAAGGCTCCAAGCGTGCCGGTGGCGAGGGGCATAGGCGTGCCTGGGATGGATTCAAGGGGTGCATCGAGAAGGAGACCTCGGGCTGTGCCTGGGAAGGGCCACAGAAGCGTGTCAGGGAAGGGCCGCATGGGCGTGCCGGTGAAGGACGCTCCAGGGTGTGCCGGTGAAGGACGCTCCGGGGTGTGCCGGGGGACAAACCACTTCAAGGTGTGCCGGGGAAGATCACGGGGGTGTGCCGGTGAAGGACACCACAGGGCGTGCCGGCGAAGGCCATAGGGACTGTGCCGATGAAGGGCTGCCTGGGCGTGCCGGGGAAGGCCACAGGGGCTGTGCTGGCAAAGGGGAGAAAGGAGGACTTCTTCAAAAGGAGGACTTCCAGTGTTGCCCCTCGGGGCCCACCATGACTTTGTTGGGGCCGTTACTCTTTGTGGACGTGCACCCGTGTTTTCCCTTACGCCTCTGGCCTAGGGGAAACTCTGCCAAAATTTCAGCAGAAATTATCGGTGTCTTGTTCATTTTACTCTTAGTAGAGTCCCCCTGTAGTCTTTATTCCCCATCATTTTCATTCATCATTCCAGCTTCACTTTCACTCATTTCCTGTTCTTGGGTTTGTGGCACCTAGTAGGGTTTGCCATGGCTGTGCCGGGGAGCAGGCACCAAGTGTACCGGGCAACACTTGAGGGCGTGCCGGGCTAGGGCCCTTGTAGGCGTGCTGGGGAAGGTCACACAGGGTGTGTCGGCGAAGAGCGGCTAGGGCATGCCGGCGAAGGCCGCTTAGGGCGTGCTGGTGAAGGCCCGTATGGGTGTGCCGGCGAAGGGGCACCTGGCTGTGCCGGGTAGCCGCCTCAGGGGTGTGCCGGGGAGAGCCATAGGGGCGTGCCGACGAAGGGGCTTTAGGCAGTGAGCCGGTGAAGGGAGTGGACTTCTGCAATCGGAGGACTTCCGGTGTTGCCTCTCGGGGCCCACCGTGACTTTGTTGGGGCCGTCACTCCTTGTGGATGCGCACCTGTGTTTTCCCTTACGCCTCTGGCCTAGGGGAAATTCTGCCAAAATTTCGTCAGAAATTGGCAGCGTCTTGTTCATTTTACTTGTAGTAGAGCCCCTTTATAGTTTTCATTTCTCTTTGCCCGTGGCTTGTTCTAATTTTTTATTTGTTGTATCTTGCAGATAGATGGCTGCCCCAAGTGGTTCTTCTGCTCCTGCTACCACTGTCGGTGCCGGCGTTGTTCCACCGCCTCCGGTGCCAGCCGTCACGTGGCTCAACGTAGAGGAGCTGGACAGGGAGCATGCCGAAGTAGCGGCATTAGCCGAGTCCTCAGGCTCTGAGACCGAGACAATGGACTATCACCAGCTCTCTCGGGTCGAGAACCATTTTACCTTCAATCGGACCGGCGAATATCGGAAGGACTTCCCGAAGGATAAGCATCTGATCCGATTTTTGAAGTACTTCCGCTCCCGGGAAAGGCGGGAGTTGCGAGCTGTGCCGGAGGTCGAACAAGTGCTTCTGTAGGCTCGTGATAGTTTGTTGTACAGCGTCCCGAGAAGCATCCCGATGTATTTGGTGGGGGAGGCCCGGGAGTGGAAGCCTGTCCTGGGGATCCAAGAAGTGTTGTCGACTGAAGACAGATTGGTGCGAGCACGTCAATTTGTCCCGGCGAAGTGGGACATGTCCGTTGGGCGAGTGCAGGGCGAGCCGCCCCATTTTGGTCTTTTCTTGGCTCCCCTGAAATGGGGCTATAGGGAGGAGTCGTTCGTCCTGGACTGCCTGGCCATCCGATTCAAGCACGAGCTGGCGCTGGGTTGGTTCGGGGAGCTGAAGCTTCAAGATGCTCACAACTTCAGGGAAGGGGCGGTAGAATTCACAGAGTATGTGATGTTCAACTATGCCCCGCTGCTGGTCCGGGCTGGCATCTACCACAGCGTCTACGCCTCCCGCTACGGCAACCCCATCTCCAAGGGCCTCTATTGTGGCATGATAGAGGTGTTCAGTGCTGAGACCAACACTTTCTATCCAGTGGAAGGCGAGACTTCACTTGATTTGTGGAGTCTCAGTCAGCTCAGCGGCTTGCTCATTGACGGGGAGCCTTATGAAGAAGTATGCCTCCCGGATTTGATCAAAGACGAAACTAACGGGGATGGCTATTATTCCCTTGGCTATTCATACCGGTATCTCATGAAGGCATACCGAGAACTATACCAGCTGGCACACGGTGGGAAGCAGCCTCCCCGTGGAGACCGGAAGAGGGTCCGCATGACTCTGTGGCTGCAATATTTCTACGACGGGCTGAAGCAGTATGAAGAGTTTCCATGCATCGGCACCGCTGTTGCTTGTAAGAAGCATGCCAAGCCCAAGACCGATGTGAAGATTCCTTCCAGAGGATGCCGGAGTGGCCCCAATCCGATGGGGGTCGACCCACTAACACACTGCGCCGCATACCTGACATACTGGCTGTGCTCATTTGCCATGCCATATGGGGATTAGACAGTCATTCGGTCGGATGCCATCTATCCGGCCTGTCAAATGGCGTGGGGGATCAAGCTGTCCCTGTGCCCGGCTACTCTCTGCCTGATATACAAGGCGCTGGGGGACATCAGCACTCACCAATTCCTGAGGCAGGCTCGGTATGTATGTTCGCTGCATTTCTTCAATGCGTGGGTCTGCTCGCTATTCCCGGAGTTCGCCCCCCCGCTCTTCAAGACTGGGGACTAGTGCCGCGGATGTTGGAGTTTGCCAGCGCAGAGCCAGGCTCTACCTCCCAGCGGTTGTATGATATTCGGGGCCGATTGACAACCATCCCTCGAGACGTGGCTGGCACCATCCACTTCTGGACACTGCCCGCGCATTCAAGTCCACTGGTAAACAACAAGAGGGAGTGCAAAGATGACCAGGTGGAGAAATATGTCCACCCTATCAGCCAGGAAAATGTGGTCCGCCCGTTGCTAGAGCCCGAGCTCAGAGACTGGGCATTATCCATTCACCCGAGCGTGCTAGCGTTCAGGAAGGGGGATAATTTGCTGCTAGAACCATACTACCCCTTTTAGTTCAGTCAAAACTTCGGATATGATCAGCATATCCCTGTCTATAGTGCACAATTCGGCCTGCCTTCGCGAAGTCTCCGGGGGAGTTCGACTACCGAGCATGCCAGAAGCTGGTGGGACTTCTTCCATCGGGCGGATTCTGCGGCTTTCAGGGTACCAGCCCCCGGCCGTATTCCTCGAGTGACCCCAGAGTACATAAAATGGTGGAACGCCCGGATGGCTTTTTATCGATTGCACAAGATCGATTGCTGGGATGGGACGGAGAGGAAGTTCCTGAGCAAGCAATCAGTGCCAGTGCTTGACATCGACCCGGAGCACCTCCTTCGGCTCAAGAATAGGCAGGATAAGGAGGTGGCGGCGTATCTGGCCACTCGCCGGGAGGCTCGGGAAGCAAGGCCAACACCGCAAGCGAAGCTACCCCAGTGGCGAAGGATGACTTCAAAAAGACCCTGAGGGACCTCTGTCGGATCGGGAGCGACCGCCTGGAGCTTATTAATTATCTGCTTCTTATGGAGGAGGAAGGGACTCCCGCAAAGAGCTGGCGTCCAGAGAGGGACCCGATCTGCTCGTGCCGCACATTCATGCGGCGGGAGGAGAGGAAGCCCAAAAATTATAAAGACACCACATGGCTGTATGTCCTCCTCCGAGTGAATGGGCTGAAAATCAAGGACCAGACGGCCGCCATTCTGGGCAAGCGCCTGCAGGTCTCGTATTATTATGCCGACGGGTGGGGCGTGGACCACTTCAATCTTTTCTGCCACCTTTCGTCGAAGAAGCACGCGGACCTAGCTGCCCTCACTGACCGCTGCCAGAAGATTGAAGACATGTGCTGGCTTGTTCGGGAGGAGGCGCATCGGGACAAGGAGCCGTCCCTGAGCTACTGGCCAATAACGCTTCAGCTGTATACCGGCCCTCATGGTATTTTAATCCTCCCTCTTCCTTTTATTCTCCTCTATCATCGTTGTGATCTTTGCAGGGTATCGGATGCTGATCATATATATATATTTTTCTGATAGACCACCCCGACAGCATACAAATGGCGACGTACCGGAACTTTCTTCGGCTTGTCCAGAAGCCCACCTATTTTGACGCCGCGTTACCGGCCCCGACCACGACCCCCTTGCCTAAGGCAGTGAAGAGATCCCGGGCTAAATCGCCTGTGAAGAGGGCGGTGGATGCTGCCAAGGTGGCCAAGCAGCGGGAGGCAAAACAACGGAAAACGGAGGCCGCTAAGGCTTCGGCGACTGCTCCTCCGGTGCCACAAATTCCATCTTTTGAGGAGTTTGAGGTCGCCCGGCCTAAGCCAGGTTAGCCCGCCGGTCATAATTTCCAGCCGTGCGCGTCCTTCGGGACTAGCCTTCATTTCAGAACAAGGTCCTCGCATATAAATGCTTCTCCCCTTTTGTTTCAGTTGCTATGGAGGAGCCTATGCCCGCGCCCATCCCGGACATGGAGGAGCCAGCATCTGTGCCTATCCCCGATGTGGGCGGGGCCGGGGTCGCAGCAGAGGTGACCTCGGGGCCGACTTCGACTCCCCCGCTGCAGGTCAGGAAGAGGTCCCCAGAGAAATCGCCTGTCAAGAAGGCGCTGGCTGCCGCCAAAGCGGCCGGGGGACAAGACAGGAAACGAAGGAGGGCAGAAGCTACCCCAACTTCGGCGGCCATCTCTCCCGTGGCTCCCATTTTATCTATCGAGGAGTTTGAAGTCACTCGGGCTGAGCCGAGTTACCATGCTGGTGAGGTTCACCGATCACTGATGTCCTTCAAAATTTATTTGCTTCCCGAGGGTAGGGACTTTTATGCGTATATAACATGCGTATTTCTTGCTTTCAGCTGGTACGGAGGAGCCGATACCCGTGCCGATCCCTGGCGAGGGTGAGGCTACAGCTCCTGAGGCACCCTCGCATGTCTGTGAGCCGCCTCGTGCTGCAAAAACCGGAGGGGGTATTTATCTTTGTCTGTTTGATTGGCTTCTTTCATTCTTAAGGACTCATCGGCTCCGGTATGATTCGCCCCTTCTTTTATGTGGCAGTCGTTGACACAGCAGTCATCGGGCTATCGTGGCCCCGCCTGCATCTCCCGGTGACGTGCACGTACACGAGGAAGATGTTGAAGTCTGGCGTCCTACCCTCGCCCGGCCCGAGTGATGATGCATCGATCATCGACCTCGAAGCGGAGGCCCCCTTGCCAGCAAGGGAAGAACCTGTGGCGGTCGAGCCCTCGTCGAGCGAAGAGGTAGATTATGATTACTCCTTCGACGAGGTGGCTTCTAGCGAGGGTGTATCTGAGGTATCTGGGCCGCCCAAGCCGATCTTTAAGGTCCCCTCACTCGCTAGCTCTTAGAGCCTAATGGAGGAGGCTATTGTAAGTGTGAGCTTGTTCGCACAGGACCTCCCTCGTGATCATCCAGTGACTTTATTCCTGTTATCCGTTGATTTTCAGGAACCAATTGAGCCGGAGGCCGTGGAGGGGGCTACCCTGGCTAAATCGATCGATCGCTCAACAGGAGCTGATGTGGGCCTGGGTAAGTTGGCCCTCTTGTTCGAGGCTTTGCAGCAGGAGCCAGCCGCAGAGACTTCAAGTGCTCCCGGAATGACGGACGAGCCTTTGGAGGAGGGGGAGATCGCGTCCGAAGGCAGCATCGTCCCGGTGGCCGAGGTAAGCACGTGGGCTTCATGACTCCTCCTTGTCTTTTCATCCCTGGTTGATCCGTTCCAGGCGGTGGATGGTTAACCCTGCCTCGCGTGGTTAGGTAATGCCGACGCCAGGGAAGACATCCGTCCGTGTCCGCAAGGTTGTCGCCAAACGGAGGCCGCCCATTGGTTCGCTAGTGGTGGAGGGGCTGACCTCGGTCCTGGGCCCGGGGGCAAAGCTTTTTGCAGCGCTTGTGCGGGCGGGAGGCAAGCCTCGGCTGATGGTTCCTCTTCCGCCTCTCCCGAAGATCCTGGCTCGGGTGGAAGACCCGCTTCTGACGGAGATATTTGCTGGACTTCACGCGCCCCTAGAGGGATCCCAGACGAGAGAGAGAGGTTTCTGGGTGATGGCTTCGGGCCCGGCTTTGCTCGAAGCCCCTCCTTCGGCCGAAGCAGCGGCACCTGCACACCTGTCCAGTGAAATAGTGGCAGAAGCGGACCGGGCGGAGGAAGAGGAGGCATGAGAACACCGAACGATGGCGGCGCCGCGTGATTCGGTGATGATCTTATCCATTCCCCTAGCGGTGGCTGGCCAGGGGTCTTCTATCGAGCCACGCCGGCCAGGCGACTTGACTCTTGTTCTTCCATCCTCTTCGGCCGCGGTGAACGCTGATTTGTGGGCGGAGGTGGACAGCACCGTGGAATTCACTCCCCCGACCGTGCCTTCAGTCAGCCATACTTCGTCGGATGCGCCGGTCTGACAAATGCTGGTGACGCTGCGGACAATGCTCCTTGCCGACCTCTCCTTGTCATACCGGGAGGTGCACAGCATAGTGACATAGCTGACTGGGGCACTGCAAGTGCTCGGCTACCCGCTGGGGGAGTGGTCGCGGGGAGTCTTGTTGCTGCTGAAATATGTTAAACGTCGCGAGTTACTCGAGACCCAGGCTCCTGACGAGCGCGCCGCTCTCGATGCCCAGGCGGACGAATATTTGCAAACCCTGGAGGCACGGCACAATAATGAAGAGCAGCACGGGAAGGCCCTGGAGGAAGGCCAGGGCGATGTTCGCTTCCTCAGGAACCAGATCATGAAGCTAGAGGGCTACCTTGCTGCAGCCAGGTCTGACCTTGCCAGAGCTGAAGGAGTAGTTGAGAGGGAAGGCGAAGCACTTGCCGTCGCCCAGGCCGAGACGGCATCTGTAGAGACCGAGCTTACCCGCCTCGAAGAACGGAGGGGCCGACTGCGCGACATGACAAACTTCCCTTGCATCGGAATTCTCCCTCTCGAGGACATCTTTAGGGGCGTCGACTGAGCGTCGCACCCCTTAGCTCCCCTCTCTTTTTTTTTCTTTTGAAATGTAACATAGGGGTATGCCCCGAAGCACATGTCATTTAATCCCTTTTTTGAATGGAACAGAACACTTACAATTTCACGTGTCCTTTCAGTGTGGCATTCACCCCAGGGGGATCTCTTTTCTCCTTTCTCTTCTTCTTTTTCTCCCTTTTTTTGTATATCTTATTTTCTTCTTCCTCTGCCCTCTTTTCCTCTCTTCCCCCCCCCCCTTTTTATCGGCACACACCGGCATAGTGTAAGTCCTTGCGGTAGTCCGCTCTCGGGGAACCAGGCAGGGAGCCACATGGGGCACGGGAGAGTGCTCGCCCTCCCAAGGGAAGGACGAGGGGACCACTCCACCATGCCAAATGGGTGGACTACCGGTCTTGCCCAACGTCGGAACTGCGCACTGGCCTCAGGCGGGGGGCTTGGCGGGAGATTGCCCCCCCCCCCCTCGTCGCTCGGAGGGGCGGTGAACGGAAATTTGCTTAACTAATGACCCGGATGGGAGGCCCAAACCAAAGGGAATATTTGCCGCCCGGAGAGGACAGAGAGAAGAGTTTGTTTAGTCAATGGCCTGGACGGGAGGGGGGTCCGAGCCAAAGGGATACCCACCGCCCGGAGAGGACGGAGAGAAGAGTTTGTTTAGTCAATGGCCTGGACGGGAGGGGGGTTCGAGCAAAAGGGATACCCACCGCCCGGAGAGGACGGAGAGAAGAGTTTGTTTAGTCAATGGCCTGGACGGGAGGTCCAAGCCAAAGGGATACTCGCCGCCCGGGGAGGACGGGGAGAAGAGTTTGTTTAGTCAATGGCCTGGACGGGAGGTTCAAGCCAAAGGGATACCCGCCGCCCGGGGAGGACGGAGAGAAGAGTTTGTTTAGTCAATGGCCTGGACGGGAGGTCCGAGCCAAAGGGATACTCGCCGCCCGGGGAGGACGGAGAGAAGAGTTTGTTTAGTCAATGGCCTGGGCGGGAGGTTCAAGCCAAAGGGATACTCGCCGCCCGGAGAGGACGGAGAGAAGAGTTTTTTTAGTTGATGGTATCCCCGCTGATACGGGGCGATGGTTCGAAATGGGGGACCGTCTCCCCCTTTTCCCTCTTTTTTCTTTCTTTTTTTTTCTCTTCTTTCTTTTCTCTTCTTTCTTTTTCTCTTTTTTTTTCTTTTCATCGTCATGCCTTCTTCTCTCTTCTTTTTTTTTCTTCTCCCCCTTTTTTTCTCTTCTCTTTTTTTTTAGAAAATATGAATAGTGATCAAACCATTGGACCGCAATTGTGCAAATCCACCCAACATTGGGTGAGGGATAATATTATTTATTGAATGGGGGTACTGGAGCGTAATATAATCTCAAGTGTCTTCCATTAAGAGGCCGGAATTGAACTTCCCCGCGGTGGTTGGCAATTACATAAGCTCCGCCTTCGTAGACTTTTAGGACTACGTAGGGCCCGAGCCAATTTTCATTCAGCTTACCCTTGGGGTTGGCGGCCATGACATCTCTTCTCTTGACCATGACAAGGTCACCTTTCTTGAATTCGCGTTCCTTGACGAGCTTGTCAAAGGCACGCGCTATTCAGGCCTGGTAGACTTGAATGTTCTGTTGGGCCTGAAGCCGCTTTCCTTCCAAACTGGAGAGCTCTTCGAGTCTTCGCTCGGCGTTGGTCTGCCCTTCATGGACAAGGTCGTGCTGAATGGCGACCCTGAGGGAAGGTATCCCCAATTCGATGGGGACAATTGCCTCCGAGCCGTATACTAGAGAGAAAGGCGAGCAGCCTGTTGGGGTCTTGTATACGGTCCGGTACGCCCACAGTGCCTCGTACATTTTCTCTTCCCAGTCCCTTTTGTTAGAGCTAACAATCTTGGCCAAGAGAGTGCAGAGTGTTTTATTGAAAGCTTCAGCCAACCCATTAGCATGTGGATTGTAAGGAGTCGAAGTCCTCCAGTCAATTTTGTACTTTTCCGCCAGCCGGTAGACCCTCTGGTTGCGGAAGTGGCTGCCGTTGTCTGAGACAATCCGGTCGGGCGTGCCAAACCGGAATATGATGTTACGGCGGACAAATCTAACTACGATCTCTCCGATAACCTCTCTTAAGGCGACGGCCTCTACCCAATGGGAGAAATAATCAGTTGCCGCCAAAATGTACTTGCAGCCGGCGGATGACGCGGGTAAGGGACCCATGACGTCTGTTCCCCATTGGGCAAACGGCCAACTGGGCACCGTTGGATGCAGCTGCACGGGCGGCCTTCTGGGTATGGTGGCATGCTCCTGACACTTCTGACACGACTTAGCATATTTGCAGCAGTCGTCGAACATTGCCGGCCAATAGTAGCCGAGCTTCTTTATTTCAACCTTCATCTTTGGTCCTGCCTGGTGCGCACCGACTGTCCCGGCATGGACTTCCTTCATGACCCTCTAGGCTTCTTCAGTGGACAAGCATCGGAGGAGTAATTTCTATTTGGCGTCGGCCATAATTTGGAATAATATTCCGTTTCGGAGCTCATAAGAGTCCTTGGTTCTAATTAGCTCGATCTTCTCTTCTCTCTGCTTGGGCAGTTGCCGGTGTTTGAACCACTGCATCAGAGGGTCTCTCCAGTCAGGTAGACCGACAGTTTCTGCTGCAGCGACCTCCAGCTCCTCTTCTTCTAATTCTTCTTCTATCATACTGGGTACCTGGCGCTGATTTATCACTTGGATGTTGAGTAATCCATCTGGCGGCACTGCTAGTGAGCTCGCCAATTTTACCAGGGCGTCGGCTTGTGCATTCTCTCCTCTGGCGACATGGCCTATCTCGAGGAGGTAGAACCGCTCCATGAGCCCCTTCGCCTTAGTGTGATAAGGGAGCAACTCGGGTTTCCGGACGTCAAACTACCCCTGGACCTGCTTGACGACCAGCAGCGAGTCGCCGAATACTTGGAGCATTGTGATCTCCATTTGGAGGGCCACTTGGAGGCCAATGATCAGAGCTTCATATTCTACTTCATTATTCGTGCAAGGCTTGTTGATACAACAGGAAGTGTGCAACACTTCCCCATCTAGCGATTTGAGGATGATGCCAGCTCCGGCCCGTACCCTGGTGAGTCCGGACATCGTCACTTCTGTTCTCGAGGCCCCGTCGAAGTATAGATGCCAAATGGCTTGTTGGACCTGGTCCACCTCCAGTGTTTCATCTTCGGGTAGCTCCGTGGCCAACTGGGAGTCTTCGGGCACAGGGTGTGCTGCGAAGAAGTCCGCGACGGCTTGTCCCTTAACGGCCTTCTGCGGCACGTAGGTGATGTCGAACTCCATGAGCAGCACGGCCCATTTGCCAAGGCGCCCCTTCGGGACTGGCTGGGAGAGAATGTGCTTGATGGGATCGGCTCTGGATATTAAACTCCCTTCATGGGACATCATATAGTGCCTCAGCTTCTTGACTGCAAAGACCAATGCAAGACAAATCTTCTCAATCGGGGTGTATTTGGCCTCTGCTCCCACCAATCTCCAGCTGAGGTCGTAGAGAGCCTGCTCCTTCCCCTCGTCATTATTCTAGGCAAGCATTGCCCCCAGCGAATATTCAGTAGCTGCTATATAGAGAATAAGCGGTCTGCCTTTGACGGGTGCCCCCAGGACTGGCAAGGTCTTGAGGTACTCTTTTAGCTGGCCGAACGCATGCCGGCATTCGTGACCCCAGCTAAAGGGGGCATTCTTCATCATCAGCCTATGGAAGGGTTGGCAGCGCCCCGACAGGTTGGAGATAAACCTGCAGATGTAAGCTAACCGACCCTGTAGAGACCTCAGCTCCCCCAGGTTCTTCGGAGGAGGCATCTCCTGGATGGCTTTTATCTTAAAGGGGTCAATCTCGATCCCTCTGTGCCGGACAATGAAGCCAAGGAACTTCCCGCTGGAAACACCGAAGGCGCACTTCATGGGGTTCATCTTCAGCCCGTACTGCCGGAGCCTCTGGAAGACGACCCTGAGATCATTCAGGTGATCACCCCTTTCCTTGGTCTTGACGACCAGATCATCAATGTAGCATTCAACTTTTCTATATAGCAGCTCGTCGAATATCTTGGTCATCGCCCGCTGATACGTGGCGCCGACATTCTTGAGGCCGAAGGGCATCTTCTTGTAGTGGAATATTCCCTTGGGCGACCTGAAGGCTGTGTGAATCCGGTCGTGGTCGGCTATCCAGATTTGATTGTAGCCAGACGATCTGTCCATAAAAGACAGGGCCTCGTGGCCAGTGGTCGCATCAATCATTACTTCGGTGATGGGCACCGGGAAGTCATCTTTCGGGCAGGCTTTATTCAGGTCACGGAAATCCACACAAATCCTGATCTGCCCGTTCTTCTTCTTCACCGGCACGATGTTAGCTAGCCAGGTAGTGTATTGGTTTTCTGCCACAAAGTCGACGTCTATGAGCTTGTCAACCTCCTTGCAGATCTGGTTGATCAATTCTGGCCTCATACGCCGGGGAGACTACTTCAATGGCTCCATCTTGGGATCAATGGCCAAAATGTGCTGAGTCACTTTAGGGCTGAGTCCGGGCATTTCTTTATAGTTCCAGGCAAAGCAGTCCCAGAATTCTTGCAGTAGCTTCATGTATTATTCCCTCTCCTGTGGGGGTATAAGAGCACTCAGAAAGGTCGGCCTGGGGTCACTTTCTGTGCCAAGGTTGATCTCAACCAACTCGTCGACGGTGGCCTGGCCGCCGTCTTTAATTTCCGGCGGGGCCAGTGACAAGTCAACAAAGCCTTGGTCTTCATTATCCTCGGGCTCAAAGACGCCATCCCCTTCTTCTTGTTCCTCGTGATTAGGTGTGGAGGCTGCGTTCACCTCGCATTCCTCCTGGGCCATAGCCGGTGGGTCCACGGGGTTCCCCGGCATAGAAAGGCATAGGGCCGCCTCGGGATCTTCTGTGTACTCATCATAGACAACCTCGGCGGGGCCCGGGGCTGCTGCATTTTCAGGTGCCTGGTACTGGATAGATATTGTTTAGGCTCCTCTTCTGGGGCTGCCCGTCACGTGGGGGCGTGGCGGGGCTACCACATAGTCTCCCATTCTGAGCTCATCCCTGTCAATGAGGTCTTAAGCAATGTCTTTGAAGACATAGCAGTCTTCAATGGCGTGACCCAGTATCTGGTGATAGGGACAGAACAGTGGGTCCCCACTTCTTCGGGCATCCTGCAGCCTCTTGGACCTCGGGAGGGAGACCTTGCCGTAGTGGCAGGCCCAATCAAAGATACCCTGAGTCTTCTCTCTTGGGAAGGAGTAGGGCTTCTGCAGCTTCTCTTGGAGTGTCAGGCCTCGCCTGGCTGGCCGCCCGGTTGAAGGGCTCGCGGTATCTCTTGCTTCCCTCCTCGACCAGACGGAGGCGTCAGGACTGGCATCTCGGGACTGGGACACGTTGCCACCCTACGGGCGGAGAGAGCTTTGGATTAGGTCGGCCACTAGCGAGGCTAACTCAGCCAGCCATGCCTTTAACATCTCAATCTCCCGTCGCTGCCTGTGGTATAAGGCATACATGACGGGGTCGTATCGAAGGGGATCCGGAGCACGGCCCATACTACCGCTCCTTGCTTCACCAACAGGCCGGGGTGAGGGTGCCCTGGTAGTGTGATCCTTCGAGGTCGACCCCTCCGAAAAGGAGGAGGTCTTCCCTTTGCAGCGATGGTGAAGGGGGGTCCAAAGGAACACTTCTTCGTCTTGCGCCCCTTCATCCAGAGGCATGGAATATACATCTTGACGGGCTTCCCGCAAGTCTGCAGATTCCGCGGGGTCATCGCCGGACAGGGCCGAAATCGATATAACATCAGCTTCGTAATAATCTTCTAGTGAGAAGCCCAGGACGAGGTGCTTGGTAATTTGTAGCAGTCGCCGAACCAGGTTTGGTGGGTTCCACATCCTTTCAAACATTTCCTTCCAGCTGAAGGGTTGGTCGGGGGGAATCTTTTGCTTTCTGACCACTCTGACTACCCGGTCGGTCATGTAAGGAAGTCCCGCGATGGGGATGTGCGGGTCATGCAATTCGTCAGGGAACCGGCAATCATCGTCTTCCCTGACTCGCTTTTCCCTGGTGACATAAAAGATAGTGGGTGACCCTTCAGGGTTAGGCACCTCAAAAATTCTCAGCTGCCGGCCACTTGACAGCCGACCTCTGCCACGGGCTTGATGATCCCTGGCGGGACTCGAACATCTTCCAGCATGTCTTCGAGGCGGGGTGTCCCCGGCGTAGGATAGATGGCAAGAGGAGCTGCCTTGAATATCCCTTCTTCTTGTGCAATGAATGGTACATGTGGGGGAGCCACATAGCCTGGGGGTGGCAGAGAAAACCAACCACCCGACTCCACCTTCTTCTTTTCCTTATATTGGGCAACTTGGGGAGTTTGCTTCACCTTTTATAAGTACAGATTGGCATCTGATAGATGACACTCGAACACCTCGAAGGGGTGGAGGTCGGCGAAGAATCTGACTTCCTTCCCCTCGCAAGGGTACTTAATGCATTGGTGCAAGGTGGAAGGCACACTCTGTTCTGGTGTAACCAAGGCCGGCCAAGCAACGCCTTATAGGAGGTGTTGGAGTTGATGACGTGGAACTGGACCTTGGTGGTGAAATCATCAAAGGTCAAGTTGAATTCTGTGACCCCCATGGGCACCTCACATTTTTGGTTAAAACCAGCAATCTTGACATTCTTGACCTCAACCAGGTGTACGTCAAAGTAGTGTTTTTGGTACACTCGGTAGGGAAGTATATTCACTACCGCCCCTGGGTCAATCAGGACCTTGTTGATAGGCTGGCCATTCAGCTGCCCTTTCATGTAGAGGGGTCTATTATGACTGCAGGTGGGCAGGAGCATGTCATTTTTTGTGAAAGCCACAGCAACTTCAGGTGATATTTCTGCCAGACAGGCTTCAAGGTGTGCTGGCATCTGGAGTGCGGCGATAATGGCTTGTCGTGTCTCTTCATCCAAAGGCAGCATCTCCCATACTGTAAATCGGGTCGGGATCTTCATGAGATGTCTGACTATTCGTTCGGCAGCCCGCACCTTGAGTAACTTCATCTCTTCGGCCTTGCTACGCCTGCCCCCACCTTGGAACTGGGGTGCCGGATCAGGGGATGCCTCCTTTGCGGGTTCTGTCACAGCCTGTTGAGCCTGTGGGGCCTGCTCGGCTTCCTCCCTTTCTTGCATAAATTCGGCAAGGTTCGCGACGTCGTCAAATTCCTCCCCTGGCTGAGGAGGGGTCGCCGCTGGTGGAGCTTGGGGACTGCTTGCTTCTTTGGTCGAAGGACACCCGGGGGCGTGCCTGCCTCTCTGCTCGGGCCAACAGAAACTCGACGAATGAAGGGGTGCCCCGGCTCCTGGATCCTTCGGGATAGAGACCCGACGGGGGAGGGATCTCGGTGCCTTGAACCTTGGGCTCGGGGACCTGGTATGGCTGCTCTCCCCTGAGCATGATGTTTAGGTTATCCTGAGGAGGGCGCCCCCACTTCCTTCCCGACCTGGTGGCGTGTTGGGAAGCGGATGCTTCAGCCTGGTTCACCTCCATCGGCTCATGGGGTAGCTCTTCTTCTTTTTCTTCCAGGGCGAGGGCGGTGTCAAACAACGCCGAGAGGGTGTTGCAGGCGACGACAACCTCCTTTTTCTTCTTGCTCCTGGGCCTTCTCTTCTTCTTCTTCTTTCCTGCTATAACCGGCGGATGCTCTTGGGGAAGTCCACCCCACAGGGGAGGTTCTTCCTCTGCTTGAGTTTCTGCTCCTGGAGCCAGTCCGAGTGATTCAAACTCCTCCCATGGGACATATTCTTTCAGCTCCACGGGCTGGATTTTAGGATGTTCATAATCTTCAAGCCCGTCAATAACAGCCTGGAGACTTTCAACCGCCGGGCTGGTCTTCTTGTGCATCCACATCGGGACGTACTACTTTTTGTTGTGAGTCGGCCGCCTCATGACTAGCCGAGGGGCCGTGTCATGCCAAACTGGGTTCACCGGGGGCGGTGCTGGCCGGGGTGTCACACCCCTCACCTGAACTCCTGGGGTGGGCCGAGGGATTCATGCTCTTCTATTCTTCATGGGTATTGTCTGCCAACCCCCTTGGTCTTGAGCCGGGGCCATAATAAAAGTTTCATAAGTGGCGTAGGTGTTGGCCTCCGCCCACTCTTCAGGCAATTCCTGGTATAATGAGACCATGTTGACGGTGGAGGTTATGTTGGGCAGCTCATGCGGCTGCGGGGGGTCCACCTTGTGCTCCCCCATGTCCAGCTCCCCATTCTTGATTAAGGACTCAATGACGTCCTTGAAGACGTAGCAGTCCTCAATAGTGTGCCCGAGCATCCGGTGGTATAGGCAGAAGCGCGGGTCATCTTTCTTCTTCATCTCACCGAGCCTCTTTGGTTCTGGCAACGTGATTTTGTTGTAGCTGGTTGCCCATTCGAACAGGAGCCGGGACTTGTCTCGGGAGAAGGAATATAGCTTGTTTCTCATCTTCTCCCTCAGCGAGGGACCTTCCCGTCGTTCTGTAGTTCTGGGCGGGGGAGGGTTGGCGGTCCCTTTGGCTTTTTCCTTTTGTTTCTCAAAGGTCTCGAAATCTAGTGCATGCACCTCAGGGGGAGCTGGCTTCTTGATGTGAAACAGGTTTGAGGGTCTTCTTCCTTCTGATCAAGGTCGCGCTATAGACTCCTAGCGCGATCTTGAAGAACGTGCTATATCGTCCTAGCGCATTCTCAGGCAGCAGCAGAACGACGATCTTTGTCTTTGGGGGCGCCGGTGGAAGACTCCGGGGGAGTGATTCACATGGAGAGGACACATAGGAGGGTGGGTATTACACGAGAGATCTTAAACAAACACATGAGGGGCCCTAAACATAGATTAAACTAACCTAATACTAGCTAGGATAACTTGGTGAAGGTGGATGCGGGGGTGGGTGACGGGGGAGGAAGGGTGGCGTGGCAGAGCGTGCTAGGACCGTGAGGGAGTTTGGCTGGGGCCTCTCACCCGATCCCATCTCAGGACCGGTGCAACCGAGCTCCGTCTTGGCATTGGCAGCATCATTGGCGGTGGTGGAAGGTGGCGATCGTTGGTGGAGGAAGAACGGAGCCCCGAATGGGGCCTCACACCCGACCCCGTCTCAAGGCCGATGCACCCGGAACTTCGAACGTCCTCCATTGAAGGGGAAATAGGGAGGATTAGAAGAAGAGCATGGGCATCGCACCCGAAGAGGGGAGGAGGGAGGGGATTCCAAAGATTTGGGGGGGGGGAGATAGCCATGTTATACTCAAACTCATTCAAACATTCATTTTTTCTCTATTGCTTAATCAAACAAGATGGGGTACATATATAGGGGGAAGGGGAAGACAAAATGACACTAAAACATTAATTACACTCATGGAAAATGGTGCACATTGAAGACTTTGGGAGTTCCAAGCGTTGGGAAGTTGGACCATCTGCAGTCGAGCTTGTGGCTGAGATCGCGCTAGGGACACCTGGATTTGGCCTGGCTTTACCCAAAGGTAGCGCGTTCATCAATGGCCCAGCAGCTTCCACGATCAGCTTTGGCCTGGCAGCTCGCTTGATTTCCATCACTTCTTCTCGGCCTGCCTGGCTCTCTGGCTTGATATGGCCGGGGTGGAGGAATATCGGGCCAGAAATGCCTCAATCTCGGCTACTATATTATTCAGGCGGTCAAATGTCTTGACCTCAGCGCCAATCATCCTTTCCAGGATTTCCTTTCTTAAATTCTGTTTGCATATCTGCACTGTGTCCTCCTGATGCGGGGGACGCCTGCACCTCATGATGAGGTTCCTCCACCTTTTGATGTAGTCGAGAGCCGACTCGTCATTCCTCTACCTTGTGGCATAGAGCTCTGCCACAGTGACTTCCCGTTCAGCAACGTAGAACCTTTCTTTGAACTTTTTCTGCATGTCAGGCCAATCAGCAACAGACCCGGGCGGCAAGCTGGAGTACCACTCAAAGGCAAGCCCAGTGAGTGTGGAGTCGAAAAACTTCAGGAGGTAGTCCTCATCGACAGCCAGATCTCCCATGACATTCACATAATAGGCAATGTGCTCCTTGGGAGACCCTTGCCCATTAAACTTTTCAAACTTCGATGGCTTGGTGACGCCAACCGGTAGCTTCTTCGCGGCATAATGAGCCGGATAGGGCACCCGGTAGACGTCGAACGGCGTCTGATCCCCGTCGCCTCTCTCTGCTAATTTCATGTCTATCATTTGTTCAAGCATCAACCGGCTGACTGCTGTTGGGTCGACCGGACTTGGATAGAAATGGGCGGGCTGCGCACTCGGAGTGGTCAGCACAGTCGCCTGAGGGGCCATGGGGGACCCTTGGGAAGGTGGGGCCTGCGGCAGGGTCGGTGTTGTGTGCTGCGCTTGTTGCGGGGGCATGCCCCCAGGGAAGCTGGGAGTTGCTGGGGAGGTCGCAGCTTGCAAAGTTGCTTCTGAAGATTGCATGTTGCCCATGGGCGCTTCGAGCAGAACCTCGGTCTGTCCGGACGTCGAGGGTTGTACGTTCCGCTCATTTAGTTGCTTCTTCAGCAACTCAATCTCTTGCTGGAATCATTGCATCATGTACAACATTGCCAGGTCAGTTGTGGGGAGACTGGGCATGCCCCCTATCTCTTCGGCTGGGGCGTCCTCGGATGATGTGGAGGGCCCGCCGCTCGTGTCGCCGGTGGTGACTACGTTGGCCGTGAGAGCCACAGGAGATTCTTCGTGAATGGTTTCTTCGGCGCCTGCCTGTGCCGCTTCGCCTGTCGCTCTTCCCCTTCTGGTGAGAGGCCCCGGTCTGGCGACGAGTCTGGCCACTTCTTCAGGGTCGGTGGGTAGGGCCCCGTACCGACCAAAAACTCCTGCCATATTGCAGGTAAAGATTCTCCAGCTTCTATTTCTCTTCGTCGTCCTCCTAGATGACCTTCCTAGGAACACCACCCTATCGAAGACCGATCGTCAGGGCGGCGCTTCCTCCCGAAAAGGGGACTGGCGCGGCTCCTCCGACCGATTCCTCGACTCTGCACTGGGTGTGGGTCGGGCTTCTTCTTCTTAGAAAGCGGAGGCCACTGCCCCCAGTAGTCTCTGGCGACCCAAGGGAGTGCTACCTGGGCCCCGGAGGTAGTTTCTCATGGCCTGCTCAATCCCTCCCCACTCCTGCTCGGGGAGAGCAGCCGGTGGTTGTGTGCCGATGGCAGTGACAGGAGGGGAGTAAACCCTGGGTGCCGGGCAGGCAGCATTATGTCAGCGCCCACGGCGATGGCAGCGGGCATTCTCGGGCGGCACCGGCATGACGGGTGCTGGTTGGCAGGCTGGGGTTGTCACCTCGACCCTTTCATCTCTTCGGGCCCTCCTCGGGCGGAAAGTGCTGGGTCTCGTCTGGGCATATGCAGTGGGCTGGGCCTCCTTGGGAACCCAGACTAGTTTCAATTTGGCCGGCCTGTGAGCTGGCGCAGTCTTCGGTGCCGCGGCCAGGACAGCGGGCGTCACCCTCTCTTTTAGCTTCTCCAGCCCTTGGAAAGAGTTACGGACTGGGATGGTCGGGACGATGCGGTCCGGTATCACCCGGGACCTCTGTCCATCGAGGTGGACCCGGATGGTCCCGACAGCCATGGATTTCCCGGAGCTGGATATGCGGCGTCTCGGGACGACACCGGTGTTGTTCCCTCGGAGCCTCCTCCGGTGAGATGCCGACCCCTGGTAGGAGGGGCCAGCGGTCTGGTGCATGTGGTGCACGTTGCAGCTTAGCGTCGTTGCCAGGACGCCGTTGTCGCTCTTGGCCACAGCTCGGCCGACGGTAGCTTCAGTGGCCCCCAGGATGGGAGCGTTGGTCTGGGGCTCATCGGATGCTTTCACGTCGAGTAGGTTGACAAAGGCCACCCCAAGAAAGTTGGGGAAGCCCACCGTGGGAGGGAAGCTCCCGAAGTTGAGGGGGACCGCGAGGTAGCCACCTCGAACGTGGTTCTCGATGACCTGAGGGCCACAAGTAACCGCCATTGTTGGTACCATAATGCGATTTTCCTGCATTCAGAAAAGTAGCTCAATTAGTATTACAAGAAGGGGGCCGCATGGCCCCTAATTCAGGCAAAGAAATGAAGGGTGGATTGGGTCCCACCGGGCATGCCAGACTTGTGGACGCACTTTTCGACCGATTAGTGATCGTGGTTGGTTTATTGGTATATTAAGTGCGTGGGCGTGCCAGTCACAGAGTGACAATTTATTCGGGCTTAGCGGAAGCCCACAGTGCGCTCGGTCTGACTTCGTCAGACGATTGTGTGGTTCGCGTCGGGACCAGATCCCATCGTGCCGCAAAGGTCACGACGTCATTTACATCCCCCATACGAGGGAACACCCTTGATTAATTGCCAAAATTAGAGGCCCTGTGGCCTAAAAAAACTAATACTAACTGCGCAAAGATGAGGAGGGATAAATCGCACTAAGAATTCATATCAGGGCATGAGCCACCGGTCATGTCGGTCACTCATAGACCTTTTCATGTTTGGACGAAGGTCCGTAATAGAAATGCGGTGGGAGTCGAGATAAACCCGTTCGAATGTCTGCCGGATGCACAGCAATTTTGATGATGACTCGAAAAGGGTCCGGCCAGAGAAGCGGGTCTGGTCTAGTTGGAATGTCGGCCCAAGGCAGGGTCAGATCCTGGCCATTTCAGGATAACTCCCAAGACTCAGGCCCGGCCGGTGAGGGCGGCATTGTTGTTCCTTCTGCACTGGGTCACGGGGATAGACGGGGCTGCAATGTGGGCCTTAGCATTTTTTTATCTGGGATTTCAATTGAATAGTTTTTTTTATCGTGCATTTCCTTTTATACATCTTTGGGTGGTTTATTTGTTGCTATTATTCTTGTTATTATTGTTATTATTGATTACACATCTTTTCCATTTTTTGTTTATTTATATGCTTAGATTTATTTATTTGTTATAGCACCCCCCTTTATCGTCATTATTATTATTGTTGTTCTTACCCATATATATATGTATATTATTACCCTTTTTAGTATATATATATTTTGTTTTGATCATTATGGCTATCATATCCCCCCCTTTTTCTTCCTTTATATTTTTTATGAAGGAGCGGGCCGATGGAGGGCCAAACGAGTGTACCGCCGGAGAAGGGAGAGTGTGCCGGCGAAGGGCTCTGCAAAGGGTGCCGGGGAGAGCTGGGAAGGATGTGCCGGGGATGGAGGTGATGGGGAGTGTACCGGCGAGGGGTTGGCCGAGCGTGCCGGTGAAAGGCTTGGCCAAGGCGTACCGACGAGGGGCATTGAAGGGTGCATCGGCGAAGGCCCAAGGAGAAGGAGTGCACCGGGGAAGGGTCATATAGGGTGTACCGGCGAGGGTATGGATAGGGTGTGTCGTGGAAACTTCGAGGCAAGGCGTGCCGGCCAAAACGAATGGTGGAGTGCACCGGGGAAGACCAAGGGCAGGCGTGCCGGACAAGGATTGTAAGGGGCCCACCCCTCTTCTGTTCTCTTATGCTTTCTCCTTCCTTCTCTTCTTTGATTATACACGGTCTATGTGAGTTTTCCATTCCTTTCTCTTGGTTATTTTCTGTTCTTTCTTCCCCGAGGATCGGTATTCAAGTTGCTTAGTTGTCGTTTGGTCCGGTCCTCTTTATGCCAATTGTGGTTCCCTTGCCTTGGTTGAAGCATTTTGCCGTCGTTCATTTCATTGGTTGGTTGCTTCCTTTAGTCCTTTTTTTTTACGCGTTGTTGTTCCATTTGCTTGTTGCTCCCTTTTGCCTTTTTAACGTGTTATTATTTCTAACAAGAATTCGGCAGCATCTCCCCTTGACCCGAGTGGTAAGGGAGAGAAAGGGAACGCGCCCACACGGAGTGGCGGAACCCGACAATTGGAGGTGGGCGCCCGAGAGCAGTAGCACCTTTAATAAAGCCTCGGAAAACCCGAAAGCAGCGATGGATAAAGGGGGAAAAACCCTCTAGAATTAATCAGGGGCATGCTGGGCTAGGGAGGCTGAGTGTGTCTCGGCAAGGAGTGGCCTAGAGTGCACCGGGGAAGGCCCGCAGGGGTGTGTCGGCGAAGGGCTTGGCCAGGGCGTGCCGGGGAAGGGCAGAATGGGTGTGCCGGTGAAGGCTTTGGCCAAGGCGTGTCGCTGGGAGCTGGGGAGGCTGCACCGTGGTAGGGGTGCACCGGTGGGGGACTGAGCAAGGGAATGAAGGCTGAGGGTTGGCTAAGTGGGCTAGGGCTGAAGAAGGGAGGAAGGCCAAGGATGGTGTTGGTGGTTGGGTGTTCAAAAGAAGAAGAGGGGCCTCTCCCTTCAGGCAAATGGATGAGGTTGAAGGTCAGTGATCCCATGAGAAGGGCCATGACAGAGGGGAAGAAGGGTCCCCACTGGGGGCTAAACCATCGGGAGGCGGAGGGGGAAGCGTTCAAACACACATATGGACCCGAACCAACAGAGACAGTAGAAAGAAGACTCAAGAGAATGAGATATTTTTCTTATTCATGGAAGACAAGGGGCCGCAACTGGCCGTATACACCTCAAAACACCAGAGCAGGAGATACAACGGTGGGAGGAAAAAGAAAAGAAAGGGGAGGAAGAAATGGGAGGAGCTGGGGTTGAGCAGGGGCGACGGCTCCCTGCCCTTCCCCACTCCCCCTAATACACCACATGCTCTCTCTCTCTCTCCCTTACTCTCTCTTCTGGGTGGTCGTCAGAGGGGAACCCCAAGGCGGAGCTCTCTCTTCTTCTTATTCTTCTCTTCTTCTTCTTATTCTTTTCCTTCTTCTTCTGGTGGCCGTGGCTCTCTCTAGCGACGTGTGTGTGGTCTCTCCCTTTTTGTTCGCCGGAAGAGGAAGGCTTTTATACCCCCAGCGGCGGAAGCGTTCGAGCTCGAACGGTGGAGGCGGGAAGTGACTGGCCATGATGGAGTTTGACCTTCTCCGTCCTTGGCGGTAGAGGAGTAGCCTGCGTGGCCCAACCTTCGGCCGACACCTCGGACAGCCCACTACGCGCCAAGGATCTATAAGGCATGGGCACAAGATTTTGTCTGCCGGACGTGCCGTTGAACTGCATGAACGTCGTGCCGTTGGCGGGCTCAACAAGCATGTCGCTGAGAGGGCCAAAAGGGCGTGCCACTAGAAGACACGGCAAGCGTGCCGCTAAAGGGCCTAAAGGGGGTGCCGCTGAAGGGGCCTGAGGGCATGCCGCTGGGAGGCAATTGGGGCGTGCCGCTGAAGGGGCCAGGAAGGTGTGCCGCTGAAGGTGCCCAAGGGCGTGCCGCTGAAGGTGCCCAAGGGCGTGTCGGTGAAGGGGCTGGATGGGTGTGCCGCTGAAGGGCCACCAGGGGCGTGCCGCTGAAGGGGCAGGATGGGTGTGCCGCTGAAGGGCCACCAGGGGCGTGCCGCTGAAGGGGGGGCATATGGTGTGCCGCTGAAGGGGCTAAATGGGCAGTTCTGAGCCCGTTGTGAGCGTGAGTTGTGACCCATTTGATTTTCATCGAGGCCCATGGATTGTGGGGCTCTTGGTGGTTTATTTCTCTTCACTGTCGTGACTCCGGAGACGGCTTCACCGTAGTGTCTGTGTGTGTTCGGACAGTCCGGATGGCCCCTCTTCTCCGCGGTTTCTTCAGTTGAAGTTGTTGTTAATGCTGGACTAGTTGGGACACACGGGCGTGCAATTTTGCACGTCCACATCGGGTTATGCGTGCCTGATAGACCTGTATGTTTTGTTGAGCGTGGAGTCGCTTCCCTTCTAAGTCGGAGAGCTCTTCAAATCTTTGCTCGACGTTTGTTCTGTCGTCTTTGACCAATTCATGTTGGATTGCGACCCGAAGTGAGCGTACTTCTAGTTCAAAGGGGATGGCTAATTCTGAGCCGTACACCAAAGAGATGGGCGAACAGCCCGTTGGAGTTTTATAGATGGTACGGTATGCCCACAACACATCGTACATCCTGTCTTCCCAGTCCCTTTTGCTAGAACTGACAGTCTTCGCCAGGAGGGTGCAAAGGGTTTTATTGAATACTTCTGCCAACCCGTTTGCCTGCGGATTGTACGGAGTGGATGTTCTCTAATCAATCTTGTACTTTTCAGCCAGTCTGTAGACCTTTTGATTCAGGAAGTGGCTTCCGTTGTCTGAGATGATCCGGTTGGGGATGCCTAATCAAAATATTATGTTTTATCCGATAAATCGGGCCACGATTTCACCTGTCACTTCCCTTAGGGCTACAGCCTCCGCCCAGCGAGACAAATAGTCTATTACTTCCAGGATGTACTTGCATCCCGAAGAATAAGGGGTTAGTGGGCCCACGACATCTGTTCCCTATTGGGCAAAAGGCCAACAGGGTGTTATTGGATGTAGATGTGTCAGAGGTCTCCTAGGGACCGTTGCATGCTCTTGGCACTTTTGACATGACTTAGAGTACTTGCAGTAGTCATCAAACATTGTTGGCCAATAATAGCCCAACTTTTTAATTTCAATCTTCGTCTTTGGCCCCGCTTGGTGTGCTCCAGCCAACCCTGCGTGAATTTTTTTCATGACTCTCCAAGCTTCCTCCATAGAAAGGCACCGAAGGAGTATTTTCTTTTTGGCGTCTGCCATAATTCGAAATGGAATTCCATTTCTGATTTCATAGGAGTCTTTAATTCGGATGAGCCTGATCTTCTATTCCCTTTGCTTGGGCAGCTGCTGGTATTTAAACCATTGCATGAGGGGCTCACGGCAATTGAGTGAGCCGATCACTTCTGCAGTTGCTATTTCGGGTTCTTCTCTGCCTGGCTCTTATTCTACCATGCTGGGGGCTTGCCGTCGGTTGATCACACGTATGTTGAATGATTCATCAGGCGGGATCGCTAGTGAGCTTGCTAGCTTTGCTAATGCATCGGCCTGTGCATTTTGACATCAGCCGACATGGTTTATTTCAATAAAATAGAATTTCTCCATGAGTTGCTTCACCGTAGCATGGTAGGGGAGTAATTTAGGTTTCCGGACTTCAAATTGTCCCTCGATTTATTTGATGATCAGCATAGAATCCCCAAACGCTTGCAGCATGTGGATCTCCATGTAGAGAGCAACATGGAGACCGATGATTAGAGCTTCATATTCTACTTCATTATTTGTACAAGCTTTGTTGATTGAGCAAGAGGTATGTAGCACCTCTCCTTCGAGAGATTTGAGGATGACTCCTGCCCCCGCTCTTATTCTTGTTTGTCCCTGCGGGGATGTTTATGTTCTTGAAGCATCGTCAAAGTGTAGCTGACAGGTGGGTTGTTGGACTTGGCCCACTTCTAGGGTCTCATCTTCGGGGAGCTCCGTGATCTAAGGAGAATCTTCAAGCACCGGGTGTGCTGTAAAGAAGTCTGCAATGGCCTGGCCTTTGATGGCCTTTTGTGGCACATAAGTAATGTCAAACTCCATGAGGATGACAGCCCATTTGCCCAATCGCCCTTTCAGGATCGGCTGAGAGAGTATATATTTGACCGGGTCGGCCCGAGATATTAACCTGACTTCATGCGATAGCATGTAATGCCTAATTTTCTTGGCTGTAAAGACTAGCGCGAGGTGATAAGTGTCACATTTCATATCATAACGAGCATCACATTCATCACTTTAGTGTGTTAAATAAACATAGTTATGCACTCTATAAGTGGAAACTTCATTCTCACACTTAATTTGAATACGCATATATTTTACCATCATTTCGAGTCAAAATGGCGTTGTGAGATATAGTCAAGAAATTGCATAACTACTTTTTTGAAAAAGAACAGTGATTATTTGAATTTTCTTAATTTTTAGGAATTTGTGACCAAATGCTAGACGTCATTTAATCGGCGCCCGTTTGAAGGGGCGCTCATACCAAGGATAAATGACCTTGTGAACAGTCACCATTTCTGAAGCAATTTATGAATAGAAGAATCTGCAACTGAGTGGAAGGGCATTCATTAAAGAATTAGTGACTAAGGCTTTGTCGTCCATTGAAGAATATGCGACCGTTTATACCAGCGCCCATTCCTTTGATTGAAAATAGAAAGAAAAAGAGCTCGAAAAGAAAGAAGAATGAATGACTATTCACTCAGGCGCCAATTCCTTGGAAAAGAATGTGTGCCTGTGTGCTCAGACGTCAATTCCTCGGTACTAAAATAAAGGAAATATCAAATTGAGGAAATAAAGAATGGGCGACCGATCTGTTAGATGCCAGAAAAGAATGTGTGCCCACTACTCCAGTCGCCAATTCAGTTTGAACCAGAAGTGGAAGCGGATAGAATCAAACAAACTTATCTTGCTATGTTTGGAGTTATCTCCCCTTGATTTGCGAAAGGAGGACTCTTGAGGAGGCAAGAAGCTTAGAATAAACATGCTCTTTGAAGGAAAGTTGGATTCAAACTCATTTTGAAAAGCCTCCGACCGTGGAAGTCCCCTGCACTCTATAAATAGCTGCCCGAGAGCGACCGAGAAAAGATCTTAACTTTTCTTAGGCTCTTTACCTTACTTTTGTCCTTCTTTTCGATTTACTATATTCAGCAAAGTTCTTTGTTTTTAAGAGTTCTTCAACTTCTTATTCTTCGCCTTTAGCTAGTTCTCTCTAGTTTTCAATCTATTTTCAGTTTTTTAAAGCTCTGCCCTTAATGTTTTTTACTGTTCATCTGCATTTTTTACTATTCTTCTCAATTTTTCTCCCTCTTCTGATTGTTTTCTCTTTCTACTCTCTTCGTAACAGTTCTTCATTTTTCCTAGATCTAGATTTTCTTCTTCTTCCTCTTCCTATAATTCCCCTTCGTTTTCAAGTTATAATCTCTTTTTCAAAGTTTAGATCTCCCTTTTTTCACTATTCATCCACGCGTAGCCCTCCGTTCTTCTCTAGTTTTATCCCTTTTATGCTCATTTTCTCCCTCTGCTCTCTTCATCAAACTTCTTCCTTTCTTCAAACACTTCAACTTTCTCTTCTTCTACATCTCCTAATTCTGTCCGATTTTAAAGTTATTCTAGTTTTAATCATGCTCTATTTTTATTTTTACTGTTTACTATTTTAAAGCCTTCTCTTCTTCTTCTATCTTCCCCTCCTCTATATTCTTCTCATATCCCTAAGGCGGAGATTCTCTTCTTTGGTGCTCTAAAGGCGACGTCTATCTCCACGGTGGGGCGAACATGTCAAAGGCTCGGCACAGCGATTGGGCGGCGCTATTCTTCACTCTCTTGGCCCCTTTCTTCCCGTGCTCTTTTGTTTTTTATGTAATTTGTAATTTTATTTTCCATAGAGTTGTAATCTTTCCTCTTAACAATAAAAATCAAATCTTTGCAATTTAGTTCTTCTATTCCTCTCTCCACTCTCTCCAAAATTATGTTCTCAACCTTCTCATGTTCTTTAAATAGTTTATTTTCATGCAATCTTATTTTACTTTTTCATAAAACTCACTCAAATTTGATTTTCTCAAATATAGGGATTTTCCTACGTGTTTAAATTGAAAATATTCCTCCTCGTGAGATCGACTCGTTCTCGGCACTCTACTTGGATTTTACATCTTTTTAGTGAGTGAGTGCGGTAATTTTTGAAATTGTGGCATGGCATTTTTAATGACGAGTGTAGTGCACATCACGAGGCAGACCTTTTCAATAGGTGTATATTTTGATTCAACCCTGACCAGTCTTCGATTGAGGTAGTAGAGGGCTTGTTCTTTTCCTTCTTCATTGTTTTGGGCCAGCATTGCCCCCAGAGAGTATTCGTTGGTAGCTATGTAGAGGATTAGCGGCCGCCCTTTGATAGGTGCCCCCAACACTGGCGGGGTCTTCAAGTATTCTTTCAGCTGGTCAAGAGCTTTTTGACATTCTTTGCCACACTGGAACAGGGTATCCTTCATCATTAATTTATGGAATGGTTGACACTGCCTGGACAAGTTGGAGATGAACCTATGGATGTAGGCTAACCGGCCTTGCAATGACCACAATTCTCTCAAATTTCTAGGAGGTGGCAGCTCCTAAATAGCTTTCATTTTGTGCGGCCTATTTCAATCCCCCTGTATCTGACAACAAAGACCAGGAACTTTTCGCTGGAGACGCCAAAAGCGCACTTCATCGAGTTCATCTTCAGCTCATGCTGCCGCAGCTTTTCAAATATAATTCTGAGGTCAGCCAAGTGATCCTCCCTCTTCTTTATTTTGACTACTAAGTCGTCAATATAGCATTCGACTTTACAATAGAGCAACTCATCAAATATTTTTGTCATCGCCCTTTGATAAGTGGCGCTAGCATTTTTGAGGCCGAAGGGCATCCGTTTGTAATGAAAAATCCCTTTAGGCGACCGGAAAGCTGTGTGGATTCAGTCATGCTCGGCTATCCAGATTTGATTGTAGCCAGACGATCCATCCATGAATGACAAGGCCTCATGGCCGGTAATAGCGTCGATCGTGACTTCGGTGATTGGCACCGAAAAATCATCCTTCAGACAAGCTTTATTCAGGTCCTGGAAATCCACGCAAATTCGAATCTGGCCATTTTTCTTCTTGACAGGCACGATGTTGGCCAGCAATGTAGTGTACTGATTTTCGACCACCAAGTCGACGTCTATTAGCTTGTCGACCTCCTTGCAGACCTGGCTTATTAATTCGGGTCTCATTCACCGAGGTGACTGCTTCACCGGCTCGGCCTTAGGGTCAATGGCTAGGATATGCTGGGCAACTACAGGGCTGAGGCCTGGCATTTTCTTGTAATTTCAAGCAAAGTAGTCTCAGAATTCTTGGAGTAGTTGTATATACTACCCCCTCTCTTCGAATGATGAGGGGGCACTGAGAAAGGTCAGCCTAGGATCATCCTTCGTGCCAAGGTTTATTTCGACCAATTCATCAATAGTGGCTTGGCCACCATCTTCTATTTTCGGAGGAGCCGTCTGTAGATCGATGAATCCTTCATCATCTTCTTAAACTTCGAGGGCTTCGTAGGTGTAATCTTGTCTTATTTCGCCTGACGGCGAGACTTTTGCTTCGCCTTTTTCTGAGCCATCCGGTTGTTAATTGGGCTGGGGATGTTGGCCCCAAGTATACCAGTGCGTGGACAAGAAGGGGGGGTTGAATTGTCCCCCAAGCAGAATTTAATTTTTAAAAGAAATTATTGCACTAAAATTAAACCCATAGATGGATCTAATTCGTTTCAAGCTAAAACAGAGATTGAAGTGATTCACTCTGTGTCCCAGTCACACTCGACTAACCAAGATAAGATAGGTAGACAAACCATAAGCAACAATCACACAATGCGAGAGAACTTTTAGGTGGTTCGATAGGACCTTCACGTCCTCCTACATCCACCCCTTACCAAAATGGTGAGGATTCACTCGCTCTAATAAGAGTGCACATGGAGTGTTACCTCCAGCACATACACGGAGACTTCGTCTCCAAAATGATCCAACAACTGGATCTGAAAATCACACACACACGCTGCTGAAAATGCAGCAAGCCTCACACAACCGTGCGTAGATGGTCACACACACAGAATTACTATAAGATCAGAAAATAAAAACAAATGTTCACAGTAAATGAATCAAAGAAATGATAATCAAGAAAATCTCCCTGATCCGCAGTGAAAAAGCTCCAAGAGAGACACGATCTGGATGCAGCTTCGTCTTCTTCGATCCTCTCCTTCTCTTCAATTTTCTTCAAGCTCCTGGTGCTGGAAATGAGGTTACAGAGTATCTCTCTCTCTTTTTCTTCTGCTCCATCTCACAGATCTCTCTCTTTCAGATTTTTCACGAATGCTCCTTTTTCTCGCTCTTTTTCAATTCTTCCATCTCACCTTTTCATCTTCAAGAAGGGCATGTATTTATAGGACGAAAAATTGGAATTTCCAGAAATATTCTTATCCAAAAGAAAATCCTTTCATTGGTCCAAGTGTCAAGAAACTTCTAAGAAAATGCCACGTACCTAGGGAGGTGTGCTACCTTGGATCACGTGTCAAGATGACTGGGCTTCGAAGACTTGTGACTGTCATAAGTTTTCATGGGCTTGGCTATTTGTCAGCCTTGACAACCTATTATTCACCATTATCTCTTATTGGTCGACCTTAGCTAGTCATTTGTCACCCTTATCGCCCTGAGCCGTCGCCTTTGAAAAATTCTTCTCTGCTTAAACCATCGTCATCACCTATTTTTCACCGTTACGAGATATTATACACCCTTGTTCACCTATTTGTCTGCCTTAAAGCCCATTTGTTGCCCTTATTCATTTGTTACTAGTGATGCTTCCTTCTTTAGCTTAACTGGGTTGGTAGCATGGCTGCATAGATGCATAAAGAGTGCTGCGTCGACGTAACAATGTGGAACTTGTCCACTTCAGCCTCATTTCCCATTCTTCAGCCGGGTGACCTATTTGTCAGACTTATCTCCCATTTGTCACCCTTAAGGTTTTATATGTCACTCTTATGCTCCATTTGTCTTCCTTCTGAAATATATAACACCCAGAAGCAGTTCGACTTGGCTGCTCGATGCATCAGGATGTTGCATCAACGCAATGATACATACCTAGCCGATCTCACCTCTGCAATCCATCTTTCACTCATGCTGACCTATTTGTCAGCCTTAGCTTTTATATTTCACCCTTATGTCCTATTTTACACCGATGACCACCTATTTGTCACCACTAATCCGTCAGCATAGGTGCTTGCTTCGTCTACTTGACAGACTTGATAACCCATCATGACTACGTTGACACACCATGATTGCTACGCCGACGGAACTATTTCTCATTTGCCACTTTTCTACCAGGTGATCTATTTGTCATTCGTAACTATCCATTTGTTACCTAAAACACTTATTTTTCACCCTTAAGTTTCTATTTGTTATTGTTATTGCCTGCCTCTTCTGCTAGGTGACATCTCCTTAGCGAGTGTTGTGGGGTCGGCTCCAAAAGTTTTTGGGGTCGACTCCCTTCCATCAAAAGTATTCTTCTTCTAGTATCCACGGCTGTTCAACATTTGTGTGCACTGAAAAACCATTATTCCTGTTCAAAAACAAGATCATCAACAATCTTGGTTAAGCAACATTCTTCCATGATCATAACAGTCTGCACACACTTTTTTGTCATCATTAAAACGCAAACACCAAAATCAAGTCGGGGATCCAACAGGGGAAGCAGCCCTATTGTTGGTGACGTAGATTCTGTGCAGCTTGGATGCCGACTGGCAGGTGGAGCGCCCTCAAGAGCGGGATGACTCTCTTCAGCTTTTGACTTCTGTGAGTCATTGTTGGAGATTGTGGTTGCCTCCACAGAGATGGACTCCCAGCACCTGCATGGAGTAGCGGCTCCATGATCATTATGCACCCGCGGCCGTGACGGGCGCGGGCTTTTCAATCCAGCGGATGCCTCCACTAGTTCATAGTCCCCCAGGTATTCATCATAAATTGCCCCTAGGGAGTCCTCGCTTGTCAAAGTGTAGGTAGAGATCATGTCGACCCCATGATAATCTTCTACAGAGAAGCCCAACCCCGGGTGTTGAGTAATCTGTAGCAATCTTCTGTCCATATTCGACGGATACCATAATTCTTTGAACATTTTCTTTTGGCTGGAGAGTTGACAAAAGGGAACATGTTGTTTCTTGGCCATCTTGATTGCACGGACGGTTATATAAGGAAGTCCCATAATTGGGACAGCTGGATCATGCATCTCTTCGGGGAATCTGCAATCATCATCCCCTTTTGCAGGCTGGTCCTTGGCCACATAAAATATGGTGGGTTGGCCATCAGGATTAGGGACCTCTAGGATCTTTAATACTTCGACTGTTTGACTGTCCGTATCAGCTATGGGCTTGATGATCCCTGGTGGGACCTTGACATCCCCAAGTAATTCTTCAAGTTCTAATGCCCCCGGCTTAGGGTAAATGCTGGATTGAATTGCTCTGAGCTCTCCTTCGTCCTCAGATATGGGTGATACCTCTGGGGGAGCCACGTAGTGTGGCGACGGCGGAGGGAACCAGTCGTCGGATTCTAGTTTCTTCTTCCCCTTATCCTGGGTCGGAGGGGTAGGCTTCTTCGGCTTCTCTAGATATAGGGAAGCATCTAACAAGTGACATTCGAACACCTCGAACGGGTGTAAGTCAGCAAACACTCTTTCTTCTTTTCAGTTCCGTGGGTATTTTATGCATTGGTGGAGGGTGGAGGCCACCACCTGGTTTTGATGTAGCCATGGCCAGCCCAACAGCGCCTTAGATGATGTATCGGAGTTTATCACATGGAATTGCACTTTGGTAGTGAAGTCGCCAAGTGAGAGCTCAAACTCTACCACGCCCATAGGGACTTCAAACATCTAGCTAAAATCGGCAATTCTCATATCCCTAACCTCAATCAGGTGCACATCAAAATAGTATTTCTGATATACCCGAAAGGGGAGTATGTTGATTGCTGCCCCTGGGTCAATCAAGATTCTACTTATTGGCTGCCTATTTAGTTACCCCCTCATGTAGAGCGGTATGTTGTGGTTGACGGAAGGAAAAAGCATGTCTTCCTCTGTGAACGTCATAGCCACCCCCGACTGCACCTCAACAAAACCTCTCAAGAAGTATGTCAGGGTTTGTAGAGCTGTGATAACGGCTTGTCTTGTTTCTTCGTCGAGGGAGAGTATATCCTGATAGGTTCGGTGCTGTATTCAGAGGGGGGGTGAATGAATATGGCTTTTAAAAAACAATTCGCCAAGTTAAAATTTCGCTCACTAAAAATGCTCGCTCGCAAACTAAACAAACTTGAAGGCTAATTGGGAGTAGAGAAACAAACAAGCACACAGTGAGATCACTAGAGAGCTAACAAGACAGATTTAGTCAAACTGAAAACTAATTAACTCTTCTGCACAACCAGAAGCCAAACACATGGAGCGCCCCTATGCAATCACCTAGCGGAAGCACAAATAGACAAGATAAATCACAGTGCACAAGAGGTTTTTAGGTGGTTCGGTCCAACAGACCTACATCCACCCCACACTCAACCCGAGTGTGGCTTCCACTAGCTCACGCTAGAAACCGCAGACTCAGTCTGCAACAAATGCTGCCTAACAGCTTGACCAGGGGAACAGCCTCCCCTCTTCCTCCCAACCGGAGGGAACCACTAGTGACACCAGTCACTAGCAAACCAGAGACACACGGTCTCTCTTCCTCCAGACCTGGAGGGAACCCCTGGACTTGAATCCACAAGCCCAGAACCGGAGACAAGTCTCCCTTCCTCCAACCTGGAGGGAAACCTAGAGACCCAAGTCTCTCTTCCTCTGAACCCCAGAGGGAAGCACAACCGGAGATAAATCTCCCTTCCTCCAACCCGGAGGGAACCCACAAGCAGCCCACCTGCTGCTTGCAACCGGAGGTATCAATCTCCCTTCTCCTGAACTAACAGGAGGAACCCCGACCTCTCTACAGAGTATCGGAAACACAGCAAACCAGAAAACAAAGGAAAAACAATAAACGAAAAATAACTTCAGCAAAACAGAAAGCTGAAAAACGAAACACATAATGTGGCTCTCAACGGAGCTGACTGGCCTGGATTTGATCCACGGTCCAGTAGACGGATCTTCAGGTAAGCTTTTCTTCCTCTTCTCATCTCTTCTTCTTCTTCTTCTTCTCTTTCACTCTCTCAATCTCTGCTCTTCTCTCTCTCTTTCTTCTACTCTCCTAATCTCTCACTCTCTCTGCTGCACTTCTTCTTTTTTACTCTTTCTTCTTTCTTCACTCTTTCTTCTTCTCCTTCTGCTCTTCTATTCCTCCTTTTCTTTTTCTATCTGGATCGTGGCTCTCTGTATGAGCTTTTCTTTTTTGCCAACTCGATCTATTTCATCTATGGATGAAGGTCTCATATATATAGCAGCAGCAGCAGCATCAGCCACGACGTGTGACCTCCACATTTCCAGCCCTAAGAATTCGGACCACGTGGCAGTCTCTCAGCAGGCTTTATTCCAGCCTCGGATCACGTGCCCTCCTTAAGCTTCACGATCAAAGCACCTGTAAAACAGGGTATCGGATAAGTCATCAGTTTAAAGAACAACTCTGTATAGACTTATCAGAAGAACAGCGTTTTAGAAGAAACCTGGATGAGGTTAGAACGAAACAACACGGAGACAACACGAAGACAGAATAAGGAAACGACACGAGGTACATACGAAGATAAGACAAAAACCAATCATGAAGTATGGTTTCAACAAACGAAAGACACAAGGTGGTATACAGAAAGCAACACGAGGTGCTGCAATGTTCTGCACGTAGTGGAACAAAAATGACACGAAGACACAGAAATAACAGTAACTGACACGAAGTAAGTACGACACCAAGACGAGGTTGACACGAAATGAAAACAACACGAGGTGAAGTTGACACGAAATGAAAACAACACGAAGTGAAAACAACAGTAACCGACACGAAGTACATGAGAGGAAAAACGACACGAAGTCATGAAAACAACAGTAACCGACACGAGGTGAGGTTACTAAAGTGACAACGACACGCGGTGTGGAAAACACGACACGAAGACCTGAGACGGAGAAACGACACGAAGTGTAACAGGAACGACACGAAGTAAAAACAGTGATCGACACGGGTTGAAAACAACACGAAGTCGAAACAGTAATCGACACGGGTTGAAAACAACATGAAGACGAAATACAAAGAGACGACACGAAGTGAAAACAACACTAAGTGAAAAACAATAATCGACACGCGGTGAAAACAACACGACGACAGTGAGAACAGCACGAGGTGAAATGACACGGGGTGTAGAAAACCAAGAATCGACACGAAGTGTGGTCAAGGCGAAAAAGACACTAAGTCAAAAAACGAAAGACCAACACTCAGACAGAAACATAAAAACAACACGGAGACGTAGACACTAAAACAACACGAAGATGAAGACAAGGGAAACGACACGAAGTCTAACCTCATACAAGGTTTCCTGTCACGCATGGAAATCAACACGAAGTGTTGTAAGCTCATACGACACGAGATCTTTTCGTGTTAGTGAGGGGAAACAACACGAAAACTCAAGTACAGAAACAGCACGAAGATGATGTACAATCTGATGTACAGACTTTGAAGAACAGTCCAAGGTATAGACTTGCACGAGCAAGCTACAGTGCCAAAGTATAGACTTCACGCTGTACAGACTTGGAAATGTGAACCCAATGTACAGACTTGATAGTGAGCTCTGCAGCGAATGTAGACTTTCAATGAAGGGCGTTGTGTAGACTTTGGCTTTGAACGAAGGTAAGAATGAGGCTGTATAGACTTGGCCAGAACATAGGAAAAAAACACCAATGTGCAGACATGTACATCCAGCAGTGTATAGACTTCGTGAACACAATGCAATGCTGACTGATGTATACACTTGGCAAAATAGAGTAATGCGTGAACAAACAATTAGCCACTACGTTAACCCAATCTAGCCATATTCATGAATTAACTATTCAAGCAAGCAATCAGATAAAACAATCAGATATTCAAGCAGTCAATCAGCCATCTATATTAATTAGCACACCTCAGTGTGACTCATGGTGTGTCAGTCATCATCAAAACCACACAGGGGCACAACAATCTCCCCCTTTTTGATGATGGCAACACTATGAGTTACACTGACTCAGATCTCAGATTAGATTCTTCTCCCCCTTTGCCTTCAGCAAAAAAAAGACATGAGTTGAAGAGTGAATTAAAACTAATTGTTAATTAAAAACTCCCCCTTTTGACTAAGCTGCCCCTTCTACTTTAGCAAAACGAATAAACCAGAGATGTCATATGAGACACTCATGATAGTTCAGCAGAAGATGGCAACACAATATCAGAAGCAATTAAAAACAATTCTCCCCCTTAGTCAAACAACTTATGCAGTCATGCAACAATACTCCCCCTTTGACATGGCAGAAGATATAGAGCTAATGCAGACAAATAACACCATCAGACAATCTAGCACATTGCCTCCTTATGCATGTAGTCTCTCAAACAGACCAGAGAATTCTACCCTTATGATCCTTGATGCAAGAGAAATCTACAAGGATGAACTCTGGTTATCCAGAGACAACAACTCTCATATGTGACAACCAGTCTGAATCAAATCTCAGTGATAAAGGGCAATAGGATGAGCAGATTCAATGATTTGTGAAAATTGAGATAATGAACTTTTTCAGCAAGATACCAACTTCATAAAATCAAAGTCTTAAATTCTGGATTCCTCCATCATAAAAGCTTATGAACCCTTGATTGCCAGATATGGTTTAAGAATGATGTAAACTGAAATTTTTTCAAAAGAAATTATACTCATATCTGAACCAACACTTAATAAAAAATGAACTACAAGCTCATATAAGATTCTAGTTCAACCAACTTCTATCTTAATTAGTTTACTTTCCATGACAGCTTTAAGAGAAACATAAGTGAATGCTCCTGAATTTTACTTGTTCTTTCAGAATTTGATTTACACTTGTTCAAATCTTTCTTTAATGAACACTTTTGGTTTATCAGCACCTTTTGACGTGGAGAGACACCTTGATCAGAGGTCAGAGTCCCCAGTTACTCAGTGTGACAACCGTATTGTTTCTCCCATTTTAGAGAACAGAGGTAGCATTAAAAGTATCTTTGGCATGAAGATACACCTTGATCAGAGGCCAGAGTCCCCAGTTACTCAATACAACTATGCCATTGCTCTGCCATATTTTCACAATAGTTTCCAATCATCTCTTTAAACAGAGTTAACCATGGTACTTCATGACACAATCCTTTGGACAGGTTTCTCAGTAGCCACAGTCATTGCTCTGTCCAACTTTTTCTTAAAAAGGATTCAGAACTAGTTAGTTGTTTAGGAACAACCACATACACTATATATCTCAGTCAATGCAGACATGGATATCAACTTTTCAGATTTCAGAAAGTCTTACATGAATTTACATGGAGCAGACAGTTCAAGTTTATTAAGAGGTTGAAACAGATATTTTTCAAGTTTCTTGTAACCAAACAAGAGTACATAAGACTTAAACCACTTCCAGTTAACAAATGTTCTTAAGCATGTATAATGGAAGTTTCCTCATTAACGATATTTTAACTTTTATGAAGTAGTATTCAGGCTGAAGGTTTACTTCATGTCTCAGCAGAGTAATTCAAGTGAGAATAATCACTAAACAGCATGATTCTGAAGAATTGTAGCAATGAGCTGCTCTTGAGCAAGGAGGTTCAAAGTTGACTGAATAGAGGAAAAGCTCTCATTCAGCATGTTTAGGAGATACAAACAGATACCAATAAGGTATGCAATCAGATTTTGAACAACTTCAGAAGTAGTCAAGAAATCATTTGATACCAGTTTAAATGATGGAATCACTGACACTTCAGATATGACAAGATGAATCATATAGCTGGAGAAGAACGGATTAAGCAAGCCCCCCCTATCTATATGCAGTGATATTTCCCTTCCTTTTTTTTTTGATTTTTCAAAGAAGTGATATGCTATGCAATGATTCCCTTTAACTAAAAAACACTGAATCATCCTATATGTCATGCAGACAATGTAGGTGATGAATGACTATGCAAACAACAGATTTAACATGCTATGCAGTAAATCTAAAAACAGTTGAGTGATTTCAGATGTATGAATAATGCTCCCCCTAAATATATGCATTCGAATTTATCTTTTTGACATTTTCAATGGAAAGAAATGCAATGCAATTAACTTCTTGTATGCAGGGGCATGAAGTAAAATATTCACATGAAAATGCAGACATTCTCTGAAATGCAGATTTGACCCTTGGTACTTGGCGGAGAACTTGGCCTAAAAGACCATCTCACACATAGTAAGAACCTCTAGACAGATTTCCTCTGCCCTTTAGTAGCTTTCCATTTATATACCAAGTGGTCATGCATGATAATGCAATACAAACAGTCCTATATGCATCAGATTTTCAATGAATGTATGTCATGTGCATGTTTATGCCATTCTCATATATGCACACAGCTCATAGTACAAACAAGAAAGCCCACAAAGATCACTGCAAGAGTCAAACCAATTAAAATAAAACATGTATGCATGAAGCTATGACTTCTCAACTCAACCATAATTTTCATTTGAACAGATTTGAGAAATTTACCTGAATGGGGTTTTATCAACTTGGGTGCCTTGGTTTATTTCCCCCTTTTTATTCTTCAGCTTCCAAGGCACACCTGCAAGTTAGCACACTATCTTGCATGGGCAGGTACCCAAACAGTCTTGGGTCCTGCATGGTTAATAGTGACACCTTTGGTAGGTGTTCTAAACAACCTCTTAGCATGTAGGTCATCAGATCTCATCAGATGGCAATTATTCATTGAATGACCTAATATACCACAGTAATAGCAAGAGGCAGCAGATTTCAGATTTAATTTATGCACACTCTGATTAGTATGAGTTCTATGTGCATATGCATGAAATTTTCTGTTAACAGAATTAAGATTCTGTTTACCAACATAAGCCAGCCAACAGTCAGAAGCTCTATGGCCTGGCTTCCCACATTCAAAACATGTAAGTGTTTTCTTTTCAAACACAAATTCATTTCTATCAGAAATATTTCTATTGACAGGGAATTTACCAGATTTATTGTTAAACTTCCTTCCCTGAGCATGCCAACATTGGGCTGCAATGTGGCCCATCTTGCCACAGTGAAAGCATGAATTAGGATTTCTTCCACCAGCCCTCAGCCAACATTCAATAGCCCTATGGCCTGTCTTTCCACACTCAAAGCATGTAATGAGCTTATCTTTAAAAACAAATTTGTTCTTATTAGGACCATGTTGGCTTGCAGGAGATTTATTATGATATGAATGAGATGTTTTCTTATCACTTGCAAACCAGCATTGTGCAATTGTGTGTCCTAATTTACCACAGTGAAAACATTCAATTTTCTCTTTCTGAAATGAAAGATTTTTATCATTAAGGTTCATAGCAGTCATATCATCCTTCTTCATCAGTTTACATTCATGCATCAGATGACCAAATTTATGACAATAATGGCATGATACTTTCTTTTTAGATGCATGTGAATGTGTGTGTGAGCTTTGATCAATATGCCCTAATGAACCCCTTTTATTTAATTTCTGTTTTCCAATCTTTTTCTGATTTTTGTTCTGTTCTTCAGTTTTCTGAACGATGGGCTGTTTATCTTTTGAAGTGGTGGCTACATTTGAAATTTTTACAAAAGATGTCATCAACTTGCTCTGAAATTCTTTCTTGTTACCATTATTGTAGCCCAGCCCTTCCTTCCTAGTGTTGATTGTTACACCTAGTAGCTTGTCTAGGTTTTTCTGCCCACTTACAAATTTTGACAAAGTATTGTTCAGATCATTTATTTCATATTGAAGAGAAGAAATCTGATGTTCATAGTTGACTATATCTTCTTCACAGACCAGAATCTGTTGATGTATCACATCATTCAAATTTTTAAGAGTTTCAATCTCTTGTTTCAATTTGAGCTCATTTTGATTTTCATCAACAGATTTTCCTTTTTCAAATGTCAGCAATCTCTCTGACATGGTGGAGTTCAACTGTTTCAGTTTCTCAATTTCTTCTTTTAGACTAGTGTTTTCCTGCTCAAGTTTATCATCATCAAATATTGCATCAGTTAGGAAACTTGGATATTCTGATGTACAGTTTTCAAAGTTTTCCTGAGATTTTAAGTTTGCGACACTAACTGCCTTGAACTCTTCATTGATCAATCTGTTTTCTTTTTCAAGACTAATTAGTTTTTGGTCAGATTCCTGACATTGTTTTCTAAGTTTAGTGTTTTCAGATTTAACATGATCAAGTTCTGATTGGATTCCATCTAGTTTAGACAATTGTCTTCTGAGTATTTCATTTTCAGTTTTCAAAACTTCAGGTTTTTCAAAATTTTCAGTCTCAGAAGCTGGATCCCCTAGATTTGTTATCTTCTTTATCAGACTTTTATTCTTCTTCCTTAGTTTTTCATGGGAGTGTAACAGATTAGCATATGCATCTTCCCAGTCATCTAAAGTGAAATTCTCGAAAGGGTTTACCTCCACAGCATCTTCAAATTCATCTTGTTCACTGCTATGGTCACTCTTATCAGCCATCAGAAAGCTGTCCTCATTCATCCTCTGAGCTAGCTTCAACTGATCCAGAATGTCTTTTGCAGACCTGCAGTCATAAAAATAAGAATGTAGAGCCTTGTCAGTAGCTTCTTTCATTAATCTCAAAACTTTCTGATTCTCTCTATTTCTTGATCTATCACTTTTAGTCCATTCGGACTCTTCCTTTGGCAGTCTATGAGGACCATGTGAAATTAACTTCCACAGATCCGGATCCATCAAATCCACATAATTGTGTAGACTGCTAACCCATGAGTTAAAGTTAGAACCATTGTAAACCGGTGGAGAACCCATGGATTAGATTGGCACGTAGATATATGCAGCAAAGAGTAAAGACAGAAAAGCACCAAGGGACAATAGGATCCTCTGCAGATCGTTGGATCTGATCAATCAGAGAACTGCTCTGATACCAACTGATAGGTTCGGTGCTGTATTCAGAGGGGGGGTGAATGAATATGGCTTTTAAAAAACAATTCGCCCAGTTAAAATTTCGCTCACTAAAAATGCTCGCTCGCAAACTAAACAAACTTGAAGGCTAATTGGGAGTAGAGAAACAAACAAGCACACAGTGAGATCACTAGAGAGCTAACAAGACAGATTTAGTCAAACTGAAAACTAATTAACTCTTCTGCACAACCAGAAGCTAAACACATGGAGCGCCCCTATGCAATCACCTAGCGGAAGCACAAATAGACAAGATAAACCACAGTGCACAAGAGGTTTTTAGGTGGTTCGGTCCAACAGACCTACATCCACCCCACACTCAACCCGAGTGTGGCTTCCACTAGCTCACGCTAGAAACTGCAGACTCAGTCTGCAACAAATGCTGCCTAACAGCTTGACCAGGGGAACAGCCTCCCCTCTTCCTCCCAACCGGAGGGAACCACTAGTGACACCAGTCACTAGCAAACCAGAGACACACGGTCTCTCTTCCTCCAGACCTGGAGGGAACCCCTGGACTTGAATCCACAAGCCCAGAACCGGAGACAAGTCTCCCTTCCTCCAACCTGGAGGGAAACCTAGAGACCCAAGTCTCTCTTCCTCTGAACCCCAGAGGGAAGCACAACCGGAGATAAATCTCCCTTCCTCCAACCCGGAGGGAACCCACAAGCAGCCCACCTGCTGCTTGCAACCGGAGGTATCAATCTCCCTTCTCCTGAACTAACAGGAGGAACCCCGACCTCTCTACAGAGTATCGGAAACACAGCAAACCAGAAAACAAAGGAAAAACAATAAACGAAAAATAACTTCAGCAAAACAGAAAGCTGAAAAACGAAACACATAATGTGGCTCTCAACGGAGCTGACTGGCCTGGATTTGATCCACGGTCCAGTAGACGGATCTTCAGGTAAGCTTTTCTTCCTCTTCTCATCTCTTCTTCTTCTTCTTCTTCTCTTTCACTCTCTCAATCTCTGCTCTTCTCTCTCTCTTTCTTCTACTCTCCTAATCTCTCACTCTCTCTGCTGCACTTCTTCTTTTTTACTCTTTCTTCTTTCTTCACTCTTTCTTCTTCTCCTTCTGCTCTTCTATTCCTCTTTTCTTTTTCTATCTGGATCGTGGCTCTCTGTATGAGCTTTTCTTTTTTGCCAACTCGATCTATTTCATCTATGATGAAGGTCTCATATATATAGCAGCAGCAGCAGCATCAGCCACGACGTGTGACCTCCACATTTCCAGCCCTAAGAATTCGGACCACGTGGCAGTCTCTCAGCAGGCTTTATTCCAGCCTCGGATCACGTGCCCTCCTTAAGCTTCACGATCAAAGCACCTGTAAAACAGGGTATCGGATAAGTCATCAGTTTAAAGAACAACTCTGTATAGACTTATCAGAAGAACAGCGTTTTAGAAGAAACCTGGACGAGGTGAGAACGAAACAACACGGAGACAACACGAAGACAGAATAAGGAAACGACACGAGGTACATACGAAGATAAGACAGAAACCAATCATGAAGTATGGTTTCAACAAACGAAAGACACAAGGTGGTATACAGAAAGCAACACGAGGTGCTGCAATGTTCTGCACGTAGTGGAACAAAAATGACACGAAGACACATAAACAACAGTAACTGACACGAAGTAAGTACGACACCAAGACGAGGTTGACACGAAATGAAAACAACACGAGGTGAAGTTGACACGAAATGAAAACAACACGAAGTGAAAACAACAGTAACCGACACGAAGTACATGAGAGGAAAAACGACACGAAGTCATGAAAACAACAGTAACCGACACGAGGTGAGGTTACTAAAGCGACAACGACACGCGGTGTGGAAAACACGACACGAAGACCTGAGACGGAGAAACGACACGAAGTGTAACAGGAACGACACGAAGTAAAAACAGTGATCGACACGGGTTGAAAACAACACGAAGTCGAAACAGTAATCGACACGGGTTGAAAACAACATGAAGACGAAATACAAAGAGACGACACGAAGTGAAGTTGACACGAAGTGAAAACAACACTAAGTGAAAAACAATAATCGACACGCGGTGAAAACAACACGACGACAGTGAGAACAGCACGAGGTGAAATGACACGGGGTGTAGAAAACCAAGAATCGACACGAAGTGTGGTCAAGGCGAAAAAGACACTAAGTCAAAAAACGAAAGACCAACACTCAGACAGAAACATAAAAACAACACGGAGACGTAGACACTAAAACAACACGAAGATGAAGACAAGGGAAACGACACGAAGTCTAACCTCATACAAGGTTTCCTGTCACGCATGGAAATCAACACGAAGTGTTGTAAGCTCATACGACACGAGATCTTTTCGTGTTAGTGAGGGGAAACAACACGAAAACTCAAGTACAGAAACAGCACGAAGATGATGTACAATCTGATGTACAGACTTTGAAGAACAGTCCAAGGTATAGACTTGCACGAGCAAGCTACAGTGCCAAAGTATAGACTTCACGCTGTACAGACTTGGAAATGTGAACCCAATGTACAGACTTGATAGTGAGCTCTGCAGCGAATGTAGACTTTCAATGAAGGGCGTTGTGTAGACTTTGGCTTTGAACGAAGGTAAGAATGAGGCTGTATAGACTTGGCCAGAACATAGGAAAAAAACACCAATGTGCAGACATGTACATCCAGCAGTGTATAGACTTCGTGAACACAATGCAATGCTGACTGATGTATACACTTGGCAAAATAGAGTAATGCGTGAACAAACAATTAGCCACTACGTTAACCCAATCTAGCCATATTCATGAATTAACTATTCAAGCAAGCAATCAGATAAAACAATCAGATATTCAAGCAGTCAATCAGCCATCTATATTAATTAGCACACCTCAGTGTGACTCATGGTGTGTCAGTCATCATCAAAACCACACAGGGGCACAACATATCCCAGACAGAGAAACTTGCATGGATTCTTTTTAGCTGCTTCACTATTCTGTTGGTGGCTCTGACATTGACCAACTTCAGTTCTTCGGCCCTTTTACGCCTTCCTTCATGGTATTCTTGAGGAGCTGGATCGGGAAGCGGTTCATCTTTTTCTTCAGGAGCCGCCTAAACTTGTTGCATTGGTCCGACCGGCTCCCTCTCTTGCATACATTCGGTAAGACTTGGAACGCATGCGTAGTCTTTATTTGCTAGAGGAGAGACTACTGAGGGTAAGGTGGTGTGGACGCATATATTTTCACGTCTGTGAATTCCCTGGCTCCACATCAAGACATAAAATGGGAAAAGAAGACTGCGGAGGGACTGGGTGCCCAAACTCTGGAGTATTTCTCCACCTGGCGACACCTTACACTTGCACGGGCGCATTAAGTAAGAAGTCCGGGGGTTAAGGTGCCCTTGAATTTACACACACTACCGTGTGTTCACCTTCGGGCCCTCGGCAGTGAAGAATGTACTAGGAGGTTCGAGATTCCCGAGCCCCTAAAGAAAATCAACAACTGTAAACACCGAAGTGCGCACTATCGACGTACGTTGGGACATCTGAGTTAAATCATGTGTCATAAACGGGAGTGTTCTGGACTTGAAGGCCCCGAAGAATGAGAAGCACGGTGAGGCCCATAAGGCCTTGAAACTGTGAGGCCCCAAGGCCTTGAAAGGGTGAGGCCCGTCTGGCCCTGAACTGGTGAGCTCTTAAGGCCTTGGAAGGTTATGCCCCTGCTGGCCTCCATCCGGTGCGCCGCCACGCCATCCCATGCGATCCAGTGCGCCCCTGCCGGCGTTGAACCGGTGAGGCTTGACCCCTTGAAACGGCGCACGGCTTGCTGCCGAAACGGAGCCTCTGCTACTCCCGTTGAACGGTGAGGCTCGTTAGCCGATGAACCGATGCGCCCGTGGGCCACCCTTCATCTGGTGAGGCTCGTTAGCCGTTGAAACGGTGCGCCCGTGGGCCCCCCTTCATCCGGTGAGGCTGTCAAGCCTTTCAGTCGGTGACTGGCGTTGCCTTCTTCATCTGGTGACACTGCAGGGCCAGCGAAGCAGTGGGCTTTGCTTCTCTTCTTTGTCCGGTGACATGTTTTAGCCATTGGACCAGTGGCTACGGTGTCAAGTCCAGCCGTCACTATGAGCTTGGAGCGCAATGGGCTCATGTCGAACTAGTTGGGATTTGCCCAGCTGTCATCACTCGGTTGAAGCACGTAGGAGGCACTGAAGAGGGACAAGATGGGGGGTCAATCCTTCGACTGACTTCCACCGTCAACAATCGTCGTGGTCAGCGCCCCTACAAAAAGGAAGTCAATCAGACGAAAAAGAGGGGGGTCGACAGAGGCAAAAGAACGAGAAGGGAGAAGAGAAGAAGAGTGGAGGCGACCTCTTCTGCGATCACCACCGCCAGAGTAAAGAGAGAAGAGAGCAAAAAAAAAAGAGAAGGAAGAAGAAGGGTGAGTGAGTCAGAGAGAGTGAGGTTTGAGAGGGGAGGAGCTAATGCTCCGCTCCCCTCCCCATCGTATCTTGTTTCTCCTTTGCCCTATGTTTCTTTTGCTCTCTATTTACGATGTATTAGCCCCCGAGGGCTACTTCCTTTTGCAAGAATAATAAAAAGAAAGAAGAGTTTGCTAGGTGTTCATGGCCTATGTGTTGTGTATGTAATTTTGATGATTACAAAATGCCTTTGTTGCTTAGCCTTATGCGTGAATGCTCTTCACTTGAACTGGTTGTGGAAATGATCATAAACTATCTCTATTGGGATATCATCATGTGGATGCATTGTAATTCTAAAAGGATTATCATCATGTGGATGAATTGTAATTCTACAAGGCTTATCATCATGTGGATGCATATGTGCTTTGAGGTTAGCACAAATAATTGCACATACATTATCTCTACACTTGGTGAGATTGTTTTGAAAAACATACTTGGATAAATGTCTTTTTGAGCATCATGTCATATTGAGTCTCTCATATTTAGCATCATGTCATATTGAGCCTCATATCATGAATGTGTACTTTGGAAATGCTAAATGAATGATTGAGATGCAAATATCATTGCTTTCCCCCAAGGTAATGATCTGTGGTTTGAAAGCTTGGATGATGATCAAATTGAATGTGACTCAATATTGTTCTATGTGGCTTGGCTTCTTACTCTTTGAATTCCACACATACCATCAGTCAATGGAGAATGCGATTTTGAATTTCATGACTATGTGTATGAATGATTCAACCAATCAACAAGAAATGTGAATTCAGGTAAAACAATGAGGTAAGTGTTGTTATGTGGATTTAAATGAATATCTCGTTCATCATTCACTCTTGGAAACGCAATTTACTGTGAACTTGGTCATAGTATTAATGCTTGATGTAAAGATCTTAATTGTCAACTAACATCTTGCTTTATCATGTTTTTTAGGTTAAACAATCGTGGTTGATCTTCATGGGATTATGGTAACATTTAATCAATTGTTTCCCTTTGGTTTGATAGAGGTTTTTGTTATTTTTCAAACTCAAACTGTCTTACAATCTTTACCATTTTCAATCTCACCGTTGGATCTCCCCATAAAAATTATATGTTGTAGCTCTGCGAGTCCTCTTTCCAACGCCTCCGGTCTTGCTTCGATCGGAGTTCGGAGCTAGGAGAATTAATTCCTGTCGCCGGAGCACTCAAAGCTGTTTTTTTTTGAAACCTGCTGAAAGGGGTCGACCCGTGGGTCGACCCTGGGGTCGACCCCTGTAACCCAGAACCTTAAAACAGGTTTTGTTTGGGTCTGGAAGTGCAAGGGTCGACCCCTGGGGTCGACCCATTGAAAGGGTCGACCCTAGGGTCGACCCATGTGACCCAGAACCACATTTTTGGTTCTGTTTGGCTTCGGTGTGCCCGAGGGTCGACCCTGGGGTCGACCCCTTCCGGTTGGACGCCCAGCCACCATGTTTGACCACCGTTTTCTTGCCCTAAAAGTCCTACCAATCAATTCCTAATGCCCTACATGTCTCCCTAATTCATGGATCTGGTCTCCAAGCTGTTCCTTGACCATTCTAAACACTTATATACAACTCTTGGGTTGTAAACCCTAAGGAAGAGAATGCTAGATCTGAAAATCGTTTTCTTCTAACCCTTGTGTGTGCAGGTCGTAGGTAGCAGCTCCAAGGCTTCTTCCACCATGTTTTGAGCTTGTGTATGAAGGGAAGAACAAGGTTTCACGTCCTCATCCATTACTCTGCCACAAGCTGCGAAGAAATTCATGCTACAAGCATCATCCACGCAAGAATCAATCATTCTTCGTCAAGAACGGGTTTCATACTTCAGAAGCATTCAAATATGTTCAAAGGAGAGAAAGGGGGAGCTCTAATCACTGCAACATCTTCTTCATTCTGATTTCTCGAAATCGTTGTTGTTGATAGAGCATGAATATCTGCTTTAAGACATCTTAGGATGGTTTTATAAATCTTATATCCACTCTCTCTTGCATACATATATATGAGCTGCGAATTGTGTGATTCAACAATCCTAATGCTCATGTGATCCCTGTATAGGATGAAGATGAAGAGGGGAATCTCTAAACCATTCATGTCTATATTCTTGTTTGAGATTAGCTTAAAGATTGAACTCATTATGTCTATCTACTCTTTCAGGTGAAGAGAGGAGATTGGAATAAGGATAAGAGAAGCGGCTAGAGGAAAGGAAGAAGATGATGTCAAGATTATGATCATCTGTTAAAGAGCAAGGAGGATCAGATTTTGTTGAAGAAGGGGGAGCCTTATACTTGATGCATTCTTCTAGTTTACATCTATAGAATTTGTGTGGAAGGTCATAGCATATATTTGTGATTGTTACATATACATTTGACAGAATATTTTGTGTGGGTGTTCGGAGAAAGGGGTCTCCGAGTGTGTGTGTGGTCTTATGTGTGTCGATTTGTGCGAGTATATCCGTGTGTGTTGTTGGGAGTTTTCTCCCGTGTGTTTGTGTAGGCATTGCCCTACGTGTGTGTGGACGGAGTTGTATCTCCGTGTAAGGTATATTGTTCGGGGTGTGTTCCCCAACGTGTGTGTGTGTGTGTGTGTGTGTGTGTGTCTGTGTGTGCTGCTGTGGCAGCAGTTTGAGGCAAGGCCTCGTGTGTGTGTATTGCTGCGAAAGCAGTGTGTGTGTGTTGGGGTTCGTCCCCGTGTTGCTACATTTTGTAGCGTGTAGTGAAGCCTCACCGGTTTGGTGAGGGGTGGACGTAGGGAGCCCGTCGAGGTCCCGAACCACCTTAAAAATCCCCGTGTCTTGTGGTTTGTTTCTTGTGATTGTATGTTCACTATCCTATCTGTTTGTGCAATCGTGTGAGCTCGGTGAGAATTGAGTGAATCTAGTTTAAACCTGTTTAGATCAATCTACTCAATCTTTTATATTCCGCTGTGTGCTAGTTGTGTTTTAATTGGACATAGTTTTTAGTAGTAGGATCTATTCACCCCCCCTCTAGATCCGTGTTCCTGCACCACGGGACCCAACAATTGGTATCAGAGCGAGGCTCTGTTGTCCCTAGATCTTGCGATCTACAGAGTGATCCTAGTGCATTCTACAATCATGAATTTTTCTGAACATATCTCAATGAATTGTTTGCCAATCTTCATTGGTTCGGATTTTGATTCATGGCTAGGCAAACTGTGTATGGTGATCAATTCTATTAATCCTAGTCTTTGGAAATTGATTTATCATGGTCCACACATATTACCTCTAGATGAGACCAAGTGGTCTAATCAGGATAAAATGATGCACCATGATAATGTTACTGCTTTGAGTTTATTGAAAGCTTCTGTAAGTAGTAACAAGTATCCATTTACATCTTCTTGTAGGACGGCGAAGGAGTTAATGGACCGGTTGATCAAAGCTCAAGAAAATGAAAGACAAAAATGTCTCATGGCCGATGATGCTGATCAACAAAGTGACAAAAATACAGAGGAGGTAAATTCTGATTCTGAAGAATTTACTCTTGACGATCTTGTTGAAGCTTATGATGAGTTGGAAAAGCAATATAAGAAAATCAAGTCAGAAAATAGAAAATTGAAAAAGAAATCTGAAAACATGCTCCATGAAAATGGTTCATGTGATAAATGTTCTGAGCTTGTTAACTTCAATGAACTTTTAGAGCATGATGTTGAATGTCACAAAGAAACCATTGCATGTTTGAGAAATGAAAATGTTACCCTCAAGAACATGATTGATCAATTGGAGAAAACTGAAAAAGATCTAAGAAATAAAATGGAATCAAACTCAATTGATCAGGATATTTGCAATGAATTGATTATGAATGATAAATTTGCAAATGAAAATGAAGAACTCAAAAAGAAGAACGGTGCAATGCTAATTCAGATCTCCCTGCTTGAAAGTAGATTGAAAAATCTTGAAAAACTTGAAAAGGGGAAATCTGTGATTGTTGATGAATCTGACAAGATGCTTGTGTTAGAACAAAAGATGGAAAGCTACCAAACCATCAATGGTCAATTGAATGAAAAAGTCATTTCTTGTGAAAATGAGATCATTTCCTATGAATTGCATATTTCATCACTTGAAAAAGAAATTCTTGATCTGAATGCTTCTTTGTGTAAGTTTGTGAATGGGGAAGAAAATCTGAACAAGATATTGGGGACTAAGGTGAATTTTCAAAAAGAGGGGTTGGGCTATAATCCTGTGAACAAAAAGAACTTTGAAAATAAAATCTACACATCATTTATCCATAGTTCTAATATAGCCAGCACATCAAATGGGTCTCCAAATCGATATGTTCCTCAAACAACAAAGCAATCAAATGAAAGTCTGAAAAAGAAACAAAACTTGCATCAAAAGGCTAAAAATGTTGTTGGTGTCACGATGAATGCCATGAAAAATCTTGTTGCACATACACATGCATCCACAAAGAAAATCTCATGTTTTTATTGTGGTGAACTTGGTCATATGATGCATGAGTACTTTTTGATGAAATCAGATGATTTGAAAGCATGCAAAAATGAACTTGTTTCCAAAAGAAAAAGGAGTGGTTGTTTTACATGTGGAAAGCTAGGACACCATGTGTCACAGTGTTGGCAAGCAAATGAAAGAAAGAATTTTAAAGTCAAAAATAATTATACTTTTACAAACCCACAAAAACTTCATGCTCATCTTGTTGTGAAGAAGAAAAATTTTCATGCTAATAATGATAACATTCATGCCAAATCACAGAAATTTGATTGTCATGTTTATGAGAATTCTATGAAGTCTCTTGGTTGTTGTCATTATTGTGGTGAGTTTGGGCATACCATGAATGTTTGCTCCTTAATGTATTTTGATGATATGCATGCCCAAAAACTGTGGAAGACACCCACTAGAGGTGCAACTAATCATCCGGGACCCAAGAAGGTTTGGGTACCCAAAGCAACCAAATGAGAACCTTGTTGCAGGATTGTCTTGAGGCCAAGTGGAAGGCTTGGAAGATGATGGATGGTCAAGACACAAGTACAGAAAATGAATTGCCATGGAATGCTCTTCTTCAAGTGTTGCCAAACTCCAAAGATCTAAGGAAGCTTGGATACTCAAGTCTGCAATATGAGAACTTTGATAGGGGAATGCCGTAAGGCCAATCCGTGGTCTTGGGTGCTTCAAGTCGACATTTGTTGAGGCCTAAGTCGACTTGACCAGTCTTTGGTGTAATACTTTGGTAAACATGGGTTTGTCCTTGATTTCACACTGATTTGTTTGAAGAGATTGTCTTGTGGAAGAAAAGCACTGAAATTGGGCTTCTCACTTGTATTGAATTGAAATTGACATGCAATTGAGTCTCTAATATTACAGGTTGAGAGAGAGAGAGAGAGTCATATGTGATGAAAAGCCTTGCAGTTAGTTTCTTCATATGCATTGGCTTACTATTGACATGAATTGAGCTCTTTACAGTGTAGGTTTGATTATGACCATCAACCCTTGAAATCATGGTAAGAATTCAAACGATTGAATGTATCATCATGTTCCTAGATCTAGAATAGGTCTACACTTTGGGTTTTGAAATACCCATCTTGAGATCCGATTGGTTTGAGTTTTAACCCCATTACCCTAGAGGGGTTTTGGAAGGATTTTGGCATGGGGTTCTTGATCTTGTCATATCCTTATGTGCTGCCTTATATGAAATGCGAATTTGGGGTCTCAATAGAACTCCTTTAGCTAATATCGTTCTATTTTTTGCAGGAGAGAAAGAAAGGAGCTTAAGAAGACTTCAACACCAGATTTGACCCACTTCCATTTCCTTTGGCTAATATCGATATATTTCTTGCAGGAGATAAAGAAAGGAGCATGTTGATGAAGATTACAAAAGTAAAGAATTTGAAGATGTCAAAAAAAGGTAACACAAGGCAAAGGTGAGAAAATAAAGTATTTGGCTAAAGTTCCATGGTCTTGATGTTAATGCCATAACTTGACAGACAATGATTGTGAAGGTTTGAATACCCCTTGGTTGTTCTTGACAATGTGAATGATGAATGGTTCGCTGAATGGTATTGAAACATCTAAGCAGTATATATGAGAGTGTAGCCATTGAATGTCTTTTGCTAAACCCCCGATGTCATATGAGAATGTATTGTATTTTTCTGATCATCATTTCAATGATTACATGGTATATAAAATGGTGACATGTGGAAGGGCAGGTCAAGCCTGTCTGAAAGCTATCACCATGCGTGAGAACATTCCTCCGCCCGGTACCATGAATCATCTATGCACATGGCATCCAACTTAAATGAATTTTCTGAAATCATGCAATGATTATGGGGGAGTTTTGCATGCTGAAAATTTTGAAGATAATATTTTTCCATTCTCTCAGCGTGATGATATTGTGGTTGTGGCTGAACATCTTGAGAACTGAAGTTGATCAATGATCCATGGTCTTTACCAATGTGCCACTCATCTTTTTGGATATAAGCACAAATGTTTTCAAGAATTGCTCACATGTGAAGATTTTGATGCTTTGCATGAATTTTCTGAATTCTCTTTTCAGAATAAAAGTGTGTCCTCACATGTTAACATTTGGTAATGCATGTCCTGCATCAGTTGCATTAGGTGCATATGGAGTGTCATGTGAAATCTGGAATCGTGCATCACATTGCATTTTTTCATATCATTCTATGCATATCATTCACATATATTTTTGGGAGATGAAGCCCATCGTGTGTCGTGTTGCATAGTTGGCATTCCTAGCATGCATATAGTGCCTATCTTTTCATTTTGCATTGCATATGCATATCTCCATTGTATGCTTGCATGTTATTATATGCTATTCAACCCCTTCCTTGAAACTTCTAAGACCGTTTACTCTATTGTTAAATAATGTTGCATCTGAGTCTTAACAAGTGTGCTTAATGTCAAACTCTTATGGGGAGCATTTCATGCTTATTGCATTTACATAGGGGGAGCTACACTATCTTGTTATGAGTTAAATTTTCTCCATACATGCTAAATCAAATTCGTACACTTCATGCACTTTTTTGTGAAATTGAGTGTTATTCATAAGGATATAGGAATTTCATTTTAACACTCTGAAGTAATTCAACTTGCTGCATGGATGGTAAGAGACAGTTGAGGAAAAAGCTGCCTACCTCCACATAAAAAAAATGGTTGAAATAAAAGGCAGAGCAATGCTAAGTCTCACTGAGTAAACTGGGCACATGTCACCTGAGACGTGATGTGGTTCATTTATGAAAAGTGTTGACTACAGTATCTCTGTTCAAATGAGGTGACAAGGTTCAGTATTCTGAGTAACCGGGGATTCTGGCATGAGCTCCATGTGTCTCCTCGCGTAAAAAGGAATTAAGTTGAACCTGATCCTTCTTAGAAAAATTAAGATTGTCAGTATGAAAATTTCTGGTGATATATTCGATTGAGGTAGAGTGAAGCCTCCAATACGCTGTTCTCTACATTGAAATGTAGTCTGTACAGTTACTATTGTGTTTACTTGAAAATCTAGTTATCCATATGGCTAAACTTCATTCTCACGTTACTCACTTGCACATGGTAATTTGATTTGATATGTATTCTGAAAATTTGATTAATTGCAATGACCTGCTGTACATCTTCTCCTATTTATCTGCACAATCCTCTAGGTGTCACCATGAGCATTCTGAACTTAATGACTCATTTGCAGTTTTCTTACACCTATCCCCTCACTGAATATCAATTGGTATCACTTCTTGTGAAGGAATTATGTTGCATGTATCTATAGATATCTGCTTGATTACATTGTATGCATGTCATGTCTTGTCTCATCATTTTCATACATCATGTTTCATGCATCTCACAAGAAAACTAAAAATCAAAAATTTGAATATCAAAAACAGTCTTCAAATGTGTCTATGTCTAAGGGGGAGCTTTGCATGAGATCTTTTCTGCTTAAGTCATCAGGACGTGCATGAGTCCATACCCTTCTAAGGGTGTTTGAGTGCTTGTTTGCTTGCTCATCATAGTTCATGCCATACACCATTCCAATTGATGTAACTCGTGCACCTTTGCATTTCCACTTTCCACAATTGGTATCAGACAATTGGTATAAGAGGTTCATTTCCACATTTGGTATCCCACAGTTCTGCAATTCGTTCATGCATATTGTGCTCATTGGTTCTCTTCATACTCCAGTCGTCCAAAGGTTCTTGCCATTCTGGATTCCCCATCATGATCCCCATTTCTGATTATGTCAATGGGGGAGAGAGCATTATAGCATAATATTTTGTCATCATCAAAATGGGGGAGATTGTTGTGTATGTAATTTTGATGATTACAAAATGCCTTTGTTGCTTAGCCTTATGCGTGAATGCTCTTCACTTGAACTGGTTGTGGAAATGATCATAAACTATCTCTATTGGGATATCATCATGTGGATGCATTGTAATTCTAAAAGGATTATCATCATGTGGATGAATTGTAATTCTACAAGGCTTATCATCATGTGGATGCATATGTGCTTTGAGGTTAGCACAAATAATTGCATATACATTATCTCTACACTTGGTGAGATTGTTTTGAAAAACATACTTGGATAAATGTCTTTTTGAGCATCATGTCATATTGAGTCTCTCATATTTAGCATCATGTCATATTGAGCCTCATATCATGAATGTGTACTTTGGAAATGCTAAATGAATGATTGAGATGCAAATATCATTGCTTTCCCCCAAGGTAATGATCTGTGGTTTGAAAGCTTGGATGATGATCAAATTGAATGTGACTCAATATTGTTCTATGTGGCTTGGCTCCTTACTCTTTGAATTCCACACATACCATCAGTCAATGGAGAATGCGATTTTGAATTTCATGACTATGTGTATGAATGATTCAACCAATCAACAAGAAATGTGAATTCAGGTAAAACAATGAGGTAAGTGTTGTTATGTGGATTTAAATGAATATCTCGTTCATCATTCACTCTTGGAAAAGCAATTTACTGTGAACTTGGTCATAGTATTAATGCTTGATGTAAAGATCTTAATTGTCAACTAACATCTTGCTTTATCATGTTTTTTAGGTTGAAAAATCGTGGTTGATCTTCATAGGATTATGGTAACATTTAATCAATTGTTTCCCTTTGGTTTGATAGAGGTTTTTGTTATTTTTCAAACTCAAACTGTCTTACAATCTTTACCATTTTCAATCCCACCGTTGGATCTCCCCATAAAAATTATATGTTGTAGCTCTGCGAGTCCTCTTTCCAACGCCTCCGGTCTTGCTTCGATCGGAGTTCGGAGCTAGGAGAATTAATTCCTGTCGCCGGAGCACTCAAAGCTATTTTTTTTGAAACCTGCTGAAAGGGGTCGACCCGTGGGTCGACCCTGGGGTCGACCCCTGTAACCCAGAACCTTAAAACAGGTTCTGTTTGGGTCTGGAAGTGCAAGGGTCGACCCCTGGGGTCGACCCATTGAAAGGGTCGACCCTGGGGTCGACCCATGTGACCCAGAACCACATTTTTGGTTCTGTTTGGCTTCGGTGTGCCCGAGGGTCGACCCTGGGGTCGACCCCTTCCGGTTGGACGCCCAGCCACCATGTTTGACCACCGTTTTCTTGCCCCAAAAGTCCTACCAATCAATTCCTAATGCCCTATATGTCTCCCTAATTCGTGGATCTGGTCTCCAAGCTGTTCCTTGACCATTCTAAACACTTATATACAACTCTTGGGTTGTAAACCCTAAGGAAGAGGATGCTAGATCTGAAAATCGTTTTCTTCTAACCCTTGTGTGTGCAGGTCGTAGGTAGCAGCTCCAAGGCTTCTTCCACCATGTTTTGAGCTTGTGTATGAAGGGAAGAACAAGGTTTCACGTCCTCATCCATTCCTCTGCCACAAGCTGCGAAGAAATTCATGCTACAAGCATCATCCACGCAAGAATCAATCATTCTTCGTCAAGAACGGGTTTCATACTTCAGAAGCATTCAAATATGTTCAAAGGAGAGAAAGGGGGAGCTCTAATCACTGCAACATCTTCTTCATTCTGATTTCTCGAAATCGTTGTTGTTGATAGAGCATGAATATCTGCTTTAAGACATCTTAGGATGGTTTTATAAATCTTATATCCACTCTCTCTTGCATACATATATATGAGCTGCGAATTGTGTGATTCAACAATCCTAATGCTCATGTGATCCCTGTATAGGATGAAGATGAAGAGGGGAATCTCTAAACCATTCATGTCTATATTCTTGTTTGAGATTAGCTTAAAGATTGAACTCATTATGTCTATCTACTCTTTCAGGTGAAGAGAGGAGATTGGAATAAGGATAAGAGAAGCGGCTAGAGGAAAGGAAGAAGATGATGTCAAGATTATGATCATCTGTTAAAGAGCAAGGAGGATCAGATTTTGTTGAAGAAGGGGGAGCCTTATACTTGATGCATTCTTCTAGTTTACATCTATAGAATTTGTGTGGAAGGTCATAGCATATATTTGTGATTGTTACATATACATTTGACAGAATATTTTGTGTGGGTGTTCGGAGAAAGGGGTCTCCGAGTGTGTGTGTGGTCTTATGTGTGTCGATTTGTGCGGAGTATATCCGTGTGTGTTGTTGGGAGTTTTCTCCCGTGTGTTTGTGTAGGCATTGCCCTACGTGTGTGTGGACGGAGTTGTATCTCCGTGTAAGGTATATTGTTCGGGGTGTGTTCCCCAACGTGTGTGTGTGTGTGTGTGTGTGTGTGTGTGTGTGTGTCTGTGTGTGCTGCTGTGGCAGCAGTTTGAGGCAAGGCCTCGTGTGTGTGTATTGCTGCGAAAGCAGTGTGTGTGTGTTGGGGTTCGTCCCCGTGTTGCTACATTTTGTAGCGTGTAGTGAAGCCTCACCGGTTTGGTGAGGGGTGGACGTAGGGAGCCCGTCGAGGTCCCGAACCACCTTAAAAATCCCCGTGTCTTGTGGTTTGTTTCTTGTGATTGTATGTTCACTATCCTATCTGTTTGTGCAATCGTGTGAGCTCGGTGAGAATTGAGTGAATCTAGTTTAAACCTGTTTAGATCAATCTACTCAATCTTTTATATTCCGCTGTGTGCTAGTTGTGTTTTAATTGGACATAGTTTTTAGTAGTAGGATCTATTCACCCCCCCTCTAGATCCGTGTTCCTGCACCACGGGACCCAACACTATGTGTGTCCCCCAGTGCTTGCATTTGTCGTTGTCCTATGCTTTCCTTGTGTCCTTCCCGCTGTCTACACTTATCCAACTTCTCTTCATGTTGGAGGGAGTTCTTTGGGATGGGCTTCAGAGATCACTCAATATAATGAGTAGAACTCTGAAGTCATGTCTTCGCAGAAGAGCCCCACCTCCTTGAGCTTCACGTTTCTCTGGCTTGTACCTCAACCTTTCCCCCCAGCTCCATGGGAGGGATCCTCCCTAGCCTGAGTCTGGCCCTTTAGAATCTTCACTCGTGGGAAGCCCATGCCCGTTACCCGGTGGCCATCTTGGCCTTGATACCCGGTGGCATTCCACCTCTTCCCCATCCGGTGACACTCCTCACCCTGCGAACCGGTGACCCCTGCGATCCAGTGACGCTTCCCTCAGTTTCCATCCGGCGACGCCCTCTTGTACCAGATCCGGTGACCCCAATGATCTTTGTGATCCGGTGACATCCAAAGTTCCCCCATCCGGTGACCTTCCTCACACTCCATCCGGTGACCCCTGGTAGCTTGTGATCCGGTGATACCCCCAGCCCAAGCCATCCGGTGACGTTGGCCACCCACTTGATCCGGTGACATCGCCACTCCTTTGATCTGGTGACATTGGCCACCCACTTGATCCGGTGATGTCTATCCTTCATGTTTGAACTGTCTGTCCGCTCGATTTTGCACCGTGTTTTGATGTGATGGTTTCAGGTGTTGCCGTATCCGTGCGCACCCCTACTTTGGGTCACGTCACTCCTTGTGGACGTGTACCCGCTTTACCCCTCCCGCATCCGAGTCCAGGGTAGATGCTGTCGAATTATTTCCAGAATTACACACACATTAAAAGTCAAAAGGAAGCAACAAACAAATGAAATAAATAGCAATAAGGCATTCCCGCTAAGGCAAAATAACTGTGGAGGACTCGAAGGGAACTGAGCTTGTCACGCCCTGAGCCTTTATTACAGCGGAAGACTAACTCGGGGCGCGCGAACAGCCGGCATGGTAAGCCTCTTGCAAGCAAGAACGAACAGAGCACAAAACAATCACACATAAGGCAATTGCACAATAATTACTCAACTTCAACCTTTTATTTCATTAATAATCAAGTATTCAAGTACAACCACTAATTCAACTTCCATCATACTAGACTCAATAAATAGGAAAATTACATAGACTCAATCTAAACAATGTAGACTTTCCTAAGTCTTCACTCTCAGTTTGATATGACTTTCATTCGCTCTCGGACCCGCTACTTGTATAACCCGAATCCAAATTCGAATCACTTCCATTTCCTGAAAAAGATTGGAAATAGGTAATGAGCACACTTGTCCAGTAGGTATCTTCGCATCAACATGATTAGCACTATTAAAGTAATTAGCATTTTAGCTCTAAAGAATATAGGTAAAATCATGCGAATGCGATTAATCATGCGGGTAATCAAAGTAACAAAATGATCATGTAAGATAGAATGAGAGCAAGAAGGAACTAGCAAGAATGTAACAAGTACATGATATTGGCCTTTCATGAATAATAATATATCGAGAATGTACTAGTAAGCCACATAATCATCACTCTAGTATCTTTTGCTTATGAGCAAGTACTTCGTGAATTTATGTGGAATATCAAGCAAGAAAGTCATGTACAAGAATGTCATGTCGTGCCGTGGATTTTCACTTATTTATAAAGAAAGTACTCCCAGCGCAATGCGACGCCAGTAGCATCATACCCCATGGTTTATAATAGTATGTTTCCGAAAATCAGCCGAGGGGACTAGCATAGAGCCCTTGAACACAATCAGTGCTCGATCGCATCTTCAAGTATAAATCAAGTTACTTCCACGTATGTAATAATAAAGTATGGCCAAGAATGTAATAAGTTCAATAAGTACATGATAACAATAATCAATGGATGAACGCTTCAATTTAAGAATATGAGAGATCAAGAATGACTTATACTATGTTATGCCCATGGAAATAAATCGGCAGCATAATGGTACATTTCTTACTTTCCATTCATTATATTAAGTTCCTTGATCGATATGATAAGTCCTAGACCATTATCAAGCCATCTAGAACCTTGGAAAATCAACCCTTGGGTCAAAACCTCGGGTTAAATTACTCAAGCATTGTGACGGTCAAATACTGGGCCGCTACATTAACGTGATGCTCCAGTATTGGGCCGTTACATTGATTTGAATCCAGAACAGTAGAATAAACTCAGCAAAATGTGATGGTCATATATGGGCCGTTAGATGAGCCTGACGGTCCAATCTAGATCTGTTACCTTGTTAGAACCTAAAAACATCGATAGTGCAATCCAAATAATGGGCTTTAATGGTACAACCAACTTGGCATCCTAGTGGGAATCCTAGGCTCGCGGAGAATTACGGAGGCCTTGAAACAAGATTTCCTAGTTCATTGGAATGAATATCCAATAGAGAGGTCCTCAAGTTCAAGAATAATGTTCCTATAGTGCAACGTGTGAACTAATGGACAAAATACCGGAATATGCGTCATGTACTTAAAGAAATTGACTCTATGGATAGGAAAGAATGTGTAACAACGTGAAATCATGATAAAACTCCATCAATACAACATTTAAAATCATGTTTAAATACAAACTATAGAGTTTTTAGGCAAGAAATTAACATATGCTTTAAAATAACTCAAAATGCTTAAAACATAAAATTTCCTATCATGAATCAAAAAGTAAAACTCCAAGTCATGAAATAAGGTTAAAACTTAGATAACTAGGCTTATTTATAAATAGACTTGACTAATTTCCATTCCGTCTCGAGTTGACAGGAAACAGTGTTCTAACGGTCTAGCATAGGCGCATTACAGACGTGTGATGGTCTGTCGAGGGGCCGTTACAATATTGTAATGCTCCTGCTATGGTGCGTTAGAGACAACAGAACATTTTAAACACAACAGAGAGTGTGACAGTCTATCGTAAGGCCGTTACAGTCATGTGACGGTCCTACCTTAATCCGTCAGAGGTTCTACTGTCAATAATAAATAAACCGATCTAAGGTTTCAACTTACATCATGTCTGGAAATCATGTATAAACTTCCATATGATAAAACGAAGGCTAAACTAATAGCATGCATGGGTTTTCTGTGAATTTGACAAGAAAGTTCCTTTTTACTTAGTTAGGGCTTAAGAATACACATGTATGCATGACTTTACTAAAACATGAAATCCATGATCTATAGTGCATGAAATCAAGTCAAATCAGAGGACTTTTATCCCTAACAAGATATTTTTGCCAATCATGAGATGACCTACCTCTTAACTGGACTTTAAACTTCTAATTTCAGTCCGAAAGACGTGCCCTAGTTTCCCCTTTCCAGTGAGTTTCCAGCAACTTCTCGCTGCTCTAGCTCTTCAGCCTCTTGACCTAAGGACGGGAAATTTTGAGGTTAAGAAGATGAAACTAAGAGGAATAAAAAGTTCTAAATAACGGAACTCTAATTACCTTGTTTAGATGTCCTAATCTCCTGATCTTCAGAGGACTTACATTCAGTTTCCTGGGTTGCTAAGGTCGTACCAGCAACTTTGGAAGCTTCAATCTCCTTGGTTGGTTGATCTCCTAGCATGAAATTTGGAGAGCTATTAGTCTAAAGTATTAGGAACAAATCATTTATAAGAACTTACCCGAGATTCTATCTCCTTACCTTGATTCCACGCGAGCAAAAGTAAGGGTCGCTCAGTTCAGAACTAGGTCCTATTTATAGGATTTTGGCTAGGGTTCAAGGATTAGATCGATGCTAGAGTCCTTAGTTGGCCAAAACCTGATCCCTAAGAGTCCCTAGTAACTTTACACATCCTTCTAATTAGGTCTCTTACAGATAGGATCCCAAAGATCCAATCTTTTTGCTTGTTCTCTCATTCATGGAACTGACAGGGTGTAACGCATCAAGACTAGTGCGTTACATGCTGTAGCGGTCTCCCGATAGACCGTTACATCAAACATGTAGAGTTTCAATTTATTAAAACTCTTTTATTCATTTTATCTATATACTTATCCATAAAAATAATATTTATCCTTAAAATACGTGAATAGGCTCAATAACCTTCTAGAATATGGGCCAACTTAATGGGCTTGGTCCTTAACCCTTTTGGATCATATTTAGATAGGCTAGGTTAATTATTTTAACACAATTGGGCCTTATAATGACTTATTAATCCAATAACCCATTTATTAATTTATTTAAGCCTTTATAAATACCAGATAATTATTAAACAATTATAGAAATTACTTATATAAATTTTTGGGGCACTACAGAGCTCGAACACTGCTACATCATTTTGACAAACACGAACATGGGCATCAATCGCATAAATAAAGAAGGGAACTGATTAAAATTTCATGCATGCAAGTCATGAATAAAATAAATTACCTCCCTTGCAAACAATTGCATCATTGCATTTCATGTGCGGATTTCTAAGTAAAACCTTTCGCATGCAATAAACATGCATTTGGGCTCTGTTCATCCCAAAGAAAACTAAGAGAAGAATACAAAAGATGAGAAGCGACCGACCGGTAGGTCCTCGACCTTGGAGGCTGGGGGCTGTGTCGAGGCAGCAGCTTGGCTGTGTCGACGTAGCAGCTTGGCTGTGTCGACGCAGTAGCCTGGCTGCGTCGACGTAGTGCCCCGACTGCGTTGACCTGCCTGGAGTTCGGTCGACCGACCCATCAGATCGGTCGACCGAATCTCCCCTATTTCATCAAAAAAAAAAATAAGTAGAGAAGAAGAATAATAATAATAAAGAAGAAGGGACCTTAGGCTTTCAACCTAAATAAAAAAAAGGAAGAAAATATAGTAATAATAATAGCAACAAGTAAGAAATAGACAAGATATGAATGGAATAAAAATTCATCCACGAGTGGGATTAAATTAACAAGATAAAAAATGTCAACCCCGTGGCATACACTTTCGAAATCTCCTCTTCTCTCGGACCCCGTGAAGGGAACATCAATGCCGCCCTGCAGGCCGATCATGAACCCCGGGATCATCTCCCGTGAGACGGTCTCATTCGACCAATATCTCCTCTAAACCCGACCCACTATGGAATTAAATAATAAACTTGTCGTGACTGAGCAGACATTTGCATGGGTTTATCTCTGTTTTCACCGCGTTTTCAACACGGATTCCCGTCCGAACATGAAATGGTCCATGAGTGACCGACAGGATTTTAATATTCCCCCGGTAGCACGGGACCCTTTTAGCATGATTGTAGGCTTTTTAGCCTCATTTCATTTACAGTTCTTCAGGCCGTAGGGCCCTTACTCCTGGCGATTAATTAAGGGTGTTCTCCCCTCCGGGGAGATGTAAATGACGCCGTAGCCTTTATGGCACGGCGGGTTTTATTCTTGACCCAAACTACACAATCGTCTGATCAGTCAGACGGCGCGCACCAAGGGCTCCCACAAAGTCTGAACAAATTGTCACTTTATGACTGGCACGCTCACGCACTTAATAAATGAATAAATGCATCAAATAAACCAACGAAAGAACAAAAGAATAACCAAACAGACAAAGAGACGTGTCGAAAAGTGCGTCCACAAGTCTGGCACGCCCGGTGGGACCAAAACCACCCTTCATCTCTTCGCCGAGATTAAGGGCCTTATGGCCCTGTAGATGCACTTTTTCGACACGCTTATTTGGTTTGTTCTCTTTTTATTTGTCGGTTCATTTGGTGGGTTCATTCGTTTATTAAGTGCATGGGCGTGCCAGTCACAAAGTGACGATTTATTCTGCGCTCGATTTGACTAATCAGACGATTGTGTAGTTCGTGTTAGGATCGAAACCCGCCGCAGCATAAAGGTCACGGCGTTATTTACATCCTCCATACGGGGGAACACCCTTGATTAATCGCCAGGAATCAGGGCCTCATGGCCGGGAAATCATATCGAGAGAGAGGGAATACGATAGCGGTCTCGAATCAGTCAGAAAGCCTTATGTCTAGGGAAGCAAGCATTCGAAACATGTCGGCCACTCAAGGGACCATTTTGATATTCGGACGAGCGTCTGGCTTCAGGAAATCGTAATCATCATGGGGAAAACTGGAGCATATGTATGCTGGGGCACGGTAAATTTACTATTCAGAGGAACGGGAAACATTCGGTTAAATCCCGGTTTGGGTAACATGTCGGTCGCTCAGGGGACCGTTTAATATTCGGACGAGCGTCCGGCTTCAGAAAATCGTAATCATCACGGGAAAATCGGAGCATATGTATGTCGGGGTACGTCAAATTTACTATTGAGAGGAACGGGAAACATTCGGTTAAATCCCGATTAGAGTGGTCGGGAATCAACGAGTTTATTGGCCCGGTGCGAGATCGAGTCAGGACCATTCCGGGGGCGCCTCCCGAGGTCCAAACGAGGCTTGCGTGGGCATTGTTAATATTTCCGGTGCCGGAGGGCAACGAGAAAGAGTCCCGGGACTAGATTCTAAAACGAAGATATGTACAGAGATAGCTGGCTATAGGCCGAGGATGTGGGTCAGGCAATGACCATGATTAGGGCGAACCCGTGGTGTAAGCATGACACGGGAAGGCCTTATTAATATTCCCATGCAAAGGGTCCGGGGGTGACGAGAGCCTTCTCGTTCCATTCAGATTTTGTCGGTCATTCATGGACCACTTTATATTCGGACAAAGGTCCGTATTGAAGGTACGACATAAATGGAAACAAACTCGTACAAATGTATGCCGAGTTTACGGTAATTTCAATGAAAGAACGGAAACGAATCCCAATGGGAACGAGTCCGATTTGACGGGTTGTCGGCCCAGTGCAGTGTTGGATCACGACCATATCGGGATGGTCCCCAAGGTTCGAACCCGACTTAAAAGGGGGGGGGGGGGCGGTGTTGGTATTCCCTTTACACCGGGTCTGGAGGAGAATCGGGGCTGCGGAACAGATCTCATCGGTTTATTATTGTTTGAACTTTTATTATTATTATCTTTTTATTATTTTATATTTTTTTGCGAGTTTGTTATTATTATTTATTATTATTATTATTATTTGCTTATCTATTATTTTTTTATATCGAGTTGGTTATTATTATTACTTATTTCTTTATTATTATCACTTATTTATTTATTTATTTGAACTTATCATTATTATTATTATTTCATTATTATTATTATTATTTATCCCTTTTTGTGAGTTTGTTGTTATTATTTTTTTTTTGTTGCGTTTAGGGTATGCATGGGGGGAACGAGCCATCAAGAAGCTGGGAAGAGGCCTGTGCAGGCCCGAATCGGGTCGGTGCTATTAGGGGTAGCAGTGCAAGGGGACTGTGCCGGGCAAGGCTTGTATGGGCATATTGGGCAAGAGGTCGGGTGTGTGTGTGCCGGACAAGACACGAGAAGGGTGTACCGGGCAGGAATGGGCGAAGTGTGCCGGGCTAGGCACAGGCAGGTGTGCCGGGTCTGGAGGGGCTGAAAGGTGTATCGGGTGGAGGCCGGGTGTGTGTGTGCCGTAGAGGCTGGGCTAGCGTGCCGGGGAGAGCCAGAAAAGGGGTGTACCGCGCAAGACCTGGCCGGGCTGTGCCGAGCCAGGGGGAGATAGGGTGCGCCGGCCAAGGGGGAGATAGGGTGTGCCGGAGGAACACGACTAGGGTGTGCCGGCCAGGGTATGGGTGGTCTGTGTGGTAGGGTTAGGCTGGGGCGTGCTGGACAATGCATGGGGTAGAGTGCACCAGGTGGAGGTAGTTCAAAGTGTGCCGGCTAAGGTTGAACTAGGGTGTGCCGGCCAAGGCCAATGAGGGGTTTTTTTTTATTCATGAGGTGGATGTGTGAGTTTTGATTTGGTTTTCTTTTATTCATGTAGACAATGTTCGTGGTTATGTTCGGTAGTCCGTCATAAGATGCAAGTGCTCAGTTATTCAAGATCTCCAGGATTTGTTGTTATTTCGGCGAAGCCGTTGCATTGGTGTTTATTCTGTTTATTTGTTGTTTCCCTTTATGTCATTGCTTTTCTTTTATTGTTATTGTTATTAGGTTAATTCTGAGGAAAATTCGGCAGCATCTCCCCTTGACACGGATAGTAAGGGAGTAAAGGGGAACACGCCCACAAGGAGTGGCGGGACCCGATAATTTGAGGTGTGTGCCAGAGGCAGCAGCACCTATGATAAAACTTCGGAAAGCCCGGGGAAATCAACGAGTGGAGAACACGACTAAGACATGCTGGGAGTGCACTGAGCAAGAGGAAGATGGCAAGTGTGCCAGGCAGGAGGGCTCAGGAAGCGTACTGGGCTGGAAGGGTTAAAGGGACGCACCGGCTAGAGGGGCTGATAGGCCGCGCTAGACTGGATGGTGTGCCGGATGAAAGCTGACCAAGGTGTGCCGGCTTGGAGGGGTTAACAAGCCTGTGCCGGCCTGGGCAGGCCTAGGTTGTGCCGGGTTGGCCAAGGTTAAGGCTGTGCCGGTCAAGAAGGGGATGGGGAGCACCGGGCTAGGAAGGCCAAGGGTGTGCCGGGCGAGAGAGTGGGGTTAAGCATGCCGACCAGAAGGGCCAGGGATGCATAGGATAGGGGTTGGATGAGGTGCACCGGCTATGGGGAAGCCCAGAGCGTGCCGATGGAAAGGAGACTGGTGATGCGGAGAAAGAGGGTAGCCACCGAGCTATCCTACAAGGGGGGAACGGCTAGCGGGGTAAACCCCTGAGAAAAACTGATGCGGGATGAACACGCGACTCGACTCCAAATGGATATGCGATCCTCAGACTCTAAGCAAGCTCGCGATCGTCCCTAACGAGGGAAGCGTCGGACGTGCGCGGTTGAGAAACCGGCAAAGAGCTAGGGTGGTCACCTCACAAATTCGTGCCCAGATAGGGTCACGGGACGGTCTCGCTCTCTCTTGTAGCAGCGGTGATATAAAAAGTATAGCGAGCTATGATCCTAGCATGCTCTCTAGCAGCGGCATAAAGAAATATATATGAAATAAAGCAAATGCCGGGTAAAGGAGCGACTACGATACCTCCACGCTACCGGGCGTGGGAAAGACTTCCCGGCCGATCTCGTACTCCCGAAACAGTAAATACACAAATATTATAGTAATGAATATGAATGCCCACTCCACGCAGGGAGGTAAAGGGCGACACAATGGGACTCGGGAGTAGCGGTTTCGGGTTGACGTGCCGCTTCTTGTGTTGCTTCGGCGGCACACGTACTCACGACCGTGGGACCCACGTGCTATTCCGAGGGGCCGTGTGGGACCGGGGTGGCACCACTATGGTTGGGACGCTTGGAAGGGCGCTCTCTGGGACGGCGGTGTGCTGGTTCGCCGGGCGGAGGCCGGGCGGCTCCGATCTTCACTCGTCGGAGTTGCTGGCCACGGATCTGTAGTTCTATTTTGCAGCGTGCTACCCAGCGAGATCTGCTGCTGCGATCACTCCCAACGTCGGATCAACTCACAAAAGGTACCGATGGAAAGCTAACTTGAAATCCTTCGATCTATGGATGGAGAAAGAAATTTGAGTTTTCCATTGATGGCCTTTGTCAAATTTTCAAGCTGCTGACTCACAGGATCTGAAAACTCAGGTCAGAACCAAGTTTTCTTGAGAGTTGGCGTTGACCGCAATGTAGACCTTCGATTCAGCCTTTGAGCCCTTCATGAAAGTTGTAGAGGCTGAATAGAGGAAAATGGAGATATATCTTATGCAAGATTTAGTGGACGTTTCGATGTTTTGGGGATTTTATACTGACCTGGGGTCGGATCTGGACAGCAGAGACAGAACTGAATTTGGGGAAAAGACATAATTTCTAAAAATAGGTAGAGGACTTTAGAAATTCAACAAATATTTTTGGAGGGTGGGGGTGATGGAAAGAACCTCCAATAAATTTGGAGGTTCCAAAACAAATAAAAAAGGAGGTCGAAAGGTGGAAGAACTAAGCTTCTACTACACAGATCTAAAAAGGGACAGATCTGGAAGACAGAAAGACACGAAAAATGGAAAAATGTAAAACGAAGTCTAAAAGATGTGATTTTTTTATTGGAGGTTGGGAATAAAGAGAGGAACCAACCCTGAAAATATAAACTCCAGATGACGTCGGAGTTTGGAGTTAAAAATCCCGGAGTGAACCTCTGTCCAGCAGAACAGAACCTTGGACAACACTTCGGAAGCGGCTTCGCGGCGGCTCGATGGCGGCACGAACGGCGGCGGCGGCACCATAGATAAAATCAGAGATAGAGGGGCTCAGGTAGAAGGGGTTCTCAACCCTGAAATGCATAGGGAAGAATGAGGAACCAAGAGGAGAGAGATAGGGGTGCACCAAGCTCCAATGCTCATTCAATATTTTTTCTCATTAATTCTTCAAAAATGGAAATACAAGGTACTTATAATAAATGACAAATGACCTAATCTACACTTAGATCTAGGGTCAGAAGGGGTACTTAAGGGACTTCACATTTAAATGTGATCAAACAAAAAAAATAGAATTTCTAATTAATTCTAATGGGGGGGCGCCCTCTTGACCATGGGGTAAGGTAGGTGGCCAACTTTTGACATTTTACACCACTTGTCTCCCATGTATTTATTTGACATTCAACCCTTCTAGAAGCCACCTAGGATGGTTTGACCGGCCCCACATGGCCTAGGTGGACCAATGGGGAAGGAGTGGGGGCCCCTTGTAGGTTCTACTGGCATTTTGCACATAAATCCACACAATCCTAAGGAAGAACAAATAGGCTCATAAAGCCTTACAATTGCGAATCTACTTCTCCCAGGATATAAAAATAAATAAAAGGACTCAAATACAAAAATAAAATGTACATGCTCGGAGTTGATTCCCATCAATTCTCTCGGGGTGGGAAGAACTCGACCCCGTCGAGTAGGGGTATGGCTGCTCGAGTCGCTCCGGCGGATCCGTCACCATGCCAAGTAACGCGGGTGCGCTCCACTCCACGTGACCGTCACCTGCTCATTTCGTATATACTCGATATGCATAAATTGATGTGGGAACGAGGCTAGAGGTGGACACTCTGGGTGGGGCACTCTCAAATGGGAGGAGGCGGCTCGAAGACTCACTAGGAATCACCGCTGGGTCCCTGTAGGTGACTAGATCTGGGTATAGATATAGAACCGATCCCATACTCCTCGAGCGAATCTGCTCGCCTCTTAAGGGAGTGACATCAACGAGCTTGCACAAGACACACAAGACCCTAGACACACCTAATGTTATTCCGACCTACGCATAGGCGATGGTGGACCAGAACACCTGAATGTGTGCCATGCATGCAGCTAACGTAACCGGTGGTTGACGTCATGGGGAACTCCTAGACATCCTACGATGCACCACTCATGGGCAATAGGCTTGAACGTGGGAATTCCGGGAGGTGCGGGTGGTTTAGGTGGGCCGGGGGAACCAAAGCCTTCCTTGTTCCCAAATGTTGGTTCAGACCTATTACTATGTGGAGGTTGCTTGGCCCGAATGGAAAAGGTGTGATAGTGAACTCCGCGGAGGAAGTGAAGTGATGACTATAGCTCGGGAGGTTCACTAGTGAAGGGGTCAAAAGGGTCAAAGAAGGTATGACCCCCTGAGATGGGCTCCCATATGACACGGTCCCAATCGTGAAATTCTTGAAGGTGTGGGTGGTCACCTTCTTCCGTCATGGTGAAGGGGACGGTGGTCATGTGAAAAAAATAAGATTCCTCCCGTGGGCAAAAGGGTATGAAGTCGGGCTCGGCCGGCATGGGGAGGAATAGAAGAACCTCCGTGGTGTAACGACCCGAGAATCCGATTACCGGGAAGGCCCGATAACCCGAGACTCGTACCGCCACCCACGAGCCCGAAGACTCGGAAGGGTTAAAAGGATGGTGTGGAAACTACACAAGTATCACAAATAATTGCAGAAATTAAACAGTTAGAATATTAAGCAGGAAAAAAAAATAACATATTACATGGTCCACAATAGAAATTAACAATAACCACAGTCCACGACTAGTACAGTGACAAGAAAGGAAAGTACAGCTACACGGGGCATACCTCGGCTCTGACCTCTGGCACTACCTCTGGGCACCCGCACCACGCTGCGCTCCTGACGCGCTCCCCGAAGGTGGCGTCTCACCTGAAACACGGTGAAAACACGCAGGGAATGAGTCTCGGAACAAGACTCAGTAGGGATCACTCGAACCCTACCTCGTAAAACGAGAAATCACTACTCTAGCGGTAGAAAGTACCTCGGAAAGGAAAGCCCTGTACTCTACAGAACTAGACCCTACGACACGCAAACCGACACGCGTGCCACGGTACGAGAAGACCGAAACCAACAGTCGAACCGTAAAACCCGAAGGTCGGAAACACACGACTGACAGTCAGACACTCCGTACTCGACAGGAGTACCACCCACTAGAAGCATAGCCGGTAGCGTCCCCTGACGTCTTACACCGCACCGCAGGTGAACCGCCTGACGTGGTAGGTCCTACCCGAGGCGCAAACACCATACAAGTAACAACAAACAAGTGACTAGCTGGGGTCACGCCCGTCGACGTGGGTCCAACCGCCCCCAACCACGTGTGCACACACAGACCACGCGTCCTAGGTCTGGCCCTCTGACCGGTTTTCCCCCGCAGCCGGACTCTGGCTAAGACGAGGAGCCTACGGTAACCGGTCCACAAACCGTCTCGAAAGGTGGGTGCCCGTACACCACTCCCAGGTGAGACCAGCACCTCGTACTGGTGGGCTACGACTAGTGGAGGGTCACTGAAGGAGTAGACTCTCGAGTCAACCGGAAAACAACACCCGAATCCGACAACGTGTGGGAATCACCCCACGCACCAGCCTCGTCGCACGGAGACCCAAGTCGGACAGAAAACGGAGTTGCCACCCTCATGGGGCAACCAGGCATGTGACGGTCTACCCTAGGGCCGTCACAAGCAAGTAACGGTCTAGTCGAGACCGTTACACCCAAACGGCGGTCTAACGCAGGCCGTCGCTTAATCCGGGAAAAAGGGAAAGTAATGGCCCAGGCCCAGCGCGTTACATGGATGTAACGCGCTTAGCCTAGCGCGTTACACGCCCCTCCATGGCACAAATTCAAAAAGGGAAGTAACGGCCCTGCCCGGGTGCGTTACTCACATATAACGCACTTGGACCAGCGCGTTACATGGCCCTCACGCTTGGGGTGAACATAGGAAGTAACGCTCCTGCCTCAGGGCGTTACACGCATGTAACGCACCTAGCATGGCGCGACATGGCCTGACCCCCAACAGTCAAAACCAACGGTCGAAAAGCATGTGACGGCCCAGCCCAGGGGCGTCACTAGCAAACGGCGGCCAGTCGCAGGACCGTTACAGCCCTCGACCCCAAAGGCCAGCACCCCAGGAAGTAACGCACCCCTCTAGGGGCGTTACAAGCATGTGACGGTCACTGGAGTGACCGTCGCTTGCCCCAGAGCACGCTACGGCGGGAAAACCCCAAAAACATCGACCACACCCCCGTGCCTCCGCCGGAGAGGGGGAAATCAAAGGGGAAGACCCCTGGGGACCCCTAGCATGCATCTAAGCCATCAAAACACAAAATCATGGGCTAAAACCATAGATTGGGCGGCTCACCCCAAATCATGGAAAAACCCTAAACATGCTCGATCTAGCCCATCTCGGCCTCCCCGCGGCCTACAAACCACGAAATGAACGGCAAGAGGCTAAGGAACGTCACCCTACCTCAATGGAGCGAATGCTCCGCCGGATCGATCACGAATCACGAAGAATGCTCGAAGCTTCACGAACTCCCCACGCTCCCCACGCTTGCCGCACGCCCACGAGATCGCCTCACCGTCGCCCACGCGTCCGCGCCGTCGCCCCGCCACCGTCCGTAGCTGGAGAGGGGCTCGCCGCGTCCGAATGGGAGAGAGGGAGAGAGAGGAGGGCTCACGGTGGGAAGAAACGGAGGAAGAAGAAGAAGAAGAAAGAGAAAGGAGAAAGAAAAAGAAAAGGAATTAGGGCTTTATAGAAAATCCGAATTTTCAGAAAAATACCGAAAAATAGAAAAATACGTTTCCGGAATCCTCGGAATGCACCGATCGCAACGGTACCACTCGTGCCAGGGTGAACGGCCCAGTTAACCCGCAGCGAGCGTCCGAAGGAAAAGCCGAAACCCGCGCCGGAAATCGGGAAACACGCGCGGAAAAGCCGCGGAACGCCTCGGGCCTCCGAAACGACTCCGGATCGCGCCGATCCGAACACGAAAGATGTCCGAAACGAAATTTCAGACACAACAGAGCTGGACACTCCGAAAACCAGATCCGGGACCCACGAAGAAGGATCCGAAAGATCCGGGATATTACAGCCCTCCCCCCTTAAGGAATTTCGTCCTCGAAATTGAGAACAACCAAAGGGGAAAGAAGAGGAAGACTCACTCAAACAGATACGGGAACTGCTGACGCATCTCGTCCTCACGTTCCCACGAAGCCTCACCACCAGAGTGTCGTTGCCACACGACCTTCACCAAGGGAATGACCTTGTTCCGCAGGCGCTGCTCTCGCCTATCCTCCACGCGGATCGGAAACTCTGGGAGAGAAAGATCTGGAGTCACCTCAGGCCAAACGGAAAACTCGAGCACGTGAGAGTCATCGGGCATATACTTCCGCAACATCGAGACGTGAAACACGTCATGCACCGACGCCAACTCAGAGGGTAACTGCAACCGGTAAGCAACCTCACCGATGCGCTCCACAATCGCGAAAGGACCAATATAGCGGGGACTCAGCTTCCCACGCCGTCCAAAACGCATCACCCCCTTCATCGGAGAAACTCTCAAGAACACACGATCGCCCACGGCGAACTCGAGGGGCTGCCTCCTACGGTCAGCATAGCTCTTCTGCCGACTCTGGGCCGCCAACATGTTCTGACGAACCAGGTGCACAACATCCACACATTGCTGCACCAATTCCGGTCCCGTCAAAACACGCTCACCCACCTCAAACCAATCGAGTGGAGTCCGACAAGGACGCCCGTACAATGCCTCATAAGGAGCCATGCCGATGCTCGAATGATAGCTGTTGTTATAGGCAAACTCCACCAACGGTAGGTGATGAATCCAACTCCCCTGCCACTCCAGGCAGCAGGATCTCAGCATGTCCTCCAAAGTCTGAATGGTCCTCTCAGACTGACCATCTGACTGAGGATGATATGCCGAGCTAAATGCCAACTCCGTGCCAAGAGCTCGCTGGAAACTCCTCCAGAATCCAGAAGTGAAGCGCGGATCCCGATCCGACACAATCGAAATGGAAATCCCATGCAACGGAACGATCCGCTCCACATACAAACGAGCCAACTTAGACACGCTCCAGCTGACCTTGACCGGTAACAACCGCGTCACCTTCGTCAGCCGATCCACCAGCAACCAAATACTGTCCTGCCCACTCGGGGTCCTCGGTAACCCCACCACAAAATCCGTGGTCACATGGTCCCACTTCCAAGCAGGAACATCCAAAGGCTGGAGAGTACCGCCTGGTCGCTGATGCTCCGCCTTCACCTGCTGACAGATCAGGCACCTGGCCACAAATTCTGCGACATCTCTCTTCATGCCAGGCCACCAGAACTGCCTCCGCAAGTTTCGATACATCTTCGTCGCACCCGGGTGTACAGTGTACCTGCTCCCATGAGCCTCGCGTAACACCGCACGACGAACCTGCTCCTCAGCTGGGACGTACAACCTGTCACGAAACCTCGCAGCACCGTCCTCGCCGAGCTCTACGTCAGCCATAGCCAAAATCCGGGGCAACTCAGGGTCCGCATGTTGAGCCTCTGTCACCTGACGACGGATAGCAGGAGTGACAGTCAGACTCGCAAGCACAGCCAACCCTGGCTCCTGGGGAATCTTGAGCCTGAAAGATACTTCGGGCACTTGTTCCCAGAGCCTCCACCTCCTCAACATCAAGGTACTGACCGCCACCTTCCTACTCAAGGCATCGGCGACGACATTCATCCTGCCTGGCTGATAAGACAGGGTGAAGTCATAGTCCTTCATGAACTCCATCCAACGCCTTTGTCTGAGGTTCAGATCTCTCTGCGAGAACACATACCTCAAACTCTAATGGTCAGTAAACACCTCGAACTTCTCACCGTACAGATAATGCCTCCAGATCTTCAGCGCAAAGATCACCGCCGTCAACTCAAGGTCATGGGTAGGGTAGTTCTCCTCGTGGGGCTTTAGCTGCCGAGATGCATAAGCCACCACTCTACCATGCTGCATCAGAACAGCACCCAATCCGACCCCGGAAGCATCTGTACACACCACGAAACCTCCCGATCCAGAAGGTAAAACCAACACTGGAGCCGAGGTGAGCAATCTCTTCAGTTCCCTGAAGCTCCGCTCACACTCCTCGGACCAAACGAAAGGCACATCCTTCCGCGTGAGCCTCGTCATCGGGGTCGCAATGCGGGAAAAATCTTGGATAAACCGACGATAATAACCCGCAAGCCCCAAGAAACTCCGGATCTCCGTCACCGACCTCGGCCTCGGCCATTGCATCACAGCCTCGACCTTGGCGGGGTCCACGGAAATGCCATCACCAAAAATCACGTGCCCCAGAAAGTGCACCTCACTGAGCCAAAACTCGCACTTGCTGAGCTTCGCATACAACTGGTGATCTCGCAACGTCTGCAGCACCACACCCAAATGGTACGCATGCTCCTCAGCAGACTGCGAATAAAAGGATGTCATCCACGAAGATGACCACGAACTGGTCCAAAACGGATGAAACACCCTCTGCATCAAGTCCATGAAGGCTGCAGGGGCATTGGTGAGCCCAAACGGCATCACCAGAAACTCATAATGCCCGTACCTCGTACTGAATGCAGTCTTCTCCACATCGGACTCACGAATCCTCAGCTGATAGTAACCAGACCGCAAATCAATCCGCGAGAACACTCGCGCAGACTGAAGCTGGTCGAACAAATCATCAATCCGCGGCAACGGATACTTGTTCTTAATGGTCACTTCATTCAGCTGCCGATAGTCAATGCACAGCCGCAGACTACCGTCCTTCTTCTTCACAAACAACACGGGCGCACCCCAAGGGGAAAAGCTAGGACGAATATACCCCTTGGCCAACAGTTCCTGCAACTGCGCCCTCAACTCCCTCAACTCAGCGGGGGCCATACGGTAGGGAGCCTTCGCCAAAGGTCCCGTACCAGGCACAACCTCGATCACGAAATCGATCTCCCGCTGGGGAGGTAATCCAGGCAACTCCTCAGGAAAAACATCGGGAAACTCGCACACCACCGCGATGTCCTCGACATCCGGCTCCATCCGGTCAGACACAACCACTGACGCGAGAAAACCCTGACAACCTGAATCAAGCAATCGACGGGCTCGAATAGCAGAGATAAGGAATCGAGAAGAGGCGGAACGGATACCTTGGAAATAGAAGGTCCTCTTGCTCGGATGCTGGAAGTAGACCCTCTTCATTCCACAATCCACCACCGCTCCATGAGTCTCGAGCCAATCCATGCCTAGAATCACATCATAATCCCGAAGCTGCAACGCATACAACCTGCCTGGCATACTCCGCCCATCGATCCACACCGGAACCTGGTCGAAGCAATACGGAGTGACCATAAAGTCACCCGAAGGCAACTCCACTGCCAAATCACAGGACAACTGGGTCACCGGCTCCTCGACGCTCGACGTGAAATCCTCCGAAATGAACGAATGAGACGCGCCAGAATCAAATAAAACCCGAGCCGCACAACCCAAAATCTGAACGGTACCTTCCACGAGCTGCGACGCCACTGCCTCTGCCCTGGTCAAGTGTGTGATCTGGCCTCGAGCTCTCTGCCTGCCTCCCACACTAGCTGACCTGGGTAGTGGCGGATACTGTCCCTGCTGCTGCTGCTGCTGCCTCTGCTGCTGGGGAACCTGCTGCTGCGGCGGCCTCTAAGGACAGTCGCGCGCCATGTGCCCTGGCTGGTCACACCGAAAATAGATGATCGGCGCCGTGCACTGCCTGCCTGGGTGGGTCCCACCACACCGTGGACAAGGTCCTCGCGATCCACCCACTGATCCCTGACGCTGCAATGGAATCGGCTGCTGCACACTGCCCGATGAAGCCTGCCCCTGATCCTTGTGCTTCTTACGGAAATTCTTCTTCAAGAACTTCTTGACCTTCGAGCCAAAGGATGCAGATCCTGTCGCCGAAGCTGCCGATGCTGGTACTTCTGAACCACCCGACGCATGCTGGAAGAAACCCTGCTGCTGGGTAGCCGACTGCTGGCTGCGACCTGACACGGACTGCCCCTGGCTGATCGGTCCTCGAGTCCTCTGCATATCCATCTCCAAGGAAATCACAACACGAGACGCTGTCTCTAGATCAGTGGCCCCATTCGTGATCAAATGGTGCCTCAGCTCCAGCCTCAAGCCCTGCACAAACTGCGTCGTCCTCACCCTCTCATGCTCCATGATATGAGGTGCGTACCGACCCAGCTCGACAAATCGGGCCCTGTACTGCAACACGGACATGTCACCCTGCACCAGCTCCAGAAACTCCCGCATCCGCTGCGTAGCAACGACGTCTGGACAGTACGTACGCTCGAAAGCACTGACAAAGTCACCCCACTCGACCTGCTCAAGTGGACGAAGCTGAAAGGACGTCTTCCACTCGGAAGACCACCACCTCCGAGCCGTACCCTGCAACTGGTTGTAGGCCAACACCACTCTGTCCTCGGCAGTACTCTTCGCAGAACTGAACACCCGTTCCATCTCATCGAGCCAATCACGAGCCGCATCAGGGTCTGCCTGGCCGCTAAAGTAAGGTGGATGGAACTGCATGAAGTCCCTCACTGCTCGGCCCGGCCCACCCCTGACTGACGAGCCCTCACCAGTCTCTCCGCCGAACTGCTGAGACATGAGATGGTACATGCCACGGAAGAAATCCTCGGCCCCCGGAGCTCTCGCAGCATCCGCGGCCTCGGTAGCTCCCGGAACTCTGCTATGCTCCTCCTGGTCCCTCTGGACCCCCTGCTGGATCTCCTGACCTCCAGCCGACTGCCCCTGCTGAGAGCGAGAACTCCTCCTCGGCGCCATCCTCGCTCCTGAAGCACAAGACAGAAAACACGGAAACGGCAATGTCAGAATAAAACACGCGGTGCCCAAGGCCAGCGTCACCTGTACATCATCGCCATGGACTAGTGGACCACTACAATTACCTATGATTCCCATGTAATTCCACAACCGCGCTCTGATACCAGCTGTAACGACCTGAGAATCCGATTACCGGGAAGGCCCGATAACCCGAGACTCGTACCGCCACCCACGAGCCCGAAGACTCGGAAGGGTTAAAAGGATGGTGTGGAAACTACACAAGTATCACAAATAATTGCAGAAATTAAACAGTTAGAATATTAAGCAGGAAAAAAAAATAACATATTACATGGTCCACAATAGAAATTAACAATAACCACAGTCCACGACTAGTACAGTGACAAGAAAGGAAAGTACAGCTACACGGGGCATACCCCGGCTCTGACCTCTGGCACTACCTCTGGGCACCCGCACCACGCTGCGCTCCTGACGCGCTCCCCGAAGGTGGCGTCTCACCTGAAACACGGTGAAAACACGTAGGGAATGAGTCTCGGAACAAGACTCAGTAGGGATCACTCGAACCCTACCTCGTAAAACGAGAAACCACTACTCTAGCGGTAGAAAGTACCTCGGAAAGGAAAGCCCTGTACTCTACAGAACTAGACCCTACGGCACGCAAACCGACACGCGTGCCACGGTACGAGAAGATCGAAACCAACGGTCGAACCGTAAAACCCGAAGGTCGGAAACACACGACTGACAGTCAGACACTCCGTACTCGACAGGAGTACCACCCACTAGAAGCACAGCCGGTAGCGTCCCCTGACGTCTTACACCGCACCGCAGGTGAACCGCCTGACGTGGTAGGTCCTACCCGAGGCGCAAACACCGTACAAGTAACCACAAACAAGTGACTAGCTGGGGTCACGTCCGTCGACGTGGGTCCAACCGCCCCCAACCACGTGTGCACACACAGACCACGCGTCCTAGGTCTGGCCCTCTGACCGGTTTTCCCCCGCAGCCGGACTCTGGCTAAGACGAGGAGCCTACGGTAACCGGTCCACAAACCGTCTCGAAAGGTGGGCGCCCGTACACCACTCCCAGGTGAGACCAGCACCTCGTACTGGTGGGCTACGACTAGTGGAGGGTCACTGAAGGAGTAGACTCTCGAGTCAACCGAAAAACAACACCCGAATCTGACAACGTGTGGGAATCACCCCACGCACCAGCCTCGTCGCACGGAGACCCAAGTCGGACAGAAAACAGAGTTGCCACCCTCATGGGGAAACCAGGCATGTGACGGTCTACCCTAGGGCCGTCACAAGCAAGTAACGGTCTAGTCGAGACCGTTACACCCAAACGGCGGTCTAACGCAGGCCGTCGCTTAATCCGGGAAAAAGGGAAAGTAACGGCCCAGGCCCAGCGCGTTACATGGATGTAACGCGCTTAGCCTAGCGCGTTACACGCCCCTCCATGGCACAAATTCAAAAAGGGAAGTAACGGCCCTGCCCGGGCGCGTTACTCACATGTAACGCACTTGGACCAGCGCGTTACATGGCCCTCACGCTTGGGGTGAACACAGGAAGTAACGCTCCTGCCTCAGGGCGTTACACGCATGTAACGCACCTAGCATGGCGCGTCACATGGCCTGACCCCCAACGGTCAAAACCAACGGTCGAAAAGCATGTGACGGCCCAGCCCAGGGGCGTCACTAGCAAACGGCGGCCAGTCGCAGGACCGTTACAGCCCTCGACCCCAAAGGCCAGCACCCAGGGAAGTAACGCACCCCTCTAGGGGCGTTACAAGCATGTGACGGTCACTGGAGTGACCGTCGCTTGCCCCAGAGCACGCTACGGCGGGAAAACCCCAAAAACATCGACCACACCCCCGTGCCTCCGCCGGAGAGGGGGAAATCAAAGGGAAGACCCCTGGGGACCCCTAGCATGCATCTAAGCCATCAAAACATAAAATCATGGGCTAAAACCATAGATCGGGCGGCTCACCCCAAATCATGGAAAAACCCTAAACATGCTCGATCTAGCCCATCTCGGCCTCCCCGCGGCCTACAAACCACGGAAATGAAAGGCAAGAGGCTAAGGAACGTCACCCTACCTCAATGGAGCGAATGCTCCGCCGGATCGATCACGAATCACGAAGAATGCTCGAAGCTTCACGAACTCCCCACGCTCCCCACGCTTGTCGCACGCCCACGAGATCGCCTCACCGTCGCCCACGCGTCCGCGCCGTCGCCCCGCCACCGTCCGTAGCCGGAGAGGGGCTCGCCGCGTCCGAATGGGAGAGAGGGAGAGAGAGGAGGGCTCACGGTGGGAAGAAACGGAGGAAGAAGAAGAAGAAGAAAGAGAAAGGAGAAAGAAAAAGAAAAGGAATTAGGGCTTTATAGAAAATCCGAATTTTTGGAAAAAATACCGAAAAATAGAAAAATACGTTTCCGGAATCCTCAGAATGCACCGATCGCAACGGTACCACTCGTGCCCGTGTGAACGGCCCAGTTAACCCGCAGCGAGCGTCCGAAGGAAAAGCCGAAACCCGCGCCGGAAATCGAGAAACACGCGCGAAAAAGTCGCGGAACGCCTCCGGGCCTCCGAAACGACTCCGGATCGCGCCGATCCGAACACGAAAGATGTCCGAAATGAAATTTCGGACACAACGGAGCTGGACACTCCGAAAACCAGATCCGGGACCCACGAAGAAGGATCCGAAAGGTCCGGGATATTACACGTGGTGACTTGACCCATGGTGTACACGGAGGTAATGGACCTTAGGGCGGGGTGGGTGAAGCTACGACTCGTGGGTTGGTCGAAGCCTCGGGCCAACATATGCGTCAACTTCATTTGTGAGTCTAATCCTCTAATAAGGTCATCCAATGTATCGATATGGTGACTAGACTGAAAGTTGTGTGGTAGGAGTTGACAGGCACTATTGGTAGTGTGGGGTCCATAGGTGGATAGGAAGGTGGAACCAAGTCATCCTTGAGCCAACTATGTAGTGGCTCGGCAATGAAAAGCGTACCGGTTAGAAACACGGGTGGCTCGAACCTTGGTGGCTCCAAATGGGAGGGCTCCGAAATAAGATCGGAAGATGAGGGTGATGATAATGGAGCTCTCATAGGTGGGGAAGGATTCCCCGACTGGAGTGGCACCGGAAAGTACCCTTCCATCCGATCTACCCCTATAGTCAACCGATCAAGGCTTGTACTCAACCCTTTCATTGCTCCCATAAGAGCTCGGAACATTTCGGCCACTTCCTCGGGACTATGGACTCGGGGTGCGGCTATGGTTGCAAAGAGGGGGTTGGATCCCATAGGAATGGATATGCAAGGCCATTTTTTGTTTTTGTTTTTTGTTAATGCAAGCACCTAGACACGACTTACAATGAGATGCACATGTAAAGTTAAAATGAGACTCGACTACAACCTAGACACAACTAAGACTCGGTACGTGGCGGAGCTAACCGATCCGAAGATCACTCGCGCAAGTGTGCGGCCTTCTCAATAGGCGTAGCCTAACATTCGGACAACACCTTTTTATATACTGGGTTAATGGTATGCAAATGCAACTTAGACCGACTTAAGCTTAAACTCGACTAAAATGACTCTCTTCTCTTTTTTTAATTATTTTAGACACCCTAGACTCAAACTCGCTCTGATACCATACTGATGCGGGACGGACACGCGACTCGACTCCAAATGGATATGCGATCCTCGGACTCTAAGCAAGCTCGCGATCGTCCCTAACGAGGGAAGTGTCGGACGTGCGCGGTTGAGAAACCGGCAAAGGGCTAAGGTGGTCACCTCACAAATTCGTGCCCGGAACGGGTCACGGGACGGTCTCGCTCTCTCTCACAGCAGCGGTGATATAAAAAGTATAGCGAGCTACGATCCTAGCATGCTCTCTAGCAGTGACATAAAGAAATATATACGAAATAAAGTAAATGCCGGGTAAAGGAGCGACTACAATACCTCCACGCTACCGGGCGTGGGGAAGACTTCCCGGCCGATCTCGTACTCCCGGAATAGTAAATACACAAATATTACAGAAATGAATATGAATGCCCACTCCACGCAGGGAGGTAAAGGGCGACACAATGGGACCCGGGAGTAGCGGTTTCGGGTTGACGGGCCGCTTCTTGTGTTGCTTCGGCGGCACACGTACTCACGACCGTGGGACCCACGTGCTGGTCCGAGGGGCCGTGTGGGACTGGGGTGGCACTACTATAGTGGGGACGTCTGGAAGGGCGCTCCCTGGGACGGCGGTGTGCTGGTTCACCGTCCGGAGGCCGGGCGGCTCCGATCTCCACTCGCCGGAGTTGCTGGCCACGGATCTGCAGTTCTATTTTACAGCGTGCGACCCGACGAGATCTACTGCTGCGGTCACTCCCGACATCGGATCGACGCACAAGAGGTACCGATGGAAATTTGACTTGAAATCCTTCGATCTATGGCCGGAGAAAGAAATTTGAGTTTCCCGTTGATGGCCTTTGTCGAATTTTCAAGCTGCTAACTCATAGGATCTGAAAACTCAGGTTAGAACCAAGTTTTCCTGAGAGTTGGCATTGACCAGGATGTACACCCACGATTCAGCCTTTGAGCCCTTCATGAAAGTTGTAGAGGCCGAATAGAGGAAAACGGGGATATATCGTATGCAAGATTTTGTGAACGTTTCGATTTTTTGGGATGTTATATTGACCGAGGGTCGAATCTGGACAGTAGAGACAGAACTGAATTTAGGGAAAATACACAATTTCTAAAAATAGGTAGAGTTCTTTAAAAACTTGACTAAAATTTGTGGAGGGTGGGGATGATGAACAGAACATCCAATAAATTTGGGGGTTCCAAAAAAAATCAAAAGGGGGTCAAAAGGTGGAAGAACTAAGCTTATGCTACATAGATCTGAAAAGGGACAGATCTGGAAGACAGAAAGACACGAAAATGGAAAAATGTAAAACGAAGTCTAAAGGATGTGATTTTTTTACTAGAGGTTTGGAATCAAGATAGGAACCAACTATGAAAATTGCAACTCCAGATGACATCGAAGTTGGGAGTTAAAAATCCTGGAGTGAACCTCTGTCCAGCAGAACAGAACCTTGCACAGCACTTCGGAAGCGGCTTCGCGACGGCTCGATGGCGGCACGAACGGCGGCGGCGGCACCAGAGATAAAATCAGAGATAGAGGGGCTCAGGTAGAAGGGGTTCTCAACCCTGAAATGCAGAGGGAAGAAGGAGGAACCAAGAAGAGAGAGATAGGGGCGCACCAAACTCCAATGCTCATTCAATATTTTCTTCTCATTAATTCTTCAAAAATGGAAATACAAGGTACTTATAATAAATGACAAATGACCTAATCTACCCTTAGATCTAAGGTCAGGAGGGGTACTTAAGCGACTTCACATTTAAATGTGATCAAACAAAAAAAATAGAATTTCTAATCAATTCTAATGGGGGGCGCCCTCTTGACCATGGGGTAAGGTAGGTGGCCAACTTTTGACATTTTACACCACTTGTCTCCCATGTGTTTATTTGACAGTCAACCCTTCTAGAAGCCACCTAGAATGGTTTGACCAGCCCCACATGGCCTAGGTGGACCAATGGGGAAGGAGTGGGGGTGATGGGGACATCACCTCCCATGCCCACGTTCACAGCTCGTCTCCTCACCCCGGTTGCATCCGGCATGGTCTAGTTATTTAATTTTGAGTCCTATGTAATTTTTATTTGAGTCATTTGATGTATTTTCCCTTTTATTTGGGTCATGTCCCTAGGTCTTTTGTTTATTCCCCTAAGTTTGAGTGTCATTAGGATGATTTGATTAGCTATTGGGCCCAATTCATTGGGCTAGACCCAAGGGCGCCCCCTACCCCCTTGGTTATTTGTCTTTGTAGCAATAGTCAGGGACTTTTTGTAGAATGTGGGTTGCCTATATATAGGACCCCATTCCCCCCCATTTGAAGTTAATGAATGAATGAATGAATGAAGAATTGCCCTTTGAGAGTTCAAATACTTAGTTTTAGTGGAGTGAATCCAATTGGGTGAGAAACCCTAGGGGAGAGAATCCCCACCCACCTCCTCTCTCTCTCTCTTTCTCTCTCTCCCTCCCTAAGGGGTTCGCCCCCTGCCCTCTCTCCTCCCCTCCCAACCACCTCCACCCTCCAACCTACCCCATTAAAGCCAATCCCCTTCCCCACAGCCCCATTACTCCACCCCTAGTCCCAAGGGTGGAACCCCCAATCCCCACTCCACCCTCCAACCACCAACCACCCCGTCCCTTTCCCAACACACTTTGCCCTCTCCCCCATGCAACCCTTCACTTCCCTAGGTCCATTTGAATTTCAAAATACCTCCCCTCCCCAGCCCTAGGTCGCCCCCCCCCCCAGCCCCTTCCATTGGATTTGGCCGCCCCCTCCTTCCCTCCACTCCCCTCCACCCATTACACCCTCCACCCTCCTCTCACCTTCCACCTTGGCTGAACCAGTAGAACTCTGCGCCCTCCTCCCCCTCTCCCTCCACCTCCACACTGCCCCTAGCCTCCCCCATACCTCCCCCACACTCTCTCCCCACTATTCATCCCCTCCCCTTCTCCAATCACTTCTTCCTTATCTCATTCGGTGGCCATTTGGGTTCTACATCGGTGAACCAGTTCTCAGCTGAAGATCTGCAGAAGAGTAGCAATTTGCAGAGGCAACCACGGCTTCCTCCGGACGTTCCTGAAGGATCAAGAGGCACCGTCAGAAGCGTCTCCCAGTCAACTTTGCAACGATGGTGGTTTCGACGTCGTCCAAGCACCGTACTGCTCGGGAGAGCGTTTCTTCCTCGACTGCGCAAATCTTCCCTGGCAGGAAACCAGAACCTGATTGGAAGCTCGACAGCGGAGACCCTAGTGGGAATCTGAATGAGAGTTCTTCTGCAAAAATCTTCTACTACAAGTCTTCTATCATCCCCAAGAAGCAGAGCCCAGTTTGGCGTCCGGATCTGCAAGTTATCAATTTTCTTCCCCGGGTGCGCGGTTCTACTTCAACTCAGTCTGCACCGACCCCCCCTCAGTGTTCAGAGTCTCTCGGTCTGCTCCGACAATATTTGGCATCTCTGTCAAGATCGTTTCGAAGAGGGCTCACAGGCGGTTCCAACGACTACAGCGGCGCCTCATTCTGAACTCGGGATCACTGGTGGCAACCTCTTCTTCCTGCTATGGTGATCTACAAGCAGTCAGAACTGAAGGTCTGCCTCCCTGTTCGAGACTCTGCCCCGGCCAACAGTGACTTCTTGAAATTCCGGCAAAATTTGGACGACTTCCCGATCCGCCTACTATGATTTTCCAGGTGTTCGTCCCCAACAAAATTTGGGAGCCATCACAGAAGCCACCTCTTCGACTGTCCATCAGCACTCACAGAGCGCGGGCAGAGGCAGCATCCTCCACCCTTCGGCTTTTCCTTTACAATATCCCCTCCCCGCCTGGCCGGCTTACAGCCCCTCCCTGTGGGAGGTAGTGTTTGAGTGTAATCCTTGCCTCCCCTTCGCCAAGATCCCCCCCCTTGCATGGGGTGTAGTGTTGTAACTTCTTAAATAGGTCAAGCTGCCCCGGCGCGGCGTGTGAGGACCCCACGCCTCCCCGCTCGCCCTCATCTCCGAGCGGGACCGGTTTCTTCAAACCGGTTGAGTAAGTGCTCCAAACTTTGCTCTACTTAGTATTTGTTCAGTCAATATTAGTTCATAACTCCGTTGGCCGTGAATGAGAGCCCGATCCTTAAGCTCCCTTGCTATAAGAGATCGCCGTGGGAAAGTGTGGAACCCGTGCCCTCGACATGACGTCGGCTCCCTTGAATTGCGCTGCCATTACCCTTGGGAGTCAACCTTGGCCTTGCTGGCCCTCTACCAGCAAGGGCCCAACCCTCTCAACCTCACCTTGGCATTGCCAAGTTACCCCGGGACTTGGGTGAGCATCGGGTGAGCGGTCGCCATTATCGGTCCGTTTGAATGCTAAATTGTGCTTGCTTGGTAAGTCCTAGGTGGTTTCACATCAGGGGGCCCCCTTGCAGGTCCTTCTGGCATTTTGCACATAAATCCACACAATCCTAAGGAAGAACAAATAAGCTCATAAAGCCTTACAATTGCGAATCTACTTCCCCCAAGATATAAAAATAAATAAAAGGACTCAAATACAAAAATAAAATGTACATGCTCGGAGTTGATTCCCATCAGAAACTATGGTACTCGGAAGTAATCGGTAGAAAACCGTGAAAAGGGTAAAATGACAAGGAATGCAAACGCAGAAGGAACGTCTGTAGGAGGACATAAAAAACCTTTACAAGCCTTTTATTTCTATCCTCATAAGAGGAATGCCCCAAAGGGGCTAATACATCGTAACACGAACCAAAAAAGGAACGGGTGGAGAGAAAGAAGGAACAAGTTACAGTGGGGAGGGGAACGGAGCATTGACTCCTCCCCTCCCACAGCTCACTCTCTCTCTTCTCTCCTTCTCTTCTATCTTCTTCTCTTCTCTCTTCGCACAGAGGCCGGGGTGGCGGAGCAGCGGGCTCCTTTCTCTCTTCTTCTCTTCTTTTCTCTCTTCGCACAGGGGTGGTGGACGGAGCAGCAGGGGGGAACCGGAGCCTCCCCACCTCTTCTTCTCTTCCCCGTCCATCCTCTCTGTGTGTCTCTCCCTCTGTCTCCTTATCTTTCACCGTGGAGAAGGGGCCTTTTATACCTTCAGCGGCGGGAGCTTCCAGGCCGAGCCGTTGATGGCGGCAGTGTGACTAGCATTAAGTGGGATTTGACTTTCCCCGTCCTTGGTGGCAGAGGGGTAGCCAGCGTTCCTTCATGCTTGGGCAACACCTCAGCCGGCCCTGAACTGGCTTTGCTGCGCGCCGAGGAGCGTAGGGTATGGCGTTGGATTTGATTTGTCGGTTGCACCGAGTGAAGAACAACCGAAGTGTGCCGCTGAAGAGGCGGAGAGCTGTGCCGCTGGAAGGCACAGAAGGTGTGCCGCTGGGCGGGCCTCCAAGCATGCCGCTGAGAGGCTTGCGGGGCGTGCCGCTTGGAGGCCCCTGCGGGTGTGCCGGGCAGAGGCTCCACGGAGCGTGCCGCTAGGGGTTCAGCAGGTGTGCGGTTAAGCAGGCCTGCCAGTGTGCCGTTGAGAGGTTTGCAGGGCGTGCCGCTGAGGGAGGACCCTGCAGGCGTGCCGCTGAAGGGCGTTGGAAGCGTGCCGTTGAAAGGGCACAAAGGGTGTGCCGCTGAAGAGCCTTGCAAGCGTGCCGCTGGGAGGGTGGTCTGGGTGTGCCGCTGAAGGGGCATCGGGTGTGTGTCGCTGAGGGTAGATCTGGGGTGTGCCGCTAGGGCACTTCAAGAGTGTGTCGATGGGGCTTCCACAGGGGCGTGCCGCTGGAGGGGGCACCGGGGTGTGCCAGTGGAGGGCACTTTAGGGGCTTCCCTTTCTTCTTTTCTTCTTCTCATCTTCTCTTCCCTTTTCTCCTCTTCTTTATTCACCTGCACGTAAATATGGGGTGAGAAATTTTTTAGTGTCCACAAATGCCCCCCACCTGCGGGTAGCGCGGGCGAAGGGTGAGACAAGCGGTGCACGCGGGTGCATCTGCCATCATTGGGTGTTCCCTTTCTTCTCTTTTCTCTCTTTCTCTTCTCTCTTTCTTTTCTTCTTTTCATTCTTTTCTTCTTTTCTTTCTTTTCTTCTTTTCTTTATAAAAACTCTAGACAGCTGTCGGCATGGATGCCGATGGTTGGATAGCTGTCGGCTGGGACGCCGATGATTATAAAGCTGTCGGCTTAGGAGCCGATGGTTGGAAAGCCGTTAGCGTGGAAGCCAATAATTGGATAGCTATCGGCTTAGAGGCCGATAATTGAATAGTTGTCATCTCAGGGGCCAATAAATGGGAAGCGAGCCACGAGGGCCAGAGAGAAGGGTTTATTACTTTACCGGTCAGGACGGCGCGTCCAAATCAAAGGGGGATTCGTCACCCAAAGGGTCGGAAAGGAGAGTTTGTTGATTCAATGATCTGGACGGGAGGTCCAAATCAAAGGGGGATTCGTCGCCCGAAGGGACGGAGAGAAGGGCTTGTTTAGTCAATGATCTGGACGGGAGGTCCAAATCAAAGGGGTATTCGTCACCCGGAGGGACAGAGAGAAGAGTTTGTTTAGTCAATGATCTGGCGGGAGGTCCAAATCAAAGTCGGTATTCGTCACCCGGAGGGACGGAGAAAAGGGTTTGTTTAGTCAATGATCTGGATGGGAGGTACGAATCAAGGTGAAAGGAATTACAGATTTATTCATCAATGCCGACGGACTGTCGGGAGTTGACGTGGTTTATTCATGGACACGGGGTGAGTGTCAAGGCGAAGGTCTTTTATTCTCTAGCCAGACGTAAGGTCTGAGTCGGAGTGAATGGGTCTTTTGTTCTCCGGTCGGACAGAAGGTCCGATTAGAGTGGAGAGAATCTTTTAGTTCTCAAGCTGGACAGAAGATCTGATCTAGAGTAGAGAGAATCTTTTTGTTCTCTAACCGGACGGAAGGTCCGATCTAGAGTGGAGAAGGTCCCTTTTTTGCTCTCTAACCGGCCGGAAGGTCCAATCTAGAGTGGAGAGAGTCTTTTGTACTCTAACCGAATAGAAGGTCCGGGCTAGAGTGGAGAGTCTTTTGTTCCCTGGCTGGACGGCATGTCCGAACCAAAGTGGAAGGGTCTTTTAGTTCTTTTAATGCACCGGGGGTGCTGGCTGTGAAATCCGAATTCGAGAAGGTGGACTGCAAGGGCCAGAATCGGTGTTGCGGAAGCAGGCCGTGAGAGGCTAGAAATCGGGGAGGCGGACTACGAGAGCCGCAATCTGGAAGTTGGCTACAAAAGCCAAAATTGGGGAGCAGGCTATGAGAGCCCAAATTGAGGAAGCAGGCCACGAGAGTCAAGGATGATAAGTAGGCTGCAAAGAGCCGAAGTTGGGAAGTAGGCCACGATGGCCGAAATTGGGAAACAGGCTGCAAGAGCCGAAGTCGAGAAGCAGGCTGCAAAGAGCCGAAGTTGAGAAGCGGGCTGCAAAGAGCCAAAGTTGAGAAGGTAGGCTACGGTAGCCAAAATTGAGTTTATTATTATTATTATTATTATTACTATTATTTATTTCTTTATTCAAGCTTGCAGGCATTCGTTAACGGGCATAGTATAAATATACATAAGGTATCTCCCTCTAAAGGGAATGGGATAGGGACATCGCCCATAATTCATAAACACAGCGCGGGCCAGGAGGCACAACTGAGGGGTGGTGCACCCGTCAAGAGGATTTCGCATGTCTTGCATGCATAGCTTAAATTCACGCATTTCACCCAAGGTAACTGATGTGACACCAATATGGGGTAGGCAGCAAGCAAACAAAAAAACTTAAGATCTAATCCGCATTCACAAACACACAGCAATTAAGATGATAAATCGGGACCGAAACACCGTCGCACACACGCGAGCCCCGGGTGACTATATGATGCTAGAAAGAGGTGATGGATCAAGACCCTTGCTGGTAGAGTGCCAGCAGGGCTAGGGTTGCCCTCCCGAGGGTATGTGGCCCACACCTTTGGGGCTGGCCGGTGCCAATTGGGGCACTAGGTCCCACTCTCTCACTATCACCACGGTGACCACACTATAATGGTGGCTGCGGGAACGAGCACTCACGCACATGCGCAACGGAGCTAAGTCTACGGATATTAGATGAACAAACACTAAAATTGCTGGAGCAAAGTTTAGAGCTCACCTGGTTGGTTTGAAGAAACCAACCCCGTTCGGAGACGTGGGCGAGCGGGGAAGTGTGATCCCGCACACTGCGCCGATGTAGCTTGAGCTGCTAATTACATGAACTACTCCTCACGCAGGAGGGTTGGATTAAGGGTGGGGGAATCAAAATTACATCAAACACTACCTCCACGCAGGGAGGGGCGCTAAGCCGGCCAGGCGGGAGGGGGAAAGTCGCCAAGAAAGACGGAACGGAAGCCGACGTGGATCCGCTCACTTGCTGTGCAAGGGGACAGGTTGCCGCTATTGTAGTCGTATCTCGTCCTATGGAATTTTTCTGATGACGAGACTTGAGGGAGAGGCTTCGTAACAGGGATGGGGACTCCTCTGATTTTTATCCAATTCTTCTGTCGTCGCCGGTGGTCGTGGTGGAGACTCGAACAGGACGTAGGAATCTGGGGTTGGCAGCTTCAGAATGGATGCAGTAGGATGCAGAAGTTGTACCTTGGGCTCCCGAACTCCGAATATCGAACCGTCAGAGTCGTTGTGTCCGTGGACAAGGCTTCTGCACAGAAAAACTGACAGCAACACCTTCTGAGGTCGGGGTGGACAGGGGGAGGCCGTTGAGTGGGACCTGGTCGATGCAGACTGCAGGAGGCAGACCCGCGCGACTGAGGAAGAAAATTCGGAAGTTGGGCTCCCCGATGCCGAATGTAGTTCTGCTTCTTGATCCTGATCGGGGACAGGGGGAGGAATATCTTTGATAAAGGACCTTTGGTCTGATTCAGCCGTGGTTCGCCGTGGCAGAGTCTGCAAGGTGAGTCTGATCCTCTGGCAGGGGCGGCACCAAGTCAGCCCTGGTTCTGTGGCAGCAGGTTGCAGATGACGTTACGGGCGCTCCCGAACTCCAATTGTCACGAAACCGGTGGCGTCGTCTCCGTGGTCGGAGTAGCTTTCATACGGAGTCAACGGAGCTGCAATCCGATGCCGAGGCTGATCGTGGTACCCAGAAGAAGGGGTCCTGGTCGCTGCAGACTGCCCGAGGCAGACCCGAGCAGTTGAGGGAAAAACGTCACAACTCCGGCCCTCGGATGCCGAATTAAGTTCCGTCTTGTGCTTCTGGTCGTGGACAGATGGAGGAAGAATGTTGAAGAAGAGTCTTCAGCCTGAATCCTTCGCTGTTGGCCGTGAAGCTGCTTCCAACCAGGATCAGGCTGTCTGCAGGTGGGGTCTGGCGCAGTCGGGGTAGAACTGCTCTCACGGGCGGCCACGAACTCAGAATTGGACGATTCCACCTCGCCTGTGAAGAGGACAGGGAGGCCTTTCCAGAATGGTATGCCACGCCCTCAGACGTTGTCGTATGAACTCGGGGCAGCTTCTGCAACACGTACCCAGTTCTGCTACCTGCAGACTAGCAAGGAGGGAGGGGAAGGAGGTGGTCGGCCAAGCAATGGGAGGTGGAATGGGGTGGAGGGGTCGACCCTAGGAGGGAGGGGAAGGTGGTGGACGACCTTGGGAGGTGAAAGGGGTTCTAGGGAAGGGGAAAGGGCTCTTGGGAGGTGGAAGGTTGCTTAGGGAAGGGGGAGGGATGTCTTGGGAAGGTGAAAGGGTGCTTGGGGAGGTGGAGTGGTTAATGGTGAAGTAATGGGAGTCTTGGGAGGTGAAAAGGCTTGCCTAGGTGGCAAGTGAGGTGGCAAGAGGTGAGGAGAGAGGGGAATTCCGAATTTAGAGAGAGAGAGAGAGAGAGAGGAGAGAGAGGGGGTTCGCCCCTAGGAGAGAGAGAGAGAGAGAGACTTAGAGAGAGAGGAGAGATGCACTCAATGGCTCAAATTTTGCTTAATACTTCATTATTGAACTCAAGTGGAGTTGGGGTCCTATTTATAGGAATCCCAACATTTACAAAAAGTCCTTGGATAAACTACTAAAAGCAAATAAGCAAGGGGGTTGAGGAAAGAAGAGGTTGCCCATGGGCCAGGCCCATCTAATTGGGCCCAAACGACTTCCTAGCCTAACATACTTAGATAGATAATGTGACGACTTAGGACCATGACTCAAAATAAAGATAAGTACATCAAAATGACTCAAGGAAAGATAAAAATACATAGCTAGACTTCGGAAATCAAGCTAAACATAATGGCAATCATCCGGTCCCGTGGAGAAGTGAGAAGTGGTAAGCGATGTCCCCATCATACTCCCGGGCTGCAGAGAACTCGACTCTGTCGAGTAAAAATCCATCGTATGCGGAGGAAGCCATAGCGAGGTTGCTCTCAAGTCCACCAAAGGTAGCTGGTCCTTTCCACCAAGCAAGGTAGTGCCCATCCCTTTGCTCCAGACGGCAGTAACCTGTTCATTTAATATCCGCTCCAATTGCTCACGTTGGCCCCTCTGGGTGGGTGGAACTCTCTTATGGGTAGTGACTCTCTCAAGAAGTAGAACAGGCTCAACATTCTCACTAGGTGTCACCGTGGGACCCCTATATGGCACCAAGTCAGCCACATTGAATGTGAGACTTACTCGGGGAGGTCCAACACGTAAGCGTTCGTGCCAATCCTCTTTAGGACCTGGAAGGGGCCTGATCCACGCGACCTCAGCTTGGAGACATTCCCAGGGGAAAGCCTCTCAGTTCTTACCATCACATAATCACCTACGTGAAACTCCTGGCGGCGGCGGTGGGAATCGGCCGTCTTTTTATAAACCTCATTGCTTTTGTTAATGCGTTTGCGGATTTCCTCATGCAACCTTGTGGATGTTGGTTCACTAGTGGATAAAGGGGGTCCTGGACAACCAAATAGGGACATATCATGTAATGGTGTTATGTAGACTCTGATGGACCTAGGGGGACCGGGACATCCATAGATGAGACTATCATGTAAAGGAGTGTTCGATGCTGGGGGTCCTGGATATTCAAATGGGGTTCTGACTTGTGAGTGATCCCTAACATGGTTGACTGCAAAGGGGGGGCCTAGACACCCAGATGTGAACCTATCATGCATCAGTCCTAGTGCGTGAGTGACACAAATGAGGTGACTAGCCTGACCACATGATGTAAAAGATTGTGACACATGGATTCCTATCAAGATGGTCCTATCTGTGAGATTTGGGGGTTTCCACTCATGGGGATCAAAGGGGTCCCAGAAAGTGGACATCTTGGGATGGGTAGATTCCTCACTTCCTAGGTGGATGTCACCCTTGGTCATGGCTCCTATGGTGTGGGCTAAGTTTTGGAATGGGTGGGTTAGGTTTGTCATGGTGTGTGAGGGTAGGAAAAGGTGGGTGGGGGTGGGTAATGAGACTAGGTCCCATGGGTTCTTTGGCTTCCATTGGGAGGGATGGAATGGGTCATCTAGGGGAGAGAACTCTTGGTCCTCATGGTCTTGGGAGAGGTAGTCTTGGCTTAAAATGGTAGGTTGTGGTAGGAAAATGATGGTGTTGGGTATGGTGGGTGGGTATAGGAAGGGATCGAATGTGTCATGGTATGGGTCACTTAGAAACTCAAGGTCCACATGTGGGTGGGGGTCATTCACCTCTATTGAGATTTTTGGGCAAAAGTTGTTGGTGGGTGGGTCAGCCTTGAAAGGATGATTGGGTTTTCTCCCTGAAATGAGGAGCTCCAATTTAAGGATGGCCTCGGGCTCATCGGGTGTGGGAAGAAAGAGAAGGAGGTCGCTGGTGTAGCAACCAACCGTGCAGACCGAAGTGAAAGACCCAACACATGGGTGTAGAAGACCAAGGCTCATGGGTTGGTCGACCATAGGGTTCAACATAGCCGTCAACTCTACTTGCCATGCGAGGCCTTTTAGGAGGTCTCCTAGAGTTTCCACTTGGTAAGAGGATTGGATGGTAGTGTGATAGGTGGAGAAGGGTAGTATGGGGAGGTGTTGTTCCATGGGAGGGTTGACATGGGGCAGGATAGGGTGAACCGGACTTTCCTCTAGCCATTTAGCCAGGGGCTCACTTATGACGAGTTCACTCCTATTTAGAGAGGGTGGTGTAAAAGGTGAAGTTCTTCCCTTGGTTTGGGCAAGGGTTTCCTCCAAGGTGTGGAGCGGTTCTAGGGTGTCCACCACTATGATGTCGGGTGTGGGAGTCATGGGTTCCTCTCCCAAGGAGGTGGGATGGTCCTTTGAAGGTGGAGTGATGAGGGTAGGTGTGTGGTACCCCCGGGGTGGGAGGTAAAGGGGAACTTGGTTTGGGGTCGGTAAGGGGAGAAGTGGAGGCCTAGGTTGGGGTTGGATAGGGGTTGGTAGTGGAAGATGGATGGGTTGAGACGGACTGGGTTGATCAGTTTTGGGAGGGAGGGTGGTGGCCATCATGGGCCTAGGGGAAGTGGACATGGGGTCCACATGGGTTGGAATGGTGTGGGTGGAGTGAGCCATGATGCTTTCTCCTCTTGGGATGGGAACTTCTTGGCCTAACCCATGGTTTTGTGATTCATATTCTTCTTCCCATTCGGGGGAGGCCTCATATTCCTCAACCTCAATCTCATCCCTTTGTGGTGTAGGGGTCTTGCTCTCTAAGGAAATGGGAAGGCCTTTTGGCGATGGGGTGGTGTAAGTTGGACTTATTTGGGGTGGTGGAGTTTGAGCCCTGAGGGAGGTGAAGATCTCCTTAAACTCAATCCTTAGTTCTTCTAGCGAATCTTGGGGTCTTTTGGGTGGTGGAGTGTTGGTCCTAGTGGAGGTTCTAGGTAGACTGGGCGGAAACGGGGTAGTGGGAGTGTTCTTCAGGTTGTAGTCCTCATGGTAGGAGTGGTCGGGTCGAGGAGCGTAGGTCTTCCTAAGTTCCTTTTTCATGTCATCCCATGAGTGAATGGGTTCTTGCCCCCAAACTCTTCTGAACCTCTCTTTGTGTTCCCACATCTTCTTGGCTTGTCCCCGAAGACACCCCGTGGCCCTGCGGACTCTAGCATGTCCATAGATCCAAGTCCTATCAAAGTGTTTATCCATTGTAGTCTCCCATTTTAGGTAGGCATTGGGATTAGATCCATCAAAACTAAGGTCCCCTTCTAGGATGATGTCCATGAGGAGAGGGTCAATCGGATCCTTGTGGAAGGCCATGTTGGGGGGACTTGACCAATGGGGAGTATACATGATGATGCACGGGGTGGCCCAATGAAGACTCTAAAAGCTTATGCGCTCTAGGACAAGACTTAGTAGAGACAAGTCTAGAACTTGCTCTGATACCAATTTGATGTGACACAAGTATAGGGTATGCAGCAAGCAAACGCAAACCTCGGACCTAATCCGCATTCACAATCACATAGCAAGTAAAATGATAAATTGAGACCGAAACGCCGTCGCACACTCGCAAGAAATACATAGCTAGACTTTGGAAATCAAGCTAAACATAATGGCAATCATCCGGTCCCGTGGAGAAGTGAGAAGTGGTAAGCGATGTCCCCATCAGTAACTCTCTGTGGAGTGGAGGAGCAAACGTGTGATCAAAAGGCCCTAAACATAGGGATATACAGATTTTCTAGGCAACACTCGAGGATTACTCTAGCGCCTACACATGGGTTTCAGGCTCTCGGTTTCGGTAGCTTCGCACAGCCCCCATCTGTTTATTTTGGTAGCGGATTTTACCGTTCGGCGCGAGTCTCCTCATGTGTCTCAACGGGGATTCCCGGCTACTAGAATTCATCCTTATTATAGTTCTATCACGGATTCCACCGTTTGATGTGAGTCTCCTCATATGTCTTAATGGGGATTCCCGACTACTAGGCTTTATCCTTATTGAAATTCGCTTCACCATTTCGCGCGAGTCTCCTCATGTGTCTCAATGGGGATTCCCGGCTACTCAGATTCACGTTTCTCTCTCTTTTTTTGCATCATTTTCTTCTCTTCTTTTTTTCTCTTTTTTTTTAAAGTGGGGGTAGGCAGCTCTTTCCTCACGATTACCTTTCACACGAGTGCAGAAATTCAAGCATCCGTAGAGTGCTAAGAAGAAAGTCGGCAATCCCTATGGTTGAAGACCATTGAACACATTAAGCGTGAAGGGCGGGAGTGTTGCCTCAGGTTTATTTTGTGAGTTGGGCTTTAGCAGTTTAGCCATGACTCTTCCCCTTGACGTGTGCACCCGTCGTAATTGGGTTCCTTTCGAGCGTATGTCGTGACGCGTGTGCATCCGGAATCGGGACATTATTATTTAGCAAGGAAACAAGGTCCTAGAAAATTTCAAGGAAGTGTTTTATTCTATATTATAAGTAAGCATGCAAGCAGAGCAGCCAAGCAATTTTTTTTGTCTCTTTTTTTGTATATTTTTTTGCATAAGAACGTACTGTCGTTACGTATATGTATCTTGTATATGCATATAGAATCAATGCCGCAGCCAAGGTGCTGAGGAAGGAGACCGCGAAGGGCCGAAAGAACATTGGGGAAGCGGGCTATAAAAGTCAAAGTTGATATTGGAAGTGGGCTGCAATAGCCAAAATTGAGGAGAGCGGGCTGCGAGAGCCAAATTCGGGAAGCATGCTACAATAGCCAAAGTTGTGGGAAGAGGGCTGTGAAGGCCGAATTCTGGGAAGCAGGCTATAACAGCCGAAATTGGGAAGCGAGCTGTAAATAGCCGAAATTGGGAAATATGCTGTAAAAGCCCAAATTGGGGAAGCGGGCTATAGAAGCCAAAGTTGGGAAGGCAGGCTACGAGAGCCAAGGTTGTGGGAAGTGGGCCGTGAAGGCCGAATTCTGGGAAGCAGGCTAGAAGAGCCAAAGGTTGGTGAAGCGGGCTGTAAGAGCCGAAGAGAAGGGTTTCTTTTTATTCTCTGGCCGAGGGAAGGATCTGAACCAAAGTGGAAGGCCTTTTCTTTTGTGCTCCGGTCGGGAAAGGATCCGAGCCCAAGGTGAAAGGTCTTTTCTTTTGTACGCCGGTCGGGAAAGGATCCGAACCAAAGTGAAAGGTCTTTTCTTTTGTTCTCTGGCCGGGAAAGGATCCGAACCAAAGTGAAAGGGTCTAGTCTTTCGTTCTCTGGCCGGGAATGGATCCGAACCAAAGTGAAAGGGTCTATTCTTTGATTCTCTGGCTGGGAATGGATCCGAACCAAAGTGAAAGGGTCTATTCTTTTATTCTCTGGCCGGGAAAGGATCCGAACCAAAGTGAAAGGGTCTAGTCTTTTATTCTTTGGCCGGGAATGGATCCGAGCCAAAGTGAAATGGTCCATTCTTTTGTTCTCTGGTCGGGAAAAGATCCGAACCAAAGTGAAAGGCTTATTCTTTGATTCTCTGGACGGAGAAGGATTCGAACCAAAGTAGAAGGTTTCTTCTTTAATTCTTTGGCCGGAGAAGGATCCGAACCAAAGTGAAAGGGTCTATTTTTAATTCTCTGGCCGGGTGTGGACCCGAACCAAAGTGGAAGGTCTCTTTTTAATTCTTTGGTCGGGGAAGGATCCGAACCAAAGTGGAAGGTCTCTTTTTTAATTCTTTGGCCGGGGAAGGATCCGAACCAAAGTGAAAGGGTCTCTTGGCTTTGTTGGGTGGCCAAAGGCCGCAGGTGGGATTGCTTGTTGGTTTGACATCTGTCGGCTTGAATGCCGATGGTTGAGTAGCTGTCGGCCCAAAGGCCGATGGTAAGATAGCTGTCGACCCGGAGGTCGATGACTGGATAGCTGTCGGCGTAGAGGCCGATGAGTGAATAGCTATCGACCCGGAGGCCGATGATTAAATAGCTGTCGACCCGGAGGCCGATGATTGGATAGCTGTCGACCCGGAGGTCGATGATTGGATAGCCGTCGACCTGGAGGTCGATAATGGGGGGGTAGCTATCGGCTTGAAGCCCCGATGGCTAAATATCTGTCGGCTTGAAGCCCCGATGGCTGAATATCTGGTCGGTTTAACGTCCCGTTGGTGGAATGTGTTATCGGTTTAACGCCCCGTCGGTGGAATGTGTTATCGGTTTAACGCCCCATCGGCGGAATGAGTTATCGGTTTGACGCCCCGTCGGCGGAATGTGTTATCGGTTTAACGCCCCTTCGGCGGAATATGTTATCGGTTTAACGCCCCGTCGACGGAATGTGTTATCAGTTTAACGCCCCGTCGGTGGAAGGAATGTGTTATCGGTTTAACACCCCGTCGGTGGAATATTTTATCAGTTTAACGCCCCGTCGGCGGAATGTTTTATCGGTTTAACACCCCGTCGGCGAAAGGAATGTGTTATCAGTTTAACACCCCATCGGCGGAATGTTTTATTCGTTTAACGCCCCGTCGATGGAATGTGTTATCGGTTTAACGCCCCATCGGCGGAGTGTTATCGGTTTAACCCCTCGTCGGTGGAATGTCTTGTCGGCTTAACGCCCCGTTGGTGGAATGTGTTATCAGTTTAACGCCCTATCGGCGGAATGTGTTATCGGTTTAACACCCCGTCGGTGGAAGGTTTTATCGGTTTAACGCCCTGTCGGTGGAGTTTTATCGGTTTAACGCCCCGTTGGCGGAATGTGTTATCGGTTTAACGCCCTGTCGGCGGAATGTGTTATCAGTTTAATGCCCCGTCGGCGGAATGTGTTATCGGTTTGACGCCCCGTCGGTGGAATGTGTTATCGGTTTCACGCCCCGTCGGCGGAAGGAATGTGTTATCGGTTTAACGCCCCATCGACAGAATGTTTTATCGGTTTAATGCCCCGTCGGTGGAATGTGTTATCGGTTTAACGTCCCGTCGGTGGAGTGTTATCGGTTTAACACCCCGTCGATGGAATGTCTTGTTGGTTTAACGCCCCGTTGGCGGAATGTGTTATCAGTTTAACGCCCCGTCGGCGGAATGTGTTATCGGTTTAATGCCCCGTCGGTGGAAGGTTTTGTCGGTTTAACGCCCCGTTGGCGGAATGTCTTATCGGCTTGGACGAAAGGTCCTGACGCCGACCATATGGGATGTCTACTTGTTGGGATAGCTGAAGGCTGAAGGTAACAGACCCCGGCTACCTCGCGACTTTCTTTCTTTTCTTCTCTCTTGTTTCTTTCTTTTCTTTTCTTCTTCTTTTGTTGTGGGGAGACAGGTGCAAAGACCACATCTGCATCGTGACTTTCTTTCTTTTCTTCTCTTCTTCTTTTGTGTGGGGAGACGTGTGCAAAGACCACGTTTACCTCGTGACTTTTTTTGCTCTTCTTTTCTTATTAATGCCCCCGAACTGGGGTGTAGCTTTTCTTCATCTGCCCCCCCTAGGTCGAGGGGTATGCCTCTTTGCTTCTGTGCCCCCAGGCGGGGTGTACTCTCGATAACTTTTGTGCCCCCGTAGCGGGGTGTATGTTTCTTCTTCAGATTCCCCTAAGCCATGGTGTATTCTTTTGCTTTATGTGCCCCCGAGTCGGGGTGGATTCTCTTCATGGCCCCCCCCGGCACGGGGTGTAGTTTCTCGCCTCTTATGCCCCCACGATGGGGTAGATTCCTTGCTTCTTATGCCCCAGGGCCTGGGTGTATTCTGGTTCTAGTGCCCCCATGGTGGGGTGTATTGCTGCTTGCAATGTCCCCTAAGGCGGGGTATCTTTCTTCTTCAAATACCCTTCAACCGGGGCGTATTCTTTATGACCTCTATGCCCCCAGATGGGGTATGTTTCTTCTTCAAATACCCCTAAGCCGGGGTGGACTCTTTTCTTCTTATGCTCCCAAGGCGGGATGTAGCTTCTTCAAATGCCCCTAAGTTGGGGCGTGTTCTTTATGGCTTCTATGCCCCCAGGCGGGGTATGTTTCTTCTTCAGATACCCCTAAGCCGGGGTGGACTTCTCTTCATATGCCCCTGAGCCGGGGTGCAGCTGTTGCTTCTTATGCCCCCAAACTGGGGTAGATTCAGCCTCTTCTACCCCTCAGGGCGGGGTGGATTTCTTTTTAGATACCCCTGAGTCGGGGTGTATTTCTTTCTGGCCTCTTAGCCCCCATGGCGGGGTGAATTTTCCTTTTTTTTTGCCCCTAGGTCGGGGTGTATTCTGCTTCTTCTTACCTCTTATGCCCCCATGGCGGGGTATGACTTCTGCTTCTTGTGCCCCGGAGCGGGGTGTGTTTGCTTCTTGTGCACCCAGGGTGGTGTGTATTGCTGCTTGTAATGCCCCCTGATGCGGGGTATCTTTCTTCTTCAAATACCCCTAAGCCAGGGCGTATTCTTTATGACCTCTATGCCCCCAGGTGGGATATGTTTCTTCTTCAAATGCCCCTAAGCCGGGGTGGACTCTTATCTTCTTATGCTCCCAAGGCGGGATGTAGCTTCTTCAAATGCCCCTAAGCCGGGGCGTGTTCTTTATGGCTTCTATGCCCCCAGGCGGGGTATGTTTCTTCTTCAAATACCCCTAAGTCGGAGTGGACTTCTCTTCATATGCCCCTGAGCTGGGGTGTAGCTGTTGCTTCTTATGCCCCCAAACTGGGGTAGATTCTGCCTCTTCTACCCCTCAGGGCGGGGTGGATTTCTTGTCATATGCCCCCAGAGCGGGGTGAAATCTTCATGGCTTCTATGCCCCGGGCTGGGTGTGACTTCTTACCTCTTACGCCCCCAACGCGGGGTATATTTCTCTTCATATGCCCCCAGGCCAGGGTGTGTGTCTCTTTGCTTCTGTGCCCCCCATGGCGGGGTAGATTCTTCTACTTTTTATGCCCCAGAGCGGGGTATATATTTTTTGTATTCCCCTGAGCCGGGGTGTAGCTTTTGTCTCATACGCCCCCAGAGTGGGGGTGAGTTTCTTTCTTTAAGTGCCACGAGGTCGAGGTGAATTCTTCTACTTCTTATGCCCCCCCAAAGTGGGGGTAGATTCTGTTTCTTCAACCCCTCAAGGTGGGGCGTATTCCTCTTCACGTGCCCCCGGAGCGGGGTGTAGCTTCTTGCCTCTTATGCCCCCATGGCGGGGTAGAGTCTTTGCTTCTCATGCCCCCATGGCGGGGTGGATTCTTCTGCTTCTTATGCCCCTCGGGCCGGGTATAGTCTTATCTCATGTGCCCCCGTGGGGTGTGTTTTGCTTCTTGTGCACCCCAGATAGGGTGCGTTGCTTTCTTTTTTATGTGCCCCTAAACCATGGTGTAATTCTATTGCTTCTTGTACCCCTAGGTCGGGGTGGATTCTTTTGTCTCTTATGCCCCAGAGCGGGATGTCTTTCTCTTCGTATGTCCCGGCACGGGGTGTGTCTTTTGCTTCTTATGCCCCAGAGCGGGGTATGTTTGCTTCTCTTCTTATGGCCCTAAGCCAGGGTGTATTCTCTTCATGTGTCCCCAGGTTGGGGTGTATTTCTTTCTTGCCTCTTATGCCCCCAGGGTGGGGTATATTTCTTCTTATTCCCCATGGCGGGGTGTATGCATGCTCTCTTCGGGAGTGGTGGCCGTGCTTGGCCTCATCGCTACAAAGCATTCCCCATAGCGGGCAGAAATTCATCAAGCCACAGTTGCGGCTTGTTGGATCTTCGAACAGTCACTCAAGGGAACATCTTGTGCCGGATAGAGACAGCAGGAAGGTGGAACGGACCGGGGCATTGCACCATGGACTTGAACCCTCCTAGAGCCGGGTGGGATGCCGGCCTTGTTCTTGTTCCTTTGGTTGGCGATTCTTGCCACCTTTTCTTCCTATTTTTCATCCTTTCTTTTCTTCTCTTCTCTCATTTCTCTTTTTTTGCATAATAGACCAAGGTGGGTACGCAAGAGAGCGCTCACCCCCTCAGGGAGGGGATGAGTGTGTCGCTCCACCGCATCAATCCCACAGTGGTAATCATTATTCAGCACGGGTGTCGACGGATACGGCCGTACAACCCTCTCTCGCCAATTCTTTCTCTCCCTTTTTTTCCTTTCTTCTTTCTTCTTTTCTTCTCTTTTTTTTTGGGGAAAGGGGTTTGATTTCCCCTCCCTTCTTCTTAGTGGCCTCCATAATTCCTGGAATCTGTAGGTGCCTCGGAGTAGCATCTTCGAGGCGACAAAGATAAATTCGCCCAGTCCGGCTTTTCTCCCCATAGGGTTGGGAAAGATGGCACCTGCAATTCATCAAAACAGGTAAACAATGTTTATTAGGAAGCCATGAGGCCCTGAATCCCCGGCGAAGATATGAAGGGTGGTTTCCGTCCCACCGGGTGTGCCAGACTTGTGGACGCACTTTTTCGACATGCTCATTTGGTTTCTTCTCTTTTTATTTGTCGGTTTATTTGGTGGGTTCGTGGGTGCGCCAGTCACAAAGTGACGATTTATTCTGCGCTCGATCTGACTAATCAGACGATTGTGTAGTTCGTGTCGGGACCGAAACCCGCCGCGCCATAAAGGTCACGGCGTTATTTACATCCCCCATATGAGGGAACACCCTTGATTAATCGCCAGAAATCAGGGCCTCATGGCCGAGAAATCATATCGAGAGAGAGGCAATACGATAGCGGTCTCGAATCAGTCGGAAAGCCCTATGTCTAGGGAAGCAAGCATTCGAAACATGTCGGCCACTCAAGGGACCATTTTGATATTCGGACGAGCGTCCGGCTTTAGGAAATCGTAATCGTCACGGGGAAAACCGGAGCATATGTATGCCGGGGCATGGCAAATTTACTATTTAGAGGAACGGGAAACATTCGGTTAAATCCCGGTTAGGGTAACATGTCGGTCGCTCAGGGGACCGTTTAACATTCGGACGAGCGTCTAGCTTCAGAAAATCGTAATCGTCATAGGAAAATCGGAGCATATGTATGCCGGGATACAGCAAATTTACTATTCAGAGGAACGGGAAACATTCGGTTAAATTCCGGTTAGAGTGGTCAGGAATCAACGAGTTTATTGGCCCGGTGCGAGATCGAGTCAGGACCATTCCGGGGGCGCCTCCCGCGGTCCAAACGAGACTTGCGTGGGCATTGTTAATATTTTCGGTGCCGGAGGGCAGTGAAAAAGTGTCCCGAGACTAGATTCCAAAATGAAGACGTGTACAGAGATAGCTGGCTATAGGCCGAGGATGTGGGTCAGGCAATGACCATGATTAGGGCGAACCCGTGGTCTAAGCATGACCCGGGAAGGCCTTATTAATATTCCCATGCAAAGGGTCCGGGGGTGACGAGAGCCTTCTCGTTCCATTCGGATTTTATCGGTCATTCATGGACCACTTTATGTTCGGACAAAGGTCCGTATTGAAGGTACGACGTAAACGGAAACAAACCCGTACACATGTATGCCGAGTTTACGGTAATTTCAATGAAAGAGCGGAAACGAATCCCAATGGGAACGAGTCCGGTTTGACGGGTTGTCGGCCCAGAGCAGTGTCGGATCACGACCATATCGGGATGGTCCCCAAGGTTCGAACCCGACTTAAAAGGGGGGGGGGGCGTTGGTATTCCCTTTACACCGGGTCTGGAGGAGAAACGGGTCTGCGGAATAGATCTCATCGTTTTATTATTGTTTAAACTTTTATTATTATTATCTTTTTGTTATTTTATATTTTTTTGTGAGTTTGTTATTTATTATTATTATTATTATTATTTGCTTATCTATTATTTTTTTATATCGAGCTGGTTATTATTATTACTTATTTCTTTATTATTATCACTTATTTATTTATTTATTTATTTGAACTTATCATTATTATTATTATTTATCCCTTCTTTGTGAGTTTGTTGTTATTATTATTTTTGTTGCGTTTAGGGTTTGCATGGGGGGAACGAGCCATCAAGAAGCTGGGAAGAGGCATGTGCAGGCCCGGACCAGGTCGGTGCTATTAGGGGCAGCGGTGCAAGGGGATTGTGTCGGGCAAGGCTTGTATGGGCATACCGGGCAAGAGGTCGGGTGTGTGTGTGCCGAACAAGACACGAGAAGGGTGTACCGGGCAGGATTGGGCGAAGCGTGCCGGGCTAGGCACAGGCAGGTGTGCCGGGTCTGGAGGGGCTGAAGGGTGTACCGGGTGGAGGCCGGGTGTGTGTGTGCCGTAGAGGCTGGGCTGGCGTGCCGGGGAGAGCCAGGAAAGGGGTGTACCGCGCAAGACCTGGCCGGGCTGTGCCGGGCCAAGGGGAGATAGGGTGTGCCGGAGGAACACGACTAGGGTGTGTCGGCCACGGTATAGGTGGTGTGTGTCGGGTAGGGTTAGGCTGGGGCATGCCGGACAAGGCACGGGGTAGAGTGCACCAGGTGGAGGTAGTTCAAAGTGTACCGGCTAAGGTTGAACTAGGGTGTACCGGCCAAGGCCAATGAGGGGTTTTCTTTTATTCATGAGGTGGATGTGTGAGTTTTGATTTGGTTTTCTTTTATTCATGTAGACAATGTTCGTGGTTATGTTCGGTAGTCCGTCATAAGATGCAAGTGCTCAGTTATTCGGGATCTCCGGGATTTGTTGTTATTTCGGCGAAGCCGTTGCATTGGTGTTTATTCTGTTTATTTGTTGTTTCCCTTTATGTTATTGCTTTTCTTTTATTGTTATTGTTATTAGGCTAATTCAGACAAAAATTCGGCAGCATCTCCCCTTGACCCGGATAGTAAGGGAGTAAAGGGGAACGCGCCCACAAGGAGTGGCAGGACCCGACAATTTGAGGTGTGTGCCAGAGGCAACAGCACCTATGATAAAACTTTGGAAAGCCCGAGGAAATCAACGAGTGGGGAACATGACTAAGATAGGCTGGGAGTGCACTGAGCAAGAGGAAGATGGCAAGTGTGCGGGGCAGGAGGGCTCAGGAAGCGTACTGGGCTGGAAGGGTTAAAGGGACGCATCGGCTAGAGGGGCTGACAGGCCGCCCCTGATTGGAGGGTGTGCCGGATGAAAGCTGACCAAGGTGTGCCAGCTCAGAGGGGTTAACAAGCCGTGCTGGGCTGGGCGGGCCTAGGTTGTGCCAGATTGGCCGAGGTTAGGCTGTGCCGGTCAAGAAGGGGATGGGGTGTACCGGGCTAGGAAGGCTAAGGGTGTGCTGGACGAGAGAGTGGGGTTAAGCGTGCCGGCCAGAAGGGCCAGGGATGCACCGGACAGGGGTTGGATGAGGTGCACCGGCTATGGGGAAGCCCAGAGCGTGTCGGTGGAAAGGAGACTGGTGATGCAGAGAAGGAGGGTAGCCACCGAGCTATCCTACAAGGGGGGAACGGCTGGCGGGGTAAAACCCCTAAGGGAAACTATGGTACTCGGAAGTAATCGGTAGAAAACCGTGAAAAGGGTAAAATGACAAGGAATGCAAACGCAGAAGGAATGTCTGTAGGAGGACATACAAAACCTTTACAAGCCTTTTCTTTCTATCCTCATAAGAGGAATGCCCCAAAGGGGCTAATACATCGTAACACGAACAAAAAAAGGAACGCGTGGAGAGGAAGAAGGAACAAGTTACAGTGGGGATGGGAACGGAGCATTGACTCCTCCCCTCCCATAGCTCACTCTCTCTCTTCTCTCCTTCTCTTCTATCTTCTTCTCTTCTCTCTTCGCACAGAGGCCGGGGTGGCAGAGCAGCGGGCTCCTTCCTCTCTTCTTCTCTTCTTTTCTCTCTTCGCACAGGGGTGGTGGACGGAGTAGCAGGGGGGTGCCGGAGCCTCCCCTCCTCTTCTTCTTCTTTTCCTCTTCTTCTCTTCCCCGTCCGTCCTCTCTGTGTGTCTCTCCCTCTGTCTCCTTATCTTTCGCCGTGGAGAAGGGGCCTTTTATACCTTCATCGGTGGGAGCTTCCGGGCCGAGCCGTCGATGGTGGGAGTGTGAATGGCATTAAATGGGATTTGACTTTCCCCGTCCTTGGTGGCAGAGGGGTAGCCAGCGTGCCTTCACCCCTGGGTGACACCTCAGCCGGCCCTGAGCTGGCTTTGCTGCGCGCCAAGGAGCGTAGGGCATGGCGTTGGATTTGATTTGCCGGTTGCACCGGGTGAAGAACAACCGAAGTGTGATGCTGAAGAGGCGGAGAGCTGTGCCACTGGAAGGCACAGAAGGTGTGCCGCTGGGCGGGCCTCCAAGCGTGCCGCTGAGAGGCTTGCGGGGCGTGCCACTTGGAGGCCCCTGCGGGTGTGCCGGGCAGAGGCTCCATAGAGCGTGCCGCTGGGGGTTCAACAGGTGTGCCAGCTGAGCAGGTCTACCAGCGTGCCGTTGAGTGGCTTGCAGGGCGTGCCGCTGAGGGAGGACCCTGTAGGCATGCCACTGAAGGGCGTTGGAAGCGTGCCGTTGAAAGGGCACAAAGGGTGTGGCGCTGAAGAGCCTTGCAGGCGTGCCGTTGGGAGGGTGGCCTGGGTGTGCCGCTGAAGGGGCATCGGGTGTGTGCCGCTGAGGGAAGATCTGGGGTGTGCCGCTAGGGCACTTCAAGAGTGTGCCGCTGGGGCTTCCACAGGGGCGTGCCACTGGAGGGGGCACCAGGGTGTGTCCGTGGACGGGACTTGAGGGGCTTCCATTTCTTCTTTTCTTCTTCTCATCTTCTCTTCCCTTTTCTCCTCTTATTTATTCCCCTGCACGTAAATATGGGGTGAGAAATTTTTTACTATCCACAGGCCCCTTCTTAAAATACTAATTATTTGATCCTCAATTGCAGGGGTTGCATTCCTGAGATCACGATGGCCGTCTCCTTCGAACCGCTTGTTGTCGCTGGCCATGTCACCCATGGCTACTTGGCGGTGCAGACTCAGTTCGGTAGCTTTCCGCCCGTCGTCGGCTTCCCCAACTTCTTGGGGGTCGCATTCGTGGAACTCCTGAAGACCCAGGAGGTAGACTGCATCGCCACTGCAATGGCGACATCTGACAAGACCAAGATGGTGGTCTGCTACGTCCATCAAGCTGCTCCTCGCGTCTCCGTCAATCGGAAACGCACACCGGCTGCCAAGCGGGCAGCCAAGAAGAATGCCGGCACGCTGCAAGGCCGGCCATCTGCTTCGGGCAAGTCCGTTCTTATCGTAGGAGTCCGATTGTTCTTGAATGGCCGCCAAGCTAGAATTACACCTGAGAGGGTGGTCACGACAGTGCCAGTGCGTAACTCTTTTGAAGCATTGGCCCACATCAAGGCGGACCGTGCTGAGTACAAGACAAGGGGTCGGTTGCCCCCAAAGCCAACCAACCTCAAGCAGATCTGGGTGCCCAAGAGGGCCCATGCTGTCCCTGCCATCTGGGAAGAATTCGTGAAGGTCCGTCAAGCAGGACCGAAGGAAGATGCATGGGCTGAGATGGCAACCCCAATTTGTCCCTCGCCGGCATAGGCTATTCAGGCCCAGCCGGGGAAGGTGTCCCACCACATCAAGCTGGGAGCAAGCATCCCGGTCTTCGAGACACCAGCTACCTTCCGAAGACCATCCATTAGAAAGATGAAGAAGAATGGAAGCATTCAAGCCTTCGCTTGCAACATGGCTAGAGTGGTCAGCTGCTATGGGGCTTCACCCCCGGATTATGATGAAGCTGCTAGGCTCGCTGAAGGGGCAGAACCCGCTACAGTAAGACAAGGGGCGGCTGCTGATATGGCCCAAGCCCACATTGAAGAACCCGGTGCAGACCTGATCATGATGATTGTGAATGTAATCACCACTGAAGATGACGGCGAGGAGCTAGCGCCCGCTTCAAACGCTCCAACGGAAGGGTGTAGGTGCCGGAAGTGCGTCCGCATACGGTGCGCGCGTGTGTCCTCCCGAACTTGTGCTACTGCTACCTACAGTGCATAGGTTAGAAAGATAGAAATGGGTGTGATCACCACAGACCTATACCTGGGCCTCACAGGAGTAGGATGATCGTGAATGCCTTAGGAACGGGAGAATGTGGGTTCCTGTCCTCGCTCTCGGTCGGCCAAGAACAAGGAGCCTTGCGATTCGATGACGAAGTTCCTGCAAATTAACCAGCAAACAAAGAAACCATTAGACTGTGGAAGTGCATAATATGCGCATGGAAGTGAAGAAAACATGCAAATGGGGTCAATTGTACCGGGAAGGGGGGCGAAAAGGGGGATGGCTGAGACTTTCGACCATCCGCCTTCCCTATGTTTTGGATTGGAAACCTCTTTAAAGAAAGGGATTTAGGAAAATCTTATCATGCATGGATGCAGTAAAATGAAGTAAGATGCAGCAAAATAGAGAATAGGGAAGAAAGACAGGGTTTGCCAGTCGACCAAACAGAGGGCGGCCACATGTGTGGCCGTTCATGAGGGTGGGAGGCCATGTCAATGGTCGCCCCATGCAAACTGGGGCTCATCCACGGCGGAGCTTTCCAACTTCGGGTTCTACAAGGTCGGGGAAGGTCAGGGAAGGTGCTCTCGTGCTCACAGCTCTCTCTCTGGGCTCTGAACTAGCATCCTCTCCTCCTCTCGAAATGTTCCACCCACTCACGAAGTGTTCCCCCTCCCCCCGTGAGATGGTTTCGAATGGGGTTTTGTATGTGGGGCAATCTCCCTCCAAAAAATATTCGAAAATAGAGTATGTGTGAGGCTACGTGGGTCTCGAACCCCCCCCCCCCCCCCCCCCCCCCCCCCCCGAGTGGGGATGGTTGTGAAGGACGTGCCCGGAGTGGGCGGAAAAGTGGGTTTGACTACAGTTATCGGAGGTGGCCAAGTAGAGGGCCGTTCAAAGGGAGCTGGACGGCCAAGGCAGTGGCCTTCTTGGGGGTCTGGGCAGCTAGGTCGATGGCCGTCCAGAAGAGGTGGGCGGCCAACTCAGTGGCCGCCTTGGGATGTGGGCGGCCAGCTCTCTGGCCGCCCTGGAATGGGCTGGGCTGCCAGCCATTTGGCTGCCCAGGGGTATGGGCGGCCAAGACTTTGGCCTTCCAGAGGGGATCAATGGAAAATGGTGAGAATCATATAAAGCACCTAAAAAATTCATGAAGGGATAGGGTGGACTCTACCTTAGACAAGGATGAGGCTCCACACAACCAATCAACCAAGAGAAAGTATTACTTCAATGACGGCTAGATAAGGGTCCGCGGGATGTCCGAAATCAGGCGTCTACAAAGGGTAGGGCCACACTTCTAGCTCCTCCATGCCCGATCCGGCTACCATGATGATCATACTGCAAAGATACCAACAAGAGATGGAGATGCTGAGGAAGCAGCTCAACGACATGGACGTACATGCTCCGACCCGAGACAAGTCGATCTCCCTCTCTTAACCTCACAGTGAGGTACTAATGAATGTGAAGCTGCCCTTCCAACCAAGGCCCCCCAGCCGTTGCTTGACTATGCTGGTGGCATGGCCTCGATTCCGCACCTTGCTCCCCCGTTGCAGAGAACTACTACTATATCTCAACCAATGGTGTTAATGCCACCATTGATCCAACAAGCTCCATGCTATCCAAGTCAGGTTGACCCGGCAATAATGAATGAAACAATGATAGATCAAATAATAGAAAAGAAGTTGATAGACCGAGGTGGTGATGATTATGCCTCGTTCGATGTATACAAGGTGTCCTATCCGGTCCACCATGTTGCTAAGAAACTACCTCCCGGCGTTAGCAAGCTGCCGAAGTTTGACAAATTCAATGGACAAGGATCGCCAAAGGAGCATATAGCCTATTACATCAACATGATGGGCGATTTGGTGACCAACGAGTCCTACTTATTAAAGCACTTTGGGTCCTCATTGATGGGACTTGCTTTCGAATGGTACTCTAACCTGTCAGCTGGAGTAATCAATGATTGGCCGGATATGCAGCGGCAATTCTGGGAGCGGTTCCATATAGCCGAAAGAGAAGTAACCATGGCTGAGCTCTATGCCTCCAAGCAAGGGCATGATGAGACCGCCTTGGACTACATTAAAAGATGGCGAAATCTCAGCATGAGATGCAAACGCCAGCTACATCAAGTGGACGCAGTTCAAATCTACAAACAAAATTTGAAGAGGGAGATCCTCGAGAGGACGATCGGGGCTGAGATTAAGACTTTCGATTGGCTAAACAATGTGGTGGCCGAGATGGAGGCCTTCTTCTCCAGCTATCCTCACACTTCCACTTCTGTAAGCGAGAGGGCCCGATCTGCCGATAAGCGACTAGAGCCAAAGGAAGCTTGCACGATCGACTTTGAAGGGTTCGAACCACAGAAGAATAGAGGTAAAGTGCTTGTCAACACTTCCCTTGCAAAACCCAATGAACCACAAGAGGGCCTGTCCTTGCGGACCAAAATGAAGAAGCTGTACTCCTTTCCTAAGGAGAGGACCTGGGTCCTATTCGAATGGGCCACCCAACACAACAAAGTCACCCTCCTGGAACCAAAGAGGTCAGCGGATGCTATCAAAAAAGATGATCCTCACTTCTATCCGTATCATCAAATGATCAGGCACTCTATTAAAGATTGCTACCCATTCAAGGATGCCATTGAACGGCTAATCCGAAGAGGAGAATTGCAAATGAGTGACTACAAGGTCGACCCTCCACTACCTCATGAGCTGCTTGATCAGATAAATGGGTAGTTAATATGGTATCTTTGTACCCGCTACTCATAAGTGTCCATTTTCTATGATAATTCATTACATATACACCATTTTATTTGCACAGAATTAGGCAATTATGCATATTTCATAGTTAACCTCAACTCCGCATATAAGTTGGGCATTTTACGCAAATTAACTAATTCGGTGATATCATTTAATAAAGTAAAATTGATTAATTGGGCACTTTACCCTTTCTCTCCAAACCCTAGGCCGTCGATTTTCTGCCCCTTCTACTCCTCTTCTCATCTTGCTTTCTTCATGAAAGTTCTTCATTTTCAAATTCTCTAAAACTTCTTCTTCTTTGTCTTTAGCTCGTTCTGCACGGTTTTCAAGTTATTTCTTAGTTTTCACTATTCTATCCTGTGCATTCACAGACAACACATTTCTTTGTTCTTCCCCATTTTTCTCCTTCCTCCGTCACTTTTCTCATCTTTCTCCTCTTATAAAAGTTGTTCATCTCTCTGTCCTCTACAATTTCTTCTTTTTCGTTATCTTCTAATTCCTTCTGGTTTCCAAGTTATGTTCGACTTTTCAACGCTCTGTCTCTGATTTTCATTGTTCACGTTTTAAAGCCTTCTTCTTCTTCTTCCATCTCACCTAGGTAGCCTTAGTTAATATCTCCTTCATCACCATCCCATTCTCTTCTAAACCATTGTCATCCCCCTTAGCTTCACCTTGACCTCTCCCTTCCTCTCCTTAGATCTCTCTCTTCACCCCATACATTCTCCTCCAAGAGTGGCTTCAACGACGAAAGCGACTTCCTCTCAGCGAAGATGACATCCTCGCGTGGTGGTTCGTGATCCAAGGCAAATAGAGGATGGCGCCATCATCACCATTGCTGCCACCATCTTCAACCCCAGGCTCTTTGTGTTTTCTTCATTGTTTGTGTGTCAATTTATTTCATTGTAATCCCAGCGCACACTTAGTGTAAGCTTGTCTTGCATTTGTATACTTTTCTTTAAGTTAATGAAAGTAATCTTTTGGTTCATCTTGATCTTGTTCTCCATATCTATCCCTCTCTTCCTCTTTCTCTATCTTCTTCTTCTATCTCTCCTTTTTCATTTGTTATGCACTCATTCTCTTAGCATAGGCGCATAGTCATAGGGCTTTTAATTAATTGTTCCTTGTTTAACAAAAAAAATCACAAACATTCTCTCAAGGAACCCATAGTTTTTAATTTTAGAAATCTCTTCTTCCACGTGGATTCGACCTGTGCTTGCCATAGTACTACGTTCTCTTTTGATCATTTTGTACGACTTCGGTTTTAAGATTATTAGCGCGCGTGTAGTAACGACATACATTTTCGCGTTATCAGCTACCAGTTGAAGGGCCAATGCCCGCTGCAATGGGGAATGAAAAGAAGAAGTCGAAGGGTAAAGGGAAGGGCGCTGTCCTCTCCTGGGACACATTATCCACCTCGCTTGGCACGAGCCGAGCTGCTGAGGAAAAAGATGAAGAATCATGCTGCCCACCGCCCGTTAGAGAGGCGCACAACCATACCCCTTCTCCACGTGAGAATCCGGGGGCAAGAATACCAAGGGTGGAACATGCTGCTAAACTAAAGCTAGCCGAAGAAGAAATCACCCAAGCGACACTATATATGACCAAGCAGAGGAATGATGAATCTGCTTCGGGTTACATTCGGCGATGGAGGGATCTCAGTGCGAGATGCAGGCACCCACCCAGCTACCGGGACGCTATCTAAATATGCAAGCATAGCATGAAGATGCACCGCCTGCTGAGTGCGATCGGCATCGAAACTAAATCCTTCAAGCAACTGGATAAGCTGGCAATGGATATTGAAACCCTCTTAGCGAAGCATTGTCCGGTTGCCGCTACCCCGACTCAAAAGAATGAACTAGCCGGTGGGCGACTAGAGCAAGAAGAGGTGCATGCGGCTGATTTTGGGACCTTCCTGTAACGAATCAGCAAACCAAAGGAGGCGGCTGGCCCTTCCTACACCAAGCCCCTTGAGCGGCACTCTTCATTAAGGGGTAAGATAATGAAGCCTTACTCCTTCTCAAAAGACAAGACTCGAGTTCTCTTTGAATGGGCCCGCGAATATGGCAAATTGGCGCTCCCGCAACTCAAAAGACCAACTAAAGCAGAAAGAAAAGATGATCCTCAATTTTGCCTATACAATCAAGGGTTGGGGCATCCGATTGAGGACTGTTACGTATTCAAAGACATCATAGAAGGCCTGGTCAGCACAAGCGAATTGCAGATGGGCGAGTGTAAGGTGGAACCGTCGCGCCCTCATCAGATGCCCGTCTTTAAGATGGCAGCTAACAAGGCATCGCTATATCGGCCGAAGCAACGCAGACACTAAAGGGTACAGTACCCCGGCCTGGGGGCAGATACCAAGGTGTCAATTGGTTCCACTCAGGGAACCAAAGATGAAGTAGCTGAAATAGTGGAGTCCCACGACCGAATGTCCCACTACTATCTGTCTAGATGACTTTTTGTGAAAAGGGCAGACTACCCTATGCAAGGACACGCCTTGGGCAGCTTTATCATTTATTCACCCTCGATCTGGGGGCATCTTAAGCTGTAATATCATTCGGTTGTGTCCAGGCCCCGTTGAACCTGTAAGGGAATTTGGGCATCTTAGGAGCCCGCTGAAGAAGTGGAAACGCCATGATTTGCTTAAGACCCGCTGGGTCTATAAAATGATTGGGGGGCAACCCCTTGCAAGTGCTGTCTGCTTGACGGCCAATTTGAATCCCTTACTCGCAGGGATCATTTGCTATGCCTTCTATAAAGAGAAGAATAATATCCTCCCCCTGGGGCAGTGATGTAAAGCAATGACGGAATGAATGATGATAAAAAAAAGAAGAAGAAAAAGAAGGAAAGAAAAAAAATAAGAAGAGAGAAAAGAAGAACAGAAGTACAAAAGAAAAAAATGATGATGGTCAACAAAGAAGGGAGATGTCATCGGCGGTTACCAACACCTCTCAAAAATCCTTCGGCTTTATAGCCTGCTCTCAAGGTCTGTTGGCGTTTACAGCCTACTTTCTTGATATCTCTTAGCTTCCGTAGTCACTTCTCCCTTAACTGCGGCTCTGACAGCATGTTTCCAACCTCTTTGGCTTTCACAGCCTACTCTCGGCATTCCTTGGCACTTATAGCCTGCTACCTCGGTTATCCCTCAGCCATGTGGCTCACTTCCCTAATTGCCATTTGGCTCTTACTACAGTTGGCTGTCAATAATTTCTTGCAAGTATTGAATATTGTGAGCTGTCACCTCTTTGGCTTTCACAGCCTGCTCTCGGCATTCCTTGACGCTTATAGCCTGCTACCTCGGTTATCCCTCAGCCCCTATGCCTCACTTCCCTAATTGCCATTTGGCTCTTATTGCAGTTGGCTGTCAATAATTTCTTGCAAGTATTGAATATTGTGAGTTGTCACCTTCGCTGTGACTTAACAACAGCCTCCCGATATCCTTCAGGCTCTTATAGCCTACCTTTCCCCACTACCCTTTGGCCTTTTATGGCTTGTTTCCGACATCCCTTTGGCTTCATAGCCTGCTATCATAATATCTTTTCGGCCTCCCACGGCCCGCTACCCAACACTTTTCAGCTTAGCCATTTCGGCCAAGGCCCACTATTAGGATTAATCCATCCGTCCCACCGCGCTTCCCAATATCTCTCGGCTTTATAGCCTACTTCCAATATCTCTCGGCTTTGTAGTCTGCTTCCAATATCTCTCGGCTTTATAGCCTACTTCCCATATCTCCCAGCTCTTGTAGCCTGCTTTCCCGCTGCCCTTTGGCCCGTTCAGCCTGCTTCCGTGCTATCGGCTCTTATAGCCTGCTTTCCCGCTGCCCTTTGGCCTAGTTGGCCTGCTTCCCTGTTATTGGCTCTTGTAGCCTACTTTCCCACCGCCCTTTGGCCTATTCGGCATGCTTCCCTATTGTCGGCTCTTATAGCTTGCTTTCCCGCTGCCCTTTGGCCTGTTCGGCCTGCTTCCCTATGGTCGGCTTTTGTAGTGTGCTTCCCAATTTTGGCTTTTGTAGCCTACTTCCTAATTTTGGCGTTTGTAGCCTACTTCCCAATTTCGGCTTTTGTAGCCTGCTTCCTAACTTCTGCTCTCGTAGCCCGCTTTCCCAATTTTGACTTTTGTAGCCTGCTTCCCAATTTTGACTTTCGTAGCATGCTTCCTAACTTTGGCTCTCGTAGCCCACTTTTCCAATTTCGGCTCTTGTAGCTTGCTTCCCAATTTCGGCGTTCGTCGCCTGCCTCCCAACTTCGGCTCTCGCAGCCCGCTTCCCAGACTCTGGCCTTCGCAGCCTGCTCCCCAGTATCTTTGGCTCTCACAGCCTGCTCCCCAGTATCTTTGGCTCTTATAGCCTGCTTCCTAGTATCTCTTGGCTCTTACAACCTGCTTTTCAATATCTTTTGGCTCTTATGGCCCGCTTCCCTAACGCCCTTTGGCTTTTATAGTCTGCTTTCCAGACTTTCACCTTTATGACCTACTTCCTTGGCATTCTTCGACCTTTTGCGGCCTGTTTCAGGCAGGCCTGTTGGCCTCTTTGGCCCACTTCCCTAATCCCATTTTGGCCCTCTGTGGTCTGCTTCCCTAATACCTTTGCTGCTACATTCATTCTACACACATATAATATACATATACGTAACGATCGTATGTTCTTACGTAAAAAAAAAGAAAAAAATGCCTGGTTACCCTGCTTGCATACTTGATTATAATATAGAGTAATACACTTCCTTGGCATTTTATAGGACTGTGTTTCCTTGATAAATAACGCTGCCCCGAGTCCGAATGCATCTGTGCCACTGCATACGCTAAAGGGAAACCCGATTATGGTGGGTGCACACGTCAAGGGGATGAGTCATGGTCAAATGGTTAGCCTAGCTCATGAGACATACTTGAGACAAAATCCCACACTTCGCACTTAATGTGTTCAATGGTCTTCAACTATAGGGATTGCCCGACTTTCTTCTTAACACTCTATGGGTGCTTAAATTCATGCACTCGCGTGAAAGGTAATCGTGAGGAAAAGCTGTCCACCCCCATTAAAAAAGAGAGAGAACGATGCATGAATTCAATGCGGATCTGAGTAACCAGGAATCCCCACTGAAACAAATGAGGAGACTTACACGAAATGGTGAAGCGAATTTTGATAAGGACAAAGCCTAGTAGTCGGGAATCCCCATTGAGACACGTGAGGAGACTCGCATCAAACGGTGGAATCTGCAATAGAATTATAATAAGGATGAATCCTAGTAGCCGGGAATTCCCATTGAGACACATGAGGAGACTCGCGTCAAATGGTGGAATCCGCAATAGAATTATAATAAGGATGAATCCTAGTAGTCGGGAATCCCCATCGAGACATATGAGAAGACTCGCACAGAACGGTGAAATCCGCTGCTAAAATAGATATAAGGGGGCTATGTGAAGCTACCGAAAATCGAAGGCCTGAAACGTATGTGTAGGCGCCAGAGTAATCCTCGAGTGTTACTTAGAAAGCCTGCATATCCCTATGTTTAGGAATGAAGTCTTGTGATCAATGACACTCAAGAGGGGGGGTGAATTGGGTGATTACAAATTTTAAAAAACTTTACCCGATTTAAAAGGATATGATAAAACATCAACTAAGAAGTTCAGATCTATTTAATTATAAATTAGATCTATCAAACACTATCGCCATGATAGTTCTTTGGTACTAGGTGGAGGTATGAATCCAAGGATCCTGCTCACGCAAGGTGCTATCATCCTGACAAGACTTGCCTTGTCAATTCAAAAACACCTTTCGATATACCAAAGATCTACTTAGAAAAGATCGATTTATGCTAGATCTGAAGAGACAAACGCGGAAGAACAATATGCATGAACAATCATACAGAAAGGCGGTAGGAGAAATGGATCAAGCCACAAAACTCAAACCGCAAGGCACAAGAAATTTTAAGGTGGTTCGGATGCAACAACGGCAACCTACGTCCACCCCTCACCAAGACCCGGTGAGGCTTCACTGCTGGAAAACTAGCACGGGGATAAATCCCCAACACGGAGCCAAACTCCAACAACACACAGGCGACGCCTGCACGTACACGGGGAACAAACCCCAACACACACACATACGGAGACGGAGTCTCCAACACGATCCAATGACTAGATCTACAACGCACGCACACACGCTGCAACAAACGCAGCACAAACTATGGATTTGAAAAGATCCTCACACACAAACATATGGATCTGGGCCGATCCACACACACACGGATGTTTACAAATCACAAGGAACACAAACTTGAAGCTCAAACAATTTAGAAGATGAAACATGAAAGAAAGACTTCTGATTCAGGCTCCCCCTGAGTATATGATGCTGATCTTGAATGAAGCTTGAATCTCCAATTGATTTCTTCTTGATTGGCCTCAGCTTGATCTTGAAAATTTTGATCCTGGATGAAGAATCTGTGGATGAATCACTGTTCACAGAGTGCTTTTAGAAGCTCTCTTTCTCCCCTTGGTAGCCTCCCCTTGATTCCTTAGATCATTAGGGTTTCTTTCCCTTAAGAGATGTTTTTATAAGTCTTAGGTTGGTCAAGGGACATGCCAAAACACAGATCCACGAATTTAGGCATGTCTGGTGGCTTTAGAACCCAAAAGTCCAAAAGAGAGGCTTTGAACACGTTGAAGAAATAAAGTCAACAAAAGGGGCTTCGAAGCGTTCGGTCGACCGAAATGTCCGGTCAGTCGATCGAGCTCTGAGAGTTCTGTAACTTTTCAGTGCTGGGAGGATCGGTCGATCGATCCTCGGCCGTCGGTCGACCGAACTCTGTAAGTTTATAGAGTTCTGAGTGATGGAAACTTTGGTCGACCGAAACCAGTAAAACCTGCAAAAACAACATTATTAGCCCATAAATCATATCCACATACAAAAGACTTTGTGTCCACATTTTGTTCCATTCAATTTGAGTTTATTCGACTTGTTCTGGACATTGTGAGGCATGATTCGTTTGTGCATTAGCTTGCGATGGAAATGGCTTTGAGAGCGTACATGTGCTTGCACTTTTGTAATTAAACAGTGCTAAGCCATTGGCCATTCCAAGGTTTTGATATCATCAACCTCAACTGAAGGAGAGTTTTGTTATCCCCAAAAACACTGACGCACAAAAACCTCAAATACATTCTGAGTTCGCTCTTGATCAAATATGCACGGCATGAGACGGAAAGCACGTCCGGGGTTTTGTTATCATCAAAATCACTTGGAGAGACTCAACAAGGGCTCTTTGTCACATATTTTCACTTGCACCTTCACGCCACAGAGAATTGTCTCAGGTGAAAATTGTGAGTTTGAGCTATGCATGTAAGCCAGGTGATATCCTTTTGACGGGTGCACCCCCCCTTGGTTGTGCTTTGTGGTCCGCACTGTGTTCGTGAATTATGGGCGGCGTCCCTATCCCATCCCCACTGGAGGGAAGCTACCTTATGTATACTTATGCTATACCTACTAATGGATGCCTGCATGCTTGAGTAATAAAAAAAAAGTAGATTTCGGCCATTGCAGCCCGCTTTCTGCCCTCGCGGCTTACTTTCTCCGCTTCAGCTTTCATAGCCTACTTCCCGATGTCAGCTTTCACAGCCTGCTCTCAACTTCGGCTTTTATGGCATACTTCCCAACTCAGCTTGTATAGCCCACTCCCTTAACTTAGACTTTTATAGCATGCTTCTCGACTTCAGCTTTTACAGCCTACTCTAACTTCGGCTTTTACAGCCCGCTTTCCAACATCCTTCAGCTTTCACAGCCTGCTCCCCAACTTTGGCTTTTATAGCCCACTTCCCAACATCCTTTGGCCCTCACAGCCTACTCTCCCAATTTCGGATTTCGTGGCCTGCTCTCCTAACTTCGGCTCTCGTAGCTCGCTTTCTCGATTTCAGCCTTCACGGTCTACTTTCGCAACATCAACTCTGGCCCTTGTGGCCCACTTTCCCGGTTCGGATTTCATAGCCTGCACCCTCGTCACATTAAAATACCCTTACACTCTGACTCGAACCTTCCGTCTAGCCAGAGAATAAAGACCCTTGCTTTGACACTCACCCCGTGTCCATAAGTAAACCACATCAGTTTCTGGCATTCCGTCGGTACTGAGGAAGAAGCACCTGGCCTGAACCTTCGTCTGGGTTAAGGAATGAAAACTTTCCCTTGAGCTGACACTAGTCTCGTGTCAACGAATCGACCTTGCCGTCACTCGGTCGAAGCACGCAGGAGGCACTGCAGAAGGACAAGACGGGGGGTCAATCCTTTGACTGACTTCCACAGTCAACAGTCGTCATGGTCAGCGCCCCTACAAAAAGGAAGTCAAGCAGATGAAAAAAAGGGGGGTCGACAGAGGCAAAAGAACGAGAAGGGAGAAGAGAAGAAGAGTGGAGGTGACCTCTTCTGCGATCACCACCGCCGGAGTGAAGAGAGAAGAGAGCAAAAAAAAGAGAAGGAAGAAGAAGGGTGAGTGAGTCAGAGAGAGTGAGGTTTGGGAGGGGAGGAGCTGATGCTCGCTCCCCTCCCCATCGTATCTTGTTTCCCCTTTGCCCTATGTTTCTTTTGCTCTCTGCTTGCGATGTATTAGCCCCCGGGGGCTGCTTCCTTTTGCAAGAATAATAAAAAGAAAGAAGAGTTTCCTAGGTGTTCATGGCCTATGTGTGTCCCCCAGTGCTTGCATTCATCGTTGTCTTGTGCTTTCCTCGTGTCCTTCCCGCTGTCTACACTTATCCAACGTCTCTTCATGTTGGAGGGAGTTCCTCTAGGATGGGCTTCAGAGATCACTCAATATAATGAGTAGAACTCTGAAGTCATGTCTTCGCAGAAGAGCCCCACCTCCCTGAGCTTCACATTTCTCTGGCTTGTACCTCAACCTTTCCCCCCAGCTCCATGGGAGGGATCCTCCCTGGCTTGAGTCTGGCCCTTTAGAATCTTCACTCGTGGGAAGCCCATGCCCCTTGCCTAGTGGCCATCTTGGCCTTGATACCTGGTGGCATTCCACCTCTTCCCCATCCGGTGACACTCTTCACCCTACGAACCGGAGACCCCTACGATCCGATGATGCTTCCCTTGGTTTCCATCTGGCGACGCCCGCTTGCCCATGATCCGGTCACCCCAATGATCTTTGTGATCCGGTGACGTCCACAGTTCCCCCATCCGGTGACCTTCCTCACACTCCATCCGGTGACCCCTAGTAGCTTGTGATCCGGTGATACCCCCAGCCCAAGTGATCTGGTGACGTTGGCCACCCACTTGATCCGACGACGTCGCCACTCCTTTGATCCGGTGACATTGGCCACCCACTTGATCCGGTTATGTCTATCCTTCATGTTTGAACTTCCCGTCCGCTCGGTTTTGCACTATGTTTTGACGTGATGGTTTGAGGTGTTGCCACCTCCGTGCGCACCCCTACTTTGGGTTACGTCACTCCTTGTGGACGTGTACCCGCTTTACCCCTCCCTCATCCGGGTCCGGGGGAGATGCTGCCGAATTTTTGCCAGAATTACACACACATTAAAAGATAAATGGAAGCAACAAACAAATGAAATAAATAGCAATAAGACATTCCCGCTAAGGCAAAAGAACTGTGGAGGACTCAAAGGGAACTGAGCTCGAACATTGCTGCATCATTTTGACAAACATGAACATGGGCATCAATCGCATAAATAAAGAAGGGAACTGATTAAAATTTCATGCATGCATGTCATGAATAAAAGAAATTACCTCCCTCGCAAACAATTGCATCATTGCATTTCATGTGCAGATTTCTAAGTAAAACCTTTCGCATGTATTAAACATGCATTTGAGCTCCGTTCATCCCAACGAAAACTAAGAGAAGAATACAAAAGACGAGATGCGACCAACCGACAGGTCCTAGGCCTTGGAGGCTGGGGGCTGCATCAACGCAGCAGCTTGGCTATGTTGACGCAGTGGCCTGGCTACGTCAACACAGCGCCCCGACTGCGTCGACCTGCCTGGAGTTCGGTCGACCGGCCCATCAGCTCGGATGACCAAATCTCCCATGTTTCATAAAAAAGAAAGAAAGAAGAGAATAATAATAATAATAATAATAATAATAAAGAAGAAGGGACCTTGGGCTTTCAACCTAAATAAAAAAGGGAAAAAATATATTAATAATAATAGCAAAAAGTAAGGAATAGACAAGATATGAATGGAATAAAAATTCATTTACGAGTAGGATTAAATTAACAAGATAAAAAATGTCAACCCCATGGCATACCCTTTCGAAATCTCCTCTTCTCTTAGACCCCGTGAAGGGAACATCAATGCCACCCTGCAGGCCGATCATGAACCCTGGGATCATCTCCAGTCATGGTCATGAGATGGTCTCATTCGGCCAATATCTCATCTAAACCCGACCCACTAACGAATTAAACAATAAACTTGCCGTGACTCAGCAAACATTTGAATGGATTTATCTCCGTTTTCACTGCGTTTTCAACACAGAATCACGTCCGAACATGAAATGGTCCATGAGTTACCGACAGGATTTTAATATTCCCCTGGTAGCACGAGACCCTTTTAGCATGATTGTAGGCTTTCTTAGCCTCATTTCATTTACAATTCTTCAGGCCGTAGGGCCCTTACTCCTGACGATTAATCAAGGGTGTTCTCCCCTCTAGGGAGATGTAAATGATGTCGTGGCCTTTATGACATGGTGGGTTTTGATCCCGACCCAAACTACACAATCGTTTGATCAGTCAGACGGCGCGCACCAAGGGCTCCCACGAAGCCCAAACAAATCGTCACTTTGTGACTGGCACGCCCACACACTTAATAAATGAATAAATGCATCAAATAAACCAACAAAATAATAAAAGAGGGAACCTGACTGCTTGCCCTTTTGAGCAGACAAAAATTTGACAAATGAGGGAACCTCTAGGCCACTTGCATCTTCGGGGTAGAGACCTGCTGGAGGAGGAATTTCTACACCCCTGACTTCAAGCTGGGGGACTTGGTATGACTGTTCCCCCCGGAGCATAATGTTATGGTTAGCCGGGGGAAGGCGCCCGCATTTTCTCCCGGACCTAGTAGCATGCTGGGAGGTGGAAGCTTCAGCTTAATTTATCTCTGCTGGCGCGAGTCATATTTCTTCATCATCCTCTTCGGAGATTCGGGCTGCATCAAACCGGGCCGAAAGGGTGTTGCAAGATACGGCATTGCCTTTTCTTTTATTCTTGGACTTCTTCTTCTTTTTCTTCCCAGTCGACGGCTACTCTTGGGGAGGTTCTTCCCAAATGCCTGGTTCTTCAGCTTCAACTTCAGCTTCTTCTGCTAATTCCAGAGACTCGAAGTGTTCCCAGGGGACATATTCTTTGTCGGATTTCAGGCTGTTCATATTCATCTAGCCCATTAATGATTTACTGAATCCGTTCAACTGTCGGGCTGGCTTCTTTATGCACCCACATGGGGATGTGTTTCTTCTTATTGTTGGTGAACCTTCTGACAACCAGCTGGGGAGCTGTCTCATACCAGACGGGGGTCACAGTCGGGGTTCTAGTTGAGGTGTAACACCTCGTATGTGAATTCTCGGGCCATGATGTGGCGCTGCCCTTCTTCTTTCTTTTGACGGCACGGTGTGCCAATTTCCTTGATCTTTTGCTGGCTCTAGGATGTATGCCTCATAGGTATGTTGAGTGTAGGCCTCCGCCACTTCTTTGGGTAGTTGCTGGTATAAGGATACCATGTTGATTGTTGCCCCCAGAGTGGGCATTTCATGCGGGCGTGGAGGATCGAGTTTGTGCTCCCCCATTTGTAGCTCCCCTTTCTTGATTAAAGACTCAATAGTGTCTTTGACAACATAGCACTCCTCGATAGTATACCAAAGCATTTGATGATACGGGCAGAAACGAGGGTGGTCCTTTCTTCGGAGGTCCCCCGACCTCATCGGCTCCAAGGAGTAATTTTGTTGTATTTAGTATCCCAGTCGAATAAGACTCAAGTCTTATCCTGGGGGAATGAGTATAGCTTTCTCATCTCGTCCCGCAGGGAGGGACCTTCTTGTCGATCAGCGGGCTTGGTCGAGGGAGGCTCAGCTACCCCTTTGTCTTTTTCCTTCTGCTGCTCGAAGGCTTTGAAATCAACCATATGCACTTCTTGAGATGACGGTCGTCTGTCGGCTAGCTTGGCCTTCTGGCTTGAGGTGGCAGGAGTCGCCAAGTATTTAGAGAGGAACGCCTCAATTTCTGCCACAACATTATTCAGTCGATCAAATGACTTAATTTCAGTGCCTATCATTCTTTCCATCACCTCTCTTTTCAAATTTTTCTTGCATATTTGGATGGCATCCTCCTGATGCCACGGGCGCCTGCACCTCATGTTGAGGTTCCTCCATCTCTTGATATATTCCAGGGCGGACTCGTCGTTCCTCTGCTTGGTTGCATACAATTCGGCCACCGTCACCTCCCTTCTGACGATGTGGAACCTTTCTTTGAATTTTCTTTACATGTCGGGCCAATCAATAATAGACCAGGGCTACAAGCTTGAGTACCACTCAAAGGCAAGCTCCGTTACTGTGGACCCAAAAAACTTCAGCGGGCATGACTCGTCAGTAGCTAAGTCGCCCATCACATTAGTGTAGTAGGCAATGTGCTCCCATGGAGACCCTTGCTCGTTGAACTTCTCGAACTTCAGAGGCTTAGTGATGCCCGAGGGAAGCCTCTTGGCAGCATGATGGGGTGGGTATGGTACCTTATATACATCAAATGAGGCGGAGTCGCCATCACTCCTTTCTGTCAGCTTCATTTCTATCATTTGCTTGACCATGAGCTTGTTCATTACAGCCGGATCAACTGAACTTGGGTAGAAATGGGCTTGTTGAATGTGCGGCATTGTCAACACGGCTGCATGGGGCGTGGCAGGGCCCCCTTGAAATTGGAAGATTGAGGGTTGCGGCGCAGCCGTAAGTTGTTGTTGTGGGGGAGGGATGCCCCCAAAATAGTTGGGCACCGGCTGCGCAGCAATGGCTTGTGGCAAGGTCTCAAATGCCTGACTACTGCCCCATGATGTCCCAGGGGGAATTTCAGCTTGTCCAGGTGTGGAGGTGTGAGTATCCCTCTCACTCAGTTGCTTTTTTAATGCTTCAATTTCCTGCTGATATCTTTGTAGTAACATCAGCAAGGCCAGGACATTGATAGTAGGGCTGGGGAGGCTTCCCCGGTCCTCAGCTGGTGTCTCTTCAGATGAGGTGGATGGCACCCCACTATCATCTTCTGTTGTAATTACATTAGCAGTTAGAGCTGCCATAGCCTCTTCTGAATTTGTTGTACCAGTGAGGGTTTGCAATGCCTCGCTAGCTGCTTTCTTCCTTCTTGTGAGAGGACCCGGCCTCTCGGTAATCCTGACGACTTCTTTGGGCTCTTCAGACAAATGAAGCCCCATAATGGCTAGCCGTTCCGGCTATGTGATAGGTATAGACTTGCATGTTTCTATTTCTCCTCTTCACTCGCCTGGTCGACTGACTAGGGAAGGATAATCTTTCAAACACTGAAACTCTCGGTGCATCTTCTTCATGGTGGGGAGGCCCATAGCACCCCGATTCTGCATCTTCTATTTCGTCAAGGTCGGTTGGCCACCCTCGACCCTCTTCACCAGCGGCAATGGCTTGTAGTAGTCGCTACCTCCCTAGGGAGGTGTTCCCGAGGCCATGGAGATATCTGTGCATGGCCTGGGTGATGTCTTCTTACTCATAATCAGGGTAAAGTATAGGTGGAAGTACCCTTGCTTGTGTTGGGGGCCCATGTGCGGCCTGACCCCTCTTGGCAATCATGCCATGATTCTCAACATGTAAAGAAGTATTCGCCTATCGCCTGTAGGCTTGCATAGGTGGCTTGCGAGACGCCCCTGCTGGCATCTCATTTTCCTCTTGTCTTTCCTTCTCTTCCTTCCTAGGCCTCTCAACGTTGACAGATCCCGACTGAGTTGTCACTGGGACCCGAGTCAGCTTGGGCACCCAGACTTGTTTAGTTTTGACTGGCCTTGGGGCCAGGTCATTCTTCGGCCAACGGGCCGGTCCAGCATTCTTCTTCTTCATCCTCCCTAGTGTTTGGAATGAATTATGCACAGGGACATTTGGTATAACTCGGTTGGGGATCACTTCGGCCATTCAGGTGCACTCTAATACCCTCGATCAGGACAGATTTACCGGTATCAGATAGCCAACCCCTGGGGGTAGCGGAAACAGCATTTCTTCGGCTCCTTCTTTGGCGAGACACCGCCTTGTTGTTCTGGAAGCCCGTGTCGAAATGGACGTGGTGGACAAAACAACACATGAACTTGACTACCGCACGGTCGGCAGTAGTCACCAACGACCTGGCAGCAGTAGGTTTGGTGGTAGAAGTCCCCGTGGTGGGGATATGGACTTCGATGGGCTTGTGCCCCTCAGTCTCTAGCAGTTTGACGAAAGCTACCACCAAGAAGTTGGGGAAGCCCACCACCGGAGGAAAATTTCCGAACTTGATCGGCACTGCGAGGTAGCCATGGTTGGCATGGCTTGCGACGACTAACGATCCGAAGCTGACGGCCATTGTATTCGTCAGAATATGATCCTGCAATTGCAAGTAAAACAGTTAGAATTTTAAGAGGAGGCCGTAGGGCCCCTAATCCCAGCGAAGAGATGAAGGGAAACTCAGTCCCACCAGGCGTAGTAGACTTGTGGATGCACTTTCAGGACATCTATTTTATTTTATTTGTCTATTCATTTATTGGTTTATTTGGGTTTATGTATTCATTCATTTAGTGCGTGGGCGTGCCAGTCACAAAGTGATAATTTATTTGAGCTTCGAAGAAGCCACAGGTACGTGTCGTCTGACTGATCAAACGATAGTGGATATCGTGTCGAGACTTAAACCCACCGTGCCGTAAAGGCCACGACGTTAATTACATCTCCTCGGGGAAGGGAAAACCCTTGATTGATCGCTAGGAAAAGGGGCCCTATGGCCTAAAATTAGCAATAATGAAATGAGATAATGAAATCTCGAACTACGTTAAAATGCCCTTAGACAGGGTGAAAACGTTTAAATCATGTTGGTCACTTATCGACCATTTCATGTTTGGACGGATGTCCGAATTGAAAGCATGATGAAGACGGTGACAAACACATGCAAATGTCCGCCGAGTGTACGGTGAGTTCAATAGGAGCGCAGGATTAGATCCTGCGGAAATAGGGTTTGATGAGCTATTGGCCCGACACAATATCAAGTCACGACCATATCGGGATGACCCCCGAGGTCCGAACCCGACTTGCCAAGACGTCATTTATATTCCCTTCACCGGGTCCAGGGAAGCGGGGGTTCTGGAGCATACATTGTTATGTTTTCTTTTTGTTATTTGGTTATTTGACTTTTATTTAAATGCCCGAGTGTATTTTCATTAACTTGTTATCATTATTATCATATTTTTGGGGGCTATTTGATTATCTTTGTTTATTTAGAAGCATGGATGTGTTGCATTTTTGTTGTTGTTGGTGTCATTATTATATTTTTTTGTTTGATTATTTATAATTTTGAGTGTTGTTTTATTTTGTTTTATTTTTTTGTTATGCTTTTCTTTTGTTTTGCTGTTTTGCATTATTATATTTTTTTCAACTTTTACTCTCTTCATTTTGTTGTGTTGATGTTTGCTTTGTTTTGGGAAGCAGAAGAGGGAGGGGGGAGGTGTGATCTGGCACACCATTGGCCGCCGGATCACCTCCCCATCCACACTTTTTTTTTAGTCTTATATGGTGAATCGGCGCCAGGAGAAGGAGAGAGAAGGATGAAGAGAGGGGGGTGAACCGACGCGAGAAGGCGCTCGCGTGCGTGCCGGTTCACCCCTGCTGCTCTTGTTTTTGTTTTTATTTTAGAACGGGGGTTCGATCGAACGAACCGATGCGATCAGTCGACCGACGCACCCAATGGCAGGGGGCAAGTCGACTTGGCCAAGGGAGCAAGTCGACTTCCCCCCTCACATCGGTAGAACGAAGGGGCTGGGGAGAAGAGGCAAGTCGACTTGGGGCCTAGCCAAGTCGACTTGCCCCAGACTGGACAAAAGTTTGTTTTTTTTTTGTTTTTGGGGTGTTCATCTGGCCAAGATAGAAGGGTGGATAGCTCCCTTTTCTTTTAGGTATGTTGTAAATTTATCATGCATGAGACTCAAGGCAAAAGGGGTTGTGAAATGCTTGGCTTTTGGTTTATGATGGGCCCATGAAGCTCTTTCATTCTTTCCAGTGTTTGTTCACGAAGGTGCAGCCAAAAATTTGGGCAAAGTGTGATACAGATATGGGGTTTGCCGAGAGATTTTTTTTTTTTGTATAGGCTTATGCAGAAGGTGATGCCATGACTTAGTATATGTGAAAAGGATGTCCAGTGCACCTAATCCCAGAATTGTAGGGAATTGTCTTAACACATACATAAGGTCTTACAAGCTAGGTGTGATACTTGAAAAGCCAAAGAGGAAGTGTCCATGATTTTTGTTCACAAAAGGGTCAATAGCAAGTTCAGATAATGAGTTCATTGGTCCTCTTGTTCATCATTTTTTTTTGCATATCCAAACTTGATCTTGTGGTTAGCATTGTTCAGATATTTGTTGCTTATCAACCACGTTCCTAGCGGAATTTTGACAGCATCTCCCCCGGACCCGGGGTTTACAAGGTGTAAAATAGAGACTCGCCTACGGACAAGTCCAAGACAGCCTCAAAAATCATGGGAACTGCTACCCCATGACCCAAAGTGAGCGTGGAAACTCGAGGACTAGCCTTCAAGGGGTTCCTAATGACTCACAGGTCATGGCTTCTGAGATTTGGGACGTGGGTTTTTTGTGTAGCCCGCTATGGGGTGGGTTGCTATTCAGTTGTTGAAGGAGATTCCCCGAAAGCCTTGCTATGGAGAAGCGAGCTTTTGAGGGGCCCGGAGTGATTACGAAGGAAGAAAAGGTAGGGAAGCACCTTGACGGGTGGGGGGAGAGCCATGAACTTTAACGAGCTACAGGGAGGGGATGGAGCCCCCACAACCCATGGGTGTGTGGGAGAAGGCCACCGTCATTCATGAACTCTAATGGACTACAGGGAGGGGACGGAGCCACCACAACCCATGGGTGTGGGTGAGAAGGCCACCGTCATTCCCACGGAGACATGCTATATATTAATAACTCAAGATAAAACACCTCTACAGAGATGACGAGAGATGCCAGAGCTGTAGGAAAAGGGGGAGGGGCAAGATGAAGATCACAACAGCTTAACAGAAATGAGCCTTTCATTCATTGCAAAAAAAAAACAAAGTGTACATGAGGGGGAATACATCGTTGCATAAGAGGGAAGGAAAAATATAGCAAAGAAGATCTTCAAGAAAATACAACAGTGGGGGGAAGAGATGGCGACTTGGCCCCTCCCCCTTAACCTCACCTCTTTCCCCTCTCACTCTTTTCCCTCCCTTCTTCTCTTTCGTTCGATAGGCAGACGGAGGCACGTAGACGGGCACTCCACTCTCTCCTTTTTCTTCTCTTCCAGCTTTTGCTTGGTGATTTCTGCTCTCCCTTCCAACCCCTTTTTTTGTAACCCTTCTCTTTTGACGTGAGCCAACTCTATATATAGAATGGGAGGGTCTCTTCTCTTCAGGATAAAACTCCCGCCATTCCCTCTTCGTCCGCAGGAAAAGGTGATCGGCTTACTGTTACGCTGTCGACCATCCATTGGTGTAGGACAGGGAGGTGTCCGAGGATAGGATGTTCTGTAGAATACCCGGGGGCTTTGCTGTTGTCAGACTGGTCGGCCCGTCGTCGACGCCCGCTACCTGTGCACTGTCTGTCTGAGCAGTTGGGTCCCGTAGTGCAAGAAGACGGATCTAGAGAGGGGGTGAATAGATCCTTCTATTAAAATTTTGTTCAATTAAAACACAAACACCCCACATCGGAAACTAACACAAAATCTAAACAATTAGGCACAACGTAGATTTACCAAGCAGCAAATAGATGGACATTAAGGATTCAAAACGACATGTAGAACCAAACTCAAGTTAGCTCTTTGTGTGTACAAATTAAGTGTGTGTAGCAATTTGATTGGATTGAGTGTGTGATAGTATCAAATTAAACCTGTGACATGAGATAGAGGAAATGGACAGTCACACAAGCATTCAGATATGGACACAGTGATTTTTAAGGTGGTTTGGGACCACGATGGGCTCCCTACGTCCACCCCTCACTCAACTGAGCAAGGCTTCACTGCGGGTAAACCAGCACGGGGATAAATCCCCACATACACATGGAGTCGAGCTCCAACACACACACGCATGGCGACGCCTGCACACACACATGGGAGGTAACTCCCAAACGCATACGGGGAACAACCCCTGAACCACACGCGGAGATCCTCCGCACAATATGACGCACAAGCGTCAACAAAGACACTTACGCTGCAATTTGCAGCAAACAAAACACACTCGGATGTGCGCACAGCGCATAATCTGACCACACACTTCAATGTCTCAACTAAGTCCACACACGGATCAGAATAGATCTACACACAGATCAGAATGGTTCCTGACACACACTTGATGTTCACAAAATGAAGAAGATACACACTTGAAAGCACAAACCAATTTAGAGGAAGAAACTGAAATGAAAAGCTTCAGATCTAGGCTCCCCCTGAGTAGATGATGCAGATCTTGAACTAAGCTTGGTTCTCCACTTGATTTCCACTTGATTTGTTTCAGATTGATCTTCTGATACTTGGATCTTGATGAAGGATGGCTGGACGGATCACTGTTCACGCAGTGTTTCTAGTTCTTGCAGCAACTCACCCTCTTCACTTGATAGCCTCCCCTTTGATCCTCTTGATGATTAAGGTTTCTTGGCCCAAAGATGTGTTTTATATTACTTGGGTGGTCAAGGGACGTGCCAAGACACAGATCCACAATTCCTGGCATGTCTGGAGGCTTTGGGACTCAAAAGTCCAAAAGAGATGGCAGCCCACGTTATGGAAATGGAAGTCAACAATGGCTGCCTCGAAGGGTTCAGTCGACCAAAATTTTCAGTCGGTCGGTCGAACTCTGAAAATTCTCAGAGTTTTCAGTTCTGGAAAAATAGGTCGACCGAACTGCCCATTTAGGTCGACCGAACTCTATCAGAGTTCAGTCCCTTGGTTGCTGGAAAATTAGGTCGACCGAAATGGTCCCATAGGTCGACCGAAATTTGGAAACTCTGTAAAATCAACTTGTTAGCCCAAAAAAACATAGCCACACTAAAGAACCTTGCATTTGGCCTCTTGTAGAGGTTGTTTGTGGTTTGTCACCCACATTGGCTGGAGGTTATGGGAACAACAACTGAAGCATGTAGAGTTGAAGCATACTCTTTAGAATCCCGCTTGAATGAAATTGGCTGAGTTGGTGTACTGTCTTCATGGTTTGTTTAGCATACCTGCCTTGGTGATCTACAATATTTAACCCCATCCTCTTCACATCATATCCAAAAGTCCTAATGTTAATAAACCTTGATATGAGGGATTTAAGCCAATTGAGATTCTGAGACATGAATGTAGAGGCTTCAACTGATTTCCTCATATCTGATTCTTGAATGCAAAGGCTTCATGTCATCTGAACTCAGCTGGCAGTCAGACTAAAATGGTTGTTGTAGAGACAAGTTTCTAGACTTTTGTGACACTTCTGTTGACTGAATTTTCCATACTTTGCACATAGTTCGTCAACCTGAATTATGAATGGATCAAGAGATTTTTTGCTGAACTAGACTGGACTTATCACCTTTTGGACTGAACTTAGACTTTTACATTGCTATATAACTGAAGGACTTGCAGCTTGCTATTCATGCATCAAACTAAACTCTGGAACTCTGATAGTCATGAGTTCTATTGGGAATTCTCACTTGGTTGAATGCAGAAGCTAGTCTGAATTCCAATAGCTTGGTGATTTGCATCAAACTCAGTTGACTTGAGTTTTGAGCCCCTTTTCACACAGGGTTGGCTGAACTTGAGTCAATATTTGCTTTTCACAAAATTCAAAAGTGGTTAGTTGACATCATCAATAATCATGTAGACTCACCAGCGAGTCATAGTTCGTCATCATCAAAACAATCAAACCCAGGGACACAACATTCTCCCCCTTTTTGATGATGACAACTATGAGTCATGAGGATAGGTATTATGCAACTATGAGTCATGATAACAACCAAGTGTTCACTAACAAAGTTGACATCTCCCCTTTGAAATATCAAGTGCAAACTCCCATGTGAAATATGGCTCATTAAACTCTTCACTCATCAAACTCTCTCCCCATTTGACATCAGCAAAAGGTAGTAGAGGTGAACATGTTCTCTCCCCCTTTGAGCAGAGAAAAAAGAATATTGATAGCAAAAAGAGAATAGAGTTTGACATCATGAACAGAAGTTTGGAGATGATCAAATGAGCGTACAACTGATTCAATAGACTTTGATTATCAGGCTGAATATGAAATTCAGAGAGAAAGCCATTTCAGAAAGAAATTTTTCAGTATGAAAAACCAGCAATACTGAAAGCACAACTAGACAATTGTGTGAAAGCATGCAGTCAAGTGCCAGAACCATGAAAAAGGGTTAGCAGTGTTCAAACAGTGAAGTGTGCATGCATATCGTAGCAAGGAAGGATGATGACCACACAGATGTGAAGTTTAAAGATCACAAAGATGATTACAAGGATGATCTCAGATGCAAATTGATAGTTCATGAAAGCACATGGCAAACAGTTTGAAGAAACTGTGCCAAGACAAGCAGCAAAATGTGCAACACCAATTGATACAAGTTTTTGCCAAGCAGGCAGAAGGACCTCCAGAAGGCTGCCAAAATAGTGAATCAATAAGCATTCAAGCAGTAATGATGTTGGAAGATTTTTTTTTGTTGTTGTTTTTGATGAAGACACTACTCAGAAATATGAATCCAGAGACATTAGAAGTCTGACACTAATTGGACCAAATTGAGAGCAACTATTTCAGGAAAGAGATGTTCCTGAATAAAAAGGTCAGTGAGATTCACAATCTGAAAGATAACTCATAAACTAGAGTTTATAGATTTTTTTAGATTCTTCTGCTATAAAGCCACTAGAGATATAATCCACAACTACATAGGTTCAAGTCTAATAAATTCTAAGTTTATCAATTACAATAGTTGAAACCAATTGCACTCAGAGTTAATAGAGATAAACCAATATAGCATATTTTAACCTTGTTATACCTCCCTTCATCTTACTTAGAAAATTCAATTTGACCCCTTTGGGAGCAACTTAGGCTAGTATTGAAGCTAAACACTTGATATTTCAGAGTTGACCCCATGGATTCAGCGATCATTTTTTTTATTGCTACCACTTTCAAATTTTCTTTTGCTCATCAATTTTAAGAACAACCAGGTGTAGCACACACCTTTTGACATAAGTATGCGCATTGATCAGACATCAGCACCCCTAGTTACTCAGTGTGACTAACCATTTTGCTACATTTTGTACAGAGGTAGCACACCACTTCATGACTTTGTCCACTCCACTTCAGTGGTGAAGGGACTTAGTTTCTAAATGAGCTATATGCCATTGCTCTGCCTTTATTTTCAAGATTTTATGCAGAGATAACAATGGCACTTCATGACACCGTCCACAAAACTTCAGAGGTAAATGAACAAGTGTTTCTCAGTGGACCATTGTCATTGCTCTAAATTGTTGTCTTGGAGATTTTCATATTTATGTAATGTTTAAGAAGCAATACTCAACTTAAGTTCCTTACCTAGGGATGCCTTATGGTATTAGAAATTTTCAGATTCCAGTAAGTAATATAAGACACAACATGCACAGACTGGTTGAGGTCCATTAATTCTGAATACAAGCATTTTCAAGACATACTCATAAATTTATTAAGCTTAAACCAGCTAGATGTACTTGTTAGAGCCTTATAATAGAAGGTTCTTACATGAGGGTTGCTCAGGTTTATGAAATTAACAGTCAGAATGGAATCCTCCTGAGTTCAGACTGGTTTAGGAAAATTCTACCAAGCAGAAGGTGTCTCTTTGATGTTCACAAGACATGCAGGAGCAAGGAAGCATTTGAGAGATGAAATTTCTCAGAGTATCAGAGGCTAGACAAGCTTATCAGATTGCTAGGACTCCACCTGAGAAAATAGACTCCAAGAATTTTTTAGAAGACTCCCCCTGAACAAATGCAGGGAACAAGAAAAGAAATTTCACAATTAGAAATTGTGAGCTCAGTGTAATTTCAGAGGAATCAAATCGTGGAATGAGAGTGAAGATCAGATGTGTAGTTATTTTAGACAAGTTTAAGAAGATGAGAGTGCAACTTAGTCTATTGATGCCCATAGAACAGTAGAAAATGAAGTGAGAGCTAGTTCTGAGACTGGTGTATCAACCTGGGATCCACGGTGAGTCGACACAATGGGGTTTAATAGAAGGTCAGATTTTTTTTTCGAATGAACTGTTGTCTCGACGTAACATGAGGAGTGCGTTGACGCACAAGCTTCAGAGACAACAACAAACTCACTGAATTCATTCTTTCAGCAGAAGCACATTGATTGCTGTTTTGAAACACCTCTTTTGCAGACATCTGACTTTCCTTAACTATATGCATGAACTTTGAATTATTTTTTATTGTTTTGGACGATAATGACATGCAAATGACATGCAACCCGATTAGAAATGACATATGCACATGAACAGACCTAATAATTAGCTGACTCCCCCTATTTAAGTCAATTTATGCATGTGTAGTAAGAGTTAGAGAAATGCTTGACTACTGACCAGATCAAAAGAACAGAAATGCATACTCCCCCTTACTAAATGCACTGAAGACTGAACTAGACATCGAGACCATGCAAGGGAGTTGGCTGACTTTGACTGCTAATGGTCTGCTTAGCCCTCAATGAGGGTTGACCCTTGGTACTAGGCGGAGTTACAAACACTCACGCATAGTGATAGCTTTCAGATCGGCTTAGCCTGCCTTTCTGCACATCACCATTTGATATACCCTTGGGTCATGCATGAAGATGGATTTGTAAATGCAGTGCACTTTTGTATGAAGAGCAGATTCAATAAACTTATATATGACATTGCATGACAGCACAGAATGATGTTTGAAATGCAGACCCGTGCACACATTGACTATGTATGCAACACGTTTAAACCACACAAATCATACTCTTTCTCAGTTATTCAATTCAAGGGCTCTATACATCTATATACACAGTCACAAGGTACCTGACGAAGCTTATGCTCACGCATAGTGAAGTTTCTCATACAGACTTCTCTGTCTTTCCACCAGTCACCATTTGATATACCTATGGGTCAAAAATACACGGCTGTCCTCAAAACAGTGAAGACCAATTTTACACATCCAAAGCATGATCTTTGAATGACTAGAGGGAAACTATCAAGCTAACACATTTAACACTTGAGAGCAAAATTGGGGTTTACCAATCGAGGGTGCCTTGCATCATTGAACCCCCTTTTATTCTTCTTTTTCTTCAAGGCACTCCTGCAAAAAAATAGATCCTTATTTGAAGTTCTTAGGTACCCAAGATCTCTTGGGTCCTTGAAGATTAGTCACACCTTTGGCAGGTGTTTTCCAAAATTTCCATTCATTGTAATCATCAAGATCCATCAAGAAACAATCATGTAACGTATGACCAGAAATACCACAGTAATTGCAACAAACAGTGGACTTCACATTTTTCTAAAATGAAAAGGTAGTGAATTTCTGTGTGTGGGTAGGGAATTCATTACTTTGATCTTGAAGTTTGTTTTTCCCTCTTCTTTGCCAACAGTTCTTGATAGTATGGCCAATTTTCCCACACTTAAAGCATTGAATCTTTGTTTGCCTGACTGCGTGATTTTCAACATGAAAGTTTTTCTTATTTGCAAATCTCTTTGAGTTTTTGAAACCATTCTCTTTCTTACATGTTGTCAAATCATCAGACTTTTTAACATGACAGTTATGCATCATATGACCATCCCTACCACAGTAGAAACATGAAGTTCTAACTTCCTTTCTGGGTGCATGTTTATGTGTAGCAAGGTTGTGTTTAGCATGCACAGGGGTATTAGCAGCACCAGTTTTGGATTTCCTATTCATAGTATTCTTTTTCTCAGACCGGATTTCAAGAGTTTTCACTTGTTGAACAAGAGGAAGTTTCTTAGATGTGCCGAGAATATCTGAAGCATGAACAAATGAAGTATGTAATTTATTTTCAAATGGTTTCTTATTCACTGGGCTATAGCCTAGCCCTTCCTTTTGGAAGTTAACCCTAACTCCCAGAAGTTTATCCAAATTCTCTTTCCCTTCAACAGACCTTGACAGGGAATCATTTAGATCATGGATTTCAGATTCAAGGGTTGTTATGTGAAGTTGATAGCTTGCTATGTCGGCTTCACAGAAAACAACTTGTTGATTCAATATGCCATTCATACTTTTGAAACTTTCTATTTCATGTTTCAACTCCTGCACATTTTCAGAGTCATTTACATCCAGAATGCATTTTCCTTTTTAAAAAGCCATAAGTCTCTCAGACATCGCACTGTTTAATTCCTTTAGTTTTTTAATTTCTTTTACAAGTTCTTCATTTCGAATCAGCTCATCAACCAAAAATTGATCTTTGGTCATTGAGTTTAGTTTCTCTTTGTAGACTTTTTCTATTTGTTGGAGTTCAGAAATGTTGGCCAGAAGCTCTTCATTTTCATTTGTCAATGAAGTAATTTTTACTTTATGAACTCTAACATCAAAAGAAAGTGACTCATTTAATTCCTGAAAGTGAGAACATTTTTCACAATGGGAATTACTTATGTTCTGTTCAACTTCCTTTCTCAATTTTCTGTTTTCAGATTTCATTTTCTTGTATTTCCATAACAGTTCATCGTAAGCTTCTATTAAGTCCTCAAATAAAATTTCATCACTCCCAGAATTTACCTCGGAGCTTTCCTTGCTTGACGTATCCAGTTTATCGGCCATGAGACACATGCCATCCATTTTTATTTCTTGAGCTTTGATCAAATAATCCATGAGCTCCTTTGCCGTTCTACAAGAAGAGACAAATGGAAACATGTTAGTGTTCACAGAAGCTTTCAATAGACTCAGGACAGTGACATTTTCATGGTTCTTCAATTTATCCTAACTTGACCACTTGGTCTCATCTAGAGGCACTTTGTGAGGACCATCATAAATCAAGTTCCAGAGGTCAAGATTAACATAATTAATCAGCTCACACATTTTTCCTAACCATGAAGGAAAATCATAGCCATTAAAAATAGGTAAGCTATTCATCGAGATATGTCCAACAGAACAATTCATGATTGAGACTGCACTAGGATCTCTCTGTAGATCGTTAGATCTAAGGACAATAGAGCCTTGCTTTCATACCAATTGTTGGGTCTCGTAGTGCAGGAAGACGGATCTAGAGGGGGGGTAAATAGATCATTCTATTAAAATTTTGTTCAATTAAAACACAAACACCCCACAGCGAAAACTAACACAACATCTAAACAATTAGGCACGACGTAGATTTACCAAGCAGCAAATAGATGGACATTAAGGATTCAAAACGACTTGTAGAACCAAACTCAAGTTAGCTCTTTATGTGTAAAAATTAAGTGTGTGTAGCAATTTGATTGGATTGAGTGTGTGATAGTATCAAATTAAACCTGTGAATGGAGATAGAGGAAATGGACAGTCACACAGGCATTCAGATATGGACACGGTGATTTTTAAGGTGGTTCGGGATCACGACAGGCTCCCTACGTCCACCCCTCACTCAATTGAGCAAGGCTTCATTGTTGGTAAACCAGCATAGGGATAAATCCTCACACACACACGGAGCCGAGCTCCAACACACACACGCAGGGTGACGCCTGCACACACACACACACACACACACAGGAGGTAACTCCCAAATACACACGGGGAAGAACCCCTAAACCACACGCGGAGATCCTCCACACAATACGACGCACAATCGTCAACAAAGACACCCACGCTACAAGTTGCAGCAAACAAAACACACTCGGATGTGCACACCGCACAATCTGACCACACACTTCAATGTCCCAACTAAGTCCACACACGGATCAGAATAGATCCACACATGGTTCAGAATGGATCCACACACACACACTTGATGTTCACAAAATGAAGAAGATACACACTTGAAAGCTCAAACAAATTTAGAGGAAGAAACTGAAATGAAAAACTTCAGATATAGGCTCCCCTTGAGTAGATGATGCAGATCTTGAACTAAGCTTGGTTCTCCACTTGATTTGTTTCAGATTGATCTTCTAATGCTTGGATCTTGACGAAGGATGGCCGGACGGATCACTGTTCAAGCAGTGTTTCTGGTTCTTGCAGCAGCTCACCCTCTTCACTTGATAGCCTCCCCTTTGATCCTCTTGATGATTAGGGTTTCTTGGCCCAAAGATGTGTTTTTATATTACTTGGGTGGTCAAGGGACATGCCAAGACATAGATCCATAATTCCTGGCATGTCTACAGGCTTTGGGACTCAAAAGACTAAAAGAGATGGCAGCCCACGTTCTGGAAATGGAAGTCAACAATGGCTGCCTCGAAGGGTTCGGTCTACCGAAATTTTCAGTCGGTCGACCGAACTCTGAAAATTCTCAGAGTTTTCAGTTCTAGAAAAATAGGTCGACCGAACTGCCCATTTAGGTCGACCGAACTCTGTCAGAGTTCAGTCCCTTGGTTGCTGGAAAATTAGGTCGACCGAAATGATCCCATAGGTTGACCGAAATTTGGAAACTCTGTAAAATCTACTTGTTAGCCCAAAAAAACATAGCCACACTAAAGAACCTTGCATTTGGCCTCTTGTAGAGGTTGTTTGTGGTTTGTCACCCACATTGGCCGGAGGTTATGGGAACAACAACTGAAACATGTAGAGTTGAAGCATACTCTTTAGAATCCCACTTGAATAAAATCGACTGAGTTGGTGTACTGTCTTCATTGATTGTTTAGCATACCTGCCTTGGTGATCTGCACTATTTAACCCATTTCTCTTCACATCATATCCAAAAGTCCTGAGGTTAATAAACCTTGATATGAGGGATTTAAGCCAATTGAGATTCTGAGACATGAATGCAGAGGCTTCAACTGATTTCCTCATATGTGATTCTTGAATGCAAAGGCTTCATGTCATCTGAATTCAGCTGGCAATCAGACTAAAATGGTTGTTGTAGAGACAAGTCTGTGGACTTGTGTGACACTTCTGTTGACTGAATTTTCCATACTTTGCACATAGTTCATCAACCTAAATTATGAATCGATCAAGAGATTTTTAACTGAACTAGACTGGACTTATCACCTTCTGGACGGAACTTAGGCTTTTGCATTGCGACATTACTGAAGGACTTGCAGCTTTCTATTCATGCATCAAACTAAACTCTGATAGTCATGAGTTCTATTGGGAATTCTGACTTGGTTGAATGCAGAAGTTGGACTGAATTCCAATAGCTTGGTGATTTGCATCAGACTCAGTTAACTTGAGTTCTGAGCCCCTTTTCATACAGGGTTGGCTGAACTTGAGTCAACATTTGCTTTTCACACAATTCAAAAGTGGTTAGCTGACATCATCAATAATCATGTAGACTCACTAGTGAGTCATAGTTCATCATCTTCAAAACCATCAAACCCAGGGACACAACATGAGCGTGAGACAGATGCACAAGCATTAAGTGCTCATGCGATGGGGCTTGATCGCTTCTAGGCCCAAGCTTTACCTGGCGGATAAACTCTCCACGGAGGGGTTCTTGGATGACACGTCGAACGGGCATTAAATGCCCTCCATTTCTCCTTCCTATTGCTCTGCCTGAGGAGCTCCAGAAATAGAGTACCACGTGAAGGATGGGATGCCTCTTCCCGAGTCGATTTAGGGCCTAGGCGAGAAGGTGGAGGCCGTGCCGGTTCACTGTCATTGAGGGTGCGTCGGATCAATGCAAAGGGCAGGGCGCGTCGGTTCAGGAACAAGAAGAGGGAGATTGGGCTTGTCTGCGCCGGTTCATGGCCCATAGGAGGCTTTCATGCGTGCCATTTCAAGTGGCCAGGGGCCCTGCTTGCGTCGATTCAAGGGGGATTGCCCCCTGGGGCACAGGTTCATGCTCCCTTGGAGCACCTTGCACCGATTCAAAGGCAAGAGGGGGTATTTTCGTAAACTCTATATTCTTCTTTGCCTCATCGACTCTGAACTGGCTCAGATGGGCGCTTAACTTCCAGTACTACCTTGGTTTTGATGAACCACTTCTGGAGTGTTTATTTTGAGGCTCCCGAGCTTCGGTTTGCAATTCCGAGTGGTTTCCGACACGTGCCGAACTCGCGTCAGATTACTCGGGTTTCATCCTGATTCGGCCTTCGGCACTGTGAATTGTGTTCTTAGGCCTGCTCCATACATGTGGATAGTGTCTTCATCGAGTGGGCAATCACTCAAAGTGTTTTTCCCCCATTGGGTAGCTTTTCGCCCTCCTACGGACCTTTTTGGCATAATGTGTGCCCCGGTCAGGTCACTCGGGTTTTATGCTGATATTATCTTCGACACCCTGTTTTGAGGGACCAGGGATATTTCTTCAGCTCGAGAAGCCTCCTCATCAGGTGGTGGACCACCATGTGTGTTTTCACCTTGATCGGATGAGATGTAGGGTTTGTTCGGCCTTTTCGCTCTCAATCAGCTGTTCTTTGGTTGATGGGGCGTGCCTGCCGTGCAGTAATTTTTGGATGTCAACATCGGCCCGACGAGCTGGCAACTATGAACCCCAGCGTTGCACCCCCGAACCTCGAGGAAGAACTGCTACACCTGAAAAGCAAGGGGTGAGCCTCATCTCATTGGCTGAGTAGGGGTCCCGCAGAACCCCACCACAAACAATGGCGGTAAAGAAAAGCAGCGCTAACAGAACAGCAACAACCGCAGGAGTAGCAATGACAATGGTACGACGGAAAGAACAGCCGTAACACGGTAGCCGATAAAATCACGGCTCTATAACCTACTCCTATCGGTACAGAAAGCACGCCCCGATCCCATAGTCAGGGGACTACTGAACAGACAAAAAACCTTGGCTAGACCGCCAGAAAAAATGCCACGACAACTCTATAGTGGACGACCGCCCTCACAGGTAAAGGCCATCCCAAGACCACACGGTCTGGGACAGTCACGACTACACAATCGGGAACCCTACACCATCTAGGGGAGAAACCTCGGTAACCCTACCAGAAACCCTAGACCTTGACATCGGGAAAGCACGAGAAAGCTACCCGAAAACCACGTCTCACAGACGGGAAACCAACACTCGAGTCATGAGAATCTCACGTCACGTGACGGGAGTATCTGTCCACTAGAAGCAAGGCCGGATGCGTCCACTGACGTCTTAGTCTGTGCCTCAGGTGTCTCCCTACCCGCCCCAGGCGGACACTGAGACACTATACAGTAACCACAGAACACAGAACAAGGACTAGTTGGGGTCGCGCTAGTTAGCGCGGGTCCGAAGCCCCCAACCATCTATGCACACACAGACCACGCATTCTTGCTCAGATCCTCTAGTTGGTTTTTACCCCAGCCCGGACTCAGGCTGTAAAGATGAGGGGCCCTACGGTAACTAGCCTAAAAATTGTCACGTTGGGACACCCCGCCACCACTCCCAGGTGGGCCGACACACGCGTGTTGTCGGGCTACGACTAGTGGGGGTCACTAAACGTGAACGCGGAAGGTCACGCACGCACCCATTGCGAGTAACACGGAGTACCAGGTGGCTGGAGACCACCAAACTTTGGACGGGTAGCTAGACCTACTAAGCCAACGGTCCTTGAGTCACAAGGCTTGGGTCAAGACCGTCATACGGTACGGCTCCATGTCATCAATTTGCCCTACCCCTAGGGTCAGAAACCACGGTCCAACATAGCTTTCAAGGTGGCACATAACCGCCGAGCCAATTCCCTTTCCGAGGGAAGCTAAGAAAACCCCCAGCCCTAGGTTGGGTCATAACACTCACAATTCATAGGCCATACACATGGCCCACATGAAAACCACTTTTCGAAGAAGCCAATGGCATGCGGGGACAACCCTCCGCGCTCATACCGATAAACGGTGACTCGATCTAGCGAATACCCAAAAGCCCGGAACACACGGGTTCACCCGGACCGTCAAAACACATGGGCACACTAATCGAGGTAACACGGTACCTCTGGACACCCAAAAACACAGTCACAGTACCCACGAGGTGCCCGAGACATCCACGGGGCCATAGGTCGACCATTGGGTCACATCCGAGTACACCGGGGGCTGAAACGGCAAGACCACTGTATTTCGATCGACCAATCTGTAGGGATTGGTTGACCAAGCAGTTCGGTCAACTGAAATGGGTAGTTTGGTCGACCAAACTGGGCAGAATGCCCAGTTCGTGGTGAACGGCCGTTCGGTCGACCGAACCTACCGGTCGGTCGACCGAAAACGACAGCAACCCATCTGTACTCAACCCTGGGTGGTGGGGAAAACAATGGGGAACCATTCCCCAGCCTCTAGACCACCTAGAGGACGCGTTTAAACCCCCAAAATGCATTCAAATCGAAGAATTCGTCACACGCCCTAAATCATGCTTTTAACCCCCCGGCGTGAAATAAACCCACCCTCGGCTCACCCCGGCCTACAAAACGCGGGATAATTGAAGTACACAGGTTAGGGAACCATCCCGCTACCTCCATCGAAGAGATCTCGCACCGAGGATGCCGTTTCCTCATGAGACGCCGCTTGAAACGCCGCCCGGTTCATGAACTCATGAACGAGCCGTCCACCTCCACCGCCTCGATCCTCACCCCATCCTCACGCTCCTCTCCCTCATGCCATCTCCACCTCGCCTCCCTCCGCCTCCGTCGGCCGCCTGGAGAAGACGAGGAGAGAAAGAGAAGAGAGAGAGTGAGAATGAGAGAATGAGAGAAAGAGATGGGGTGGGTGTGGGGGGTTTAAATAGAAAATAAATTTTGGATTTTAAAAATCCAGAACATACAAAATTAGGAAAAAATCATTCCCACGATCCTCGAAAAATGCACAACGCATCTGTAATGTCCCAGAGCCTGACGACACATCGGTTCACCCTACATGGGGTTCCGAAGGCTCGAAAGCCAAAAAGCTGAGTAAATCACAAAACATGATCCGAGACGCATAGAAGCGCTCTGAAACCCATGGATTCTGATCCTAAAAATCCGGGGAGTGACAAACTTCCCCCCTTACAAAAATTTCATCTTCGAAATTTGAGGCAACACCAAGCCACAGGGGAAGAACGACTTTTCTAGCTGGCAACGCGCCCAGAGCCCCAGCCAAAACCTCGATTCTCGTAAAAACACAGTTCCCGAGGGACACAGCTAGACCTTGATCATGAACAAACACCTTGCTCCATAAACAACGCTCATCGATCATCATAGCAAGCATAACACCCAAAAGTGTACAAGTCTGGCATCACCTCAGCCACAATAAAGTTCCAACCATGGCATTGCTGCCACCATCTTGCTCACCGAGGAGATGCAATCCTCGTCGCGAGAAACAGCCACCGATAAAATCCCATGCTTGGTGGACCAATCGAACATCAGTTTCGCTACTAGCTGAGTGATCTCACACCCAGCATAAGGGAAAATTGTCGCTGAGCTTCAACTAGCTCACACAGTCATCTCAACTAACTGCCACAATATGTCAGCTCCACGCCATGAACCATCTCATTCCTGGCAAGTTGAACACCAATCACAACACTGGACTAGCTCCAGTCCAAGCATAAACCTTCAACAAATCCTAGATCCAATTCCGGGAAAAGGCATATCTCATACCTGGCCACGCAAGGCTTCGCTTGTACATGGCTCTCACTGTTCTCGATCTGCTACAACCGGCATCCTCTGTCAGTGAAAGACCATTCACTAGTCACCAATTACTCATCAACGAGAAACCCTGCTTGCTCAACTTCCTCAAGCCCGATATGCACATTCCAATTAAATCTCGACAGGTCATCTGTTGACTCACGCACATACCAATACTACGTCACGAGCCAATCCTCATTCGGACACCGCATCCAATCCTGATCCTCACGCCAGCTCTACTCTCTCAGGGGAGCACGACGAAACCAAATGATGAGATTCCACCATCCTCGATCCATATAGCACTCGACTCAGACTTACAGAGAAATCCTCCTATGTTGGTCACAAGACCAAGGCTCTCCATCCAATGGCAACGTCCCTCCAGGGACTCCCATACACAGGCATCGTCCATTACACAGTCTCATCCCAGCTGCATCATAATTATTCCAATGGACGCCTGCTAAATCCTCAGCTCTGCTCTCGCAATAGAGCCATAGGACACAACCTGAACAATCCATGGCATATATTTCTAGAACAGAAAAGTGCCATCTTCTACCACAGTAACCTGGTCGGGGACGCTACGACCAATGCACACAGGTCCCCAGACAACATAGACTTTGCCATGGCCGACCACTTGGCTAGCCTCACTAGCCACTCGCAACTACCAACTAGGGTCCACAATCATGTTTCAGAGACCACATCTCTAGGAAACCAATTCCAACCCGAGGACACAGCTCCCAACACGAGTCGAGCCCATAGCTTACCAACTCCAACCTCGTGTCCTCGACCTCTGTCAAGCGATACCTTAGCAACCCCATCCGGGTCTAACACTAAGCACCTGACACTGCTTCCAACAAATGAATAGGGTACTCATGCGGCAACCTTGCTGTCATATTTCCCTAACTCTTCTTCATTCCAATGCCACAAACCATAATGCCTCAAGCAATGGTACGACAACCAACACGGTTCACACAGCCAGAGACAATCTCGCATTGAGGAACCAATTCTCCGCTGCTCTACTCATCCTCCGAAATTTGCCCATAACAACCAACGCTACGATCCTAGACTTGTGGGTTATGGACCCACCAGGCTTCCGCTGTACACTCTGATCCACGCCCGTGAACATCATAATGACTCTTGTAACGTCTGATAATTTTCTAAGAATTTTCAAGAATGAAATATAATTATTAAACATTTAAAGAGATTTAATAGGCTATTAAAAGAATTTTAGACAAATTAAATCAATTTAAAAGCCCTGTATTAACCAAAGGGCTAGGCCCAACTTAAATAGGCCCAAAAACCCAATTCCAAGACCTTTAGGCCCAAGCCCAATTATAGAAACGTAATTGGGGCTATTTTTGGATTTAAATGGGATAAATAAACCAATCAGGGGATAAATAGTTGATAAAACTAAAAATAAAAATTCTTTGGAATAACCACCTAAAAGCGGTCTATCGTGAGACCGCCTTCATACAAAAGCGGTCCCGAGGCGATCGCTACTATGCTCCGTGAATGAGGGTGTTAGGAGCATGGAAAAATCTAATTTTTTCCATCCCAATCTTCATGTTTCAAGGTGACCTGGCATGGAAACCTAGTCTAGGACTCTTAGGGATCAGCTCTACTCCTAAACAGGACTCCCAAATCAATTTAATCCCTCAAACCCTAGCAAACCCTATAAATAGGGTTCAAGTTCGACCTGCGTGAACCTTTATTTTGGAGCGTGTAGTTTGATGGTAAGGAGACCTCATCTCAAGTTGGTTCTTAGAACTTTATGTTCTCCTTAGTTTTATCTAACTCACCCCCAATTTTCATACTAGAAGACCCAATCGTTGGATAGCTAGAGCATCTGCAAGTCTCTGGTTCGCTGCAGGCTGCACAGGGAACAATGCACCGGTCCAGTGAAGATCAGGAAATTAGAAGTCCTAAACGAGGTTAGTTCAAGTAGAGTCTTTAGAACTTTTTGTTCCCCTTCATATCTTCTACCTACCCTCCAAATTTCATGAATTTAGGTTAAGAGGATCAGGAGATAGAGGGGCGAGAAGTTGCTGGTTTAGCACAGGATGTGCAGAAACTAGGGTGTCCTTCCAGTCCAAAGTCTGAAGTTTAAAGCCAATTTCAGAGGTAGGTTATCTCATGAAAAGGCTAAATTATCAAGTTAGGAATAAAAGCCTCTAGTTTCATGTGATTTCATGCTCCGTATGTGACGAATTTCATGTTTTATTTACACTGCGCAGTTAACTTATTTTTGCATACATGAACCGTGTCCTTAATAAGAAAAGTTAATGATTTTGGCTTAATTCATGTAACCTATGCATCTCCATGAGCTATCCTGTCTTATCTCACTGTCTAGCATGTTTTCATGAGGGTTATTGCCTTAGAATAGGCTTTAGTTGCTCGATTTTTACCCTTCTGGCTGACCGGATAAAACGGTCTCCCCAAGACCGCCAAACGTCTTTTAGCGGTCCCCGACTGACTACGTATGCATAGAAGCAGTTCTGGCAAGACCGCTACTGTCAGAAATGGTCCTCATAAGACTGCTACTATATTTCAATTTTCTACACTCTGTTAACTCCAAACAGATTGCAGATTGACCCTATTATATATATATGTTAAGCTTAAGTAATTAGGTCTTCTTCCTAGTTATGACTTTACATTTATGAACTTGGTTATATTGTTCATCCATCATGATAGATTTCATGTCCTTAATGTGTTTTAAACCTATTTTTAGCTTACGCTACTTTCATGCCAAAATATATACTCTTGTATTAATGATCATGTTTTCGTGCGATTCATGGACTTGTTTAGTGATGATTTAATCGCTATTTTGTCACAATCCCTTCTCATCTACAGTCTTTTCTTAAGTAGATGGCACGTATTCTGGTACGATGTCATTAGTTACACTTTGCACTCATAGGCACACAATCTTAGATATGTGACCCTCTCCATTGGATATTCCTTCCACTGGACTAGGTGATCTTGTTTCAAGGCCTCCGTAAGTCTCCGCGAGCCTGAGATTCCCACTAGGACGCCAACCTGGTTGTACCCTCAAAACCCAATTGTCTAGAAAGTACTCACAAGACCGATGTGATACGCACAGCGGAAAGTGAGATAGAAGGGGGGGATGAATAGCTCACTTCCAAAATTCGATAAACTCAGACACGATCTCTAAACCCCTCAAATTGCAGTGAAGAAGACTTCGAAGACAGGCAACAATGATGACTAGAGTAAGGAATGAGATCGAGAAAGCAACTCACGATGAAACAATGAATCAAGTAGATGGAGTGCAGCACAAAGTGAACAAGCAAAACCACAGAGAGACAAGAAATTTTTTAGGTGGTTCGATTACTATCTGCAATCTACGTCCACCCCTTACTCACGAGAGTAAGGTTTCCTTGCAATATTCAATCGCACACAGCAGACTCAGTCTGCAACAACCGCTGCCAAACAACTTGCCCTGAGGAACACCCTCCTCAGTCTTCTGATCAACCAGAAGGAAAACACTGGAGAACCAATCTCCCTTCCTTTGCACGTCGCAAAGGGAACCATGCGCAGTTACTCCCAAGTAACTCACATAACCAGAGGATCAAACCTCTCTTCCTCCGAGGATAATGGAGGGAAACAGAATGGAATGAAAATAAAGGAAACTCGAAAACAAAACAATCGATGAACGACAATCTTCTCTAAAAGCAAAAATAATACAGCTTCCATAGAAGCAGATCTTCACATTCACAATCACTTCTCTCTCTCAGAAAATTTTCTCTCAGCTCTGGATGGAGTGGGTAGTCTCTAATTTTCTCTCTTGATCCACTGCTCTCACGGTGCTCTCCTTTTCGACTGTTTTTCTTTTTCCACACACACACACACACACACACACACACACACACACACACACACACACACACACACACACATATATATATATATATATATATATATATATATGTCTGCTCCAGAAACTTGGGCGTGTGGATATCATGTTTCCCGCCTGAAATGTTGGGGCAAGTGTCGGAATGTTTTGGACCTTCATCTTCCTCGGATCACGTGCCATCCTAGTGAATGCACAGATAAACTGTCAGAGAAGAAGTAGTCATTTTATCACACGCTTAGCACAATTCGTATCAGTGTAAGGAGTAAGAAGTCAGAAACTGCACTGGGTAGGAGTTCTCAAATCAACTGTTGCACTAGCTTGCAACAAGGTGAACAACAGGTTGCACCGAGTTGAAGTGAGCAAAAGCGAGAGATGTACTGACTTGAGAAAAACGCATGACGTCATTGGCACAGACCATAGACTCTGATCATGCAACAGATATGCACGGACAAGAATCAACAAAACACAAAGTGCACTGACTTTATTTTGCCAGAAAGGAAAGATTGCATCGAGTCGAATAGGCCTGAAACAGGAACTGCACTGACCTCGTTGCTACAGGGATTTGTATAGGCTAGGCTATGCACCGAACATGTTTTGTGTTTCAATGTCTTTGACTAACCAAGAGTTGCACCGACTAGGTGCAGATCAAACCTTGCACCGAGAGTGGTAATGCAATAGAAGATGCAGCGACTTCATGTTATTCAGAAGGTAAAGGTATGCACCGAGTCAGGATATCCAGTCCAAGCAGGAGCTGCACCGAGATGGCTAAGAAATACAAGACAAAGCTTGCACCGAGATGGATTTGCACTAAGACGAAGGAACGACCAGCATAACCAATGCATTCTGGTCAGGAATTTGCACCGACCCAATAGTTGAGATGCAGAGACATGATATGCATGAACCTTAGTGGACATGACCTAGAGAAATGCACAGAGACAAAGTATGACAGCAGAACGTATGCATGAATAGGGACTTGCACCGAGGCAAACACTTTATGTGAGAGATGCAGAACTTGCACTGACTTAATATGCATTAAGTAAAAGGATGAATGACATGTAATGCACGGACGTGTATCATGCTATAAGCACAGAAATTCTTCATGCTTAGAAACAAGGAAATGCACCGTATAAAAATAATTGATTTGTAGTTAAAATAAATTGATTTATAGTGTGAGACATCATCAAAACCGTAGGGATGCAACAATCTCTCCCTTTTTGATGATGGCAACACTATGAATCAAGCAATGTCAGAGCATTAATAAGGAGACAATCAAGAGCTAACCAAAAAGAGCATACTAATAAACCAGAAGACTTCTCCCTGAAACACCATCTTTTGAATCTCTTCTTTCTCCAAAAACGCTTCACTCTCAGATGCAACAGATGCCCTGAACTAATGCTCTGAACCTCTCAGATGACCTCTTTCCAGTTGACAGAGGTCCTCTCTCCCCCTTTGACATCATCAAAAGGAAATGAAAGATATATGAAATTGCTGGAGACATGAGGGAGAAGTACAGTGGCTTCTTAGTGTAGAAAGACTCAAGAGCATATCTTAAGAGAATAAGTGAGGTGCTAAACTCAAGAAAAGATTCTTGAACTCTAGTAATCAATAGAGAAGTAGAATGAGAGGGAAGTGTATCCACATACAGGGTATATGATGTAGAGCAGGGATGAACAAGTATGGCAAGACATTGCTGAACAAACAACAATACTCAGTAGACGACAAGAGACAAAGGCAGAGAAGGTGTTCTCATGGTATTGAGGATAAGCATTCCAGTAATTTGCACAGAGACAAGAGATTTTATAGAGTTTTTCAATAAGACCAATGAGTAAGTTGGTAAATCACACTTTTGACATTAGGGAGACACCTTGATCAGAGGCCTGAATCCCCAGTTACTCAATGTGAGTACCTCACTACCTCTCCTTTTTAGAGAAGAGAGTTAGTAACTGTGGCTTTTTACGCGAGGAAACACCTTGATCAGAGGCCACAGTCCCCAGTTACTCACCACCTTGTCACCATTGCTCTGTGATGATCAGAAGCACAAATTTATTTTGCAGAGATTGCTTCCCCCCCCCTTTTTTTTTTTGAAATTGACACCTCATGACATGGGAATTACTTCACTTCATTGATGAAGCTCCCAGTTTCTCAGTGATCAATATGTTTATTTGGTTAATCCCTTATATTGTGGAGATGAAGTGATTGAAGATAATACCAGAAGGACTGTTTCTTTGAAATGAATCTTGAAGTCTAGATTTCAAGTTGTTCTGGACAGATGTCAAGACATATAGATTTTAGCCTGAACCGGAATCATTTACAATGTAGGAAGATATACTTCGAACACTTAATCCAGATCTCTGATGGACTACTAGAGGAAAGATTCTAGCAGGACTTTAGTAACACAGACTTATAGACTTAAGAAATGAGTGAGATTCTACTGTCTGAGAGAGAACCGCACTCATTCAATCATGAGAACCAGCAATGACACACATTTGGTCAATCTTTTGAATCAGTCAAAATTTCACTAACTGCCCAGCTCCCCCTCAATTGATGCATTAAAGGAATTTAATCAGTAGACTCTCAGGACTCCCCCTCACTGTTAGGACAGGCTTCTCATACAAACTCTTGCCAAGACAAAACAATTCAATATCAGGAGATTAGCAATTAAGATAATTTAAATAAGCCTAATTCTCTCCTTAATGTGGTGAATTTGTCATTATCCAGTGGCTTGGTGAAGATATCAGCAATTTGATTAGCAGTGCCTACATGAACCAGCTCAAAGTTGTTCTTAGAAACTTCATCTCTTATGAAATGATGCCTTATTTCTATATGTTTGGTATAGGAATGCAAGATAGGATTCTTGGCTAGATTGATGGCACTGGTATTATCACGGTAAATGGGTGTGCACCCCAGGTCTACTTGATAGTCCTGAAGCTGGTGTTTAATCTAAATGACTTGTGTACCACAACTCCCTGCAGCCACGTACTCGGCCTCTGCAGTGGAGAAGGCCACAAAATATTGTTTCTTGGAACCCCAAGATACTAAACACACCACCTAGAAATTCACAGTGACCACTAGTGCTTTTTCTATCTAGTTTACACCCGGCATAATCTGCATCTGTGTATGCAACTAAATCAAGTGTGTGTGATGCAAGAAACCATAAACCGTAGCAGACAGATATCTGAAAATTATTTTCACTGCAGCAAAATCCAATTCAGTGGGTCTAGATTGATACCTTGCGCACATTCCTACACTGAACTGTATATCAGGTCTTAAAGCTGTCAAATAAAGTAGAGATCTAATCATACCTCGATAGATCTTGGAATCTACTTCTTTACCTGTCTCATCTGCATCCAATGAGGTATTGGTACCCATTGGTGTCGTGATGTGTTTCAAATTGTTCAAGCCAAACCTCTTGAGAATCTCCAGTGTGTACTTGGTCTGGTTGATGAAGCATCCATCCTTTAACTGTTATACCTGCAAGCCAAGAAAATACTTTAATTCACCTACCAAACTCATTTCAAATTCAGTAGAGATCAATTTAGAAAATTCATTACACAGTTCAGAGCTAGTTGACCCAAAGACAATATCATCTACATATACCTGCACTATGATGAGGTTTTTATTTGAACTCTTGGAAAATAACGTTTGATCCACCTTACCTCTGTGGTAGCCTTTGCTGATCAGAAATTCTGTCAGTCTTTCATACCATGCTCGAGGAGCCTGCTTTAGACCGTACAGGGCTTTGTTCAACCTGAAAACTTGGTTAGGTTGTGAAGAAACAATATTCTTATAGCTTCCATCCTAGGCATAGGACTCATCGAAGTCAACTCCAAATTTCTGACAGTAGCCCTTGGTTACTAGTCTGGCTTTATTTCTATAAATGATTCCATCTTCATTCATTTTATTCTTAAACACCCACTTAGTTCCTATGACATTAGTATTTTATGGTCTTGGAACAAGCTCCCAGACATTATTTCTCTCAAACTGACCTAACTCCTCACACATAGCATTAATTCATGATTGATCACTTAAGGCCTCTTCTACCGATTTGGGTTCAATTTGTGAGACCAAAGCAATTAGGTCTTGATTATGAACATTCCTAAAGTGAGACCTAGTTCTAAGAGGATCTTCAAGGTTGCCTAGGATGTTATCTATTGGGTGATTTTTAAGGTATCTAACATTTATTGAAGACTCACATGTTTCAGCTGGCCCTACCTGGTTGGGAGCATCTGATGTTTCATTCAGCTGAACCTCCTCTTCTTCTTTGTCTTCTAGGAATTCTCCATCGTGCTTGGAATCCCTGTCAGCATCTTCAATGTTAGTAGCATCTTTTGCTTCACCAAAAATGATATGTGGAGACTCTTCAACTTTCTGATCAGTTATGTTAAAGACCCTATATGCTCTTGACACTTTAGAGTATCCTAAAAATATTCCAGGACAGCTTTTAGCATCAAACTTATCTAAGTCTTTCTTGTTATTATTATGGACAAAGCATTTAGCACCAAAAATCCTGAAATGAGTCAAGTTTGGTTTCTTACCTTTCAATAGCTCATAGGGGGTTTTCTTGTGAATTGGTCTTACCATGGCCCTATTGATTGTATAAGTTGCTGTATTGGCCGCCTCTGCCCAAAACTTTCTTGGTAGTTGACTCTCAATCAGCATGGTTCGGGCCATCTCCACAATGGTTTGATTTCTTCTCTCCATAATTCCATTCTGCTCTGGTGTCCTGGGAGAAGAAAACTTGTGTGTTAGTCCTTCACTTTCACAAAGGTCAGAAAACATGGAGTTTTCAAATTCACCTCCATGGTCAGATTGAATTGAACAAATCTTATGGTTTCCTTCTTGTTTGACCTTATTGAAAAATTATTTGAATTTTTGAAAAACATCATTTTTGTTGGCTAAGAAAAAGATCCATGAAAATCTAGAGTGGTCATCAATGATCAGATAACCGAACCTACTTCCATTAAGACTCTGAGTTCTAGTAGGACCGAAGAGGTCCATATGAAGAAGTTCCATTGGTCTAGAAGACAATGGCTCAGATCTTAGTTTGAAGGACTTTCTGGTCTGTTTGCCTAGAGCACAGGCATCACAGATTTTTAAGATTGAACTAAACTTAATTTTAGGCATGTCTCTAACTATATCATGCTTGATCAGTTTATTCAAAGTAGAAAAACTAGCATGGCCTAAACGTCTATGCCAATCAAAGGCATCACTTTCAGAATTAGCAGACAGGCAGAGATTAGATTCAAACTCAACATCTAAGTCTACCATGTAGACATTATTGGTCCTGTTTGCTACAAATTTAACAAGATCAGAATTTATTTCAAAGATTTTGCATGAGTTATTGTCAAACACAACCCTGTGACCCTTGTCACATAATTGACTAATGCTAATCAGATTGTGTTGAAGACCTTCCACAAGTAAGACTTTCTCAATTGAGTTAGTGGAGGACTTACCAACTGTGCCAACCCAATAATCTTACCTCTGTTCTTTCCTCCAAATTTGATCAGACCCCCTACCTTCATTTCTAACTTGCTGAACTTGGATCGGTCTCCTGTCATGTGCCTGGAGCAGCCACTATCAAGGTATCATTTGTTGTTCTCAGCTGCTAGGCAAACCTACACAAACGAAATCAAGTAAAGTGGTTTGGAACCCAAGATAAGTTGGGTCTAAAGACATCATTCAAATCTTTAAGCAGGTGTTTAGGAATCCAAAGTTGTTTCAACTTATTTTTCTCTTGCATCTTAATTTCGGGTCTATTGAAATTGTGACCAGAATTATGTCCAGCTGGTCTGGAGAAATGAAATTTACTCTAGTTATTAGGCTTCTCATCCCTGGGATATCTTCTGTGCGCTTGTTGATTAACAAATTTTTGAGGGTGAGTGTTATTTCTCCAGTAACTACTGTTCGGACCCATTCTTTTATAGTAGTTCCAGCCTTTATTCTGATACATTTGCCCAGTCCAGCTACAACTTCTGTTCAGGTGAATGGGCTTAGAGAGGTTCTTCACAAAGTTCATTCTTGTTTTAGATGGTCGTCCAGCATTGTTTGTTGAATTTTCCTTTGGACGTTGAGTGTTTTGATTGCTGTTTGAGCTGGATGGTGTGTCCAGCTTTTCTTTTCCCTTCTCTGGGCAGAAGGTAGTGGTCTTGAACTAAAAGGGTCTCTTGTTAGTTGGGTTATAGCCTAAACCCTCCTTGTTAAAATTAACCCTTGTTCCTAGTATAGAATCCAGATTCGTTTTCCATTGAACAAATTTTTCTAAAACCTTTTGTTTATCTTCCAGCTCTCTTTGTATAGACTCACAATTTTTTAGAAGTTCAGTGTTCACTTTCTTAACGGCTTCATACTTCTCTGTGATCACACTGTTTCCATTCAGACTTTCTTCAAATTTTATTCTGAGTTCGCTGAGCTGTGTGTGAACTTCCTGGTTCTCTGATTTGTGCTTTTCATTTTCCTTCTTCAGAGAATTAATTTCTTCCAATTGTTCTTTTAATTTCTGATTTTCCTCACTGATTTGAGTTTGTTCTTCAATATTAACATTAAATTTTCTCTTCAGAACCCTATGCTCTTTACTTAGTGAATTGAACTTGTCTAACAGTTCAGCATAGGCGTCTTCCCAATCATCAATAGAAAAATTCTCGAAGATGTTTGTTACCTCCTCATCGCTATTTGCCATCAGGCAAATTCCTTCTTCGTCCTCCTCTGAGGAATTGGCTTCTGGATCTTCTTCTTCATCGCTCCACGTGCAGACCATTGCTTGTGGCTTCTTCTTCTGCACCTTCGAGCTCGTCTTTTGAAAGTCAGGACCCTTCTTCTGAAGTTTAGGGCAGTCCCCTTTCATGTGTCCAGGTTTCTTGCAATGAAAACATGTGAATTTCTTGGCATTTCTATTCTTATCATTGCTGGTATCAAAGTTCTTACCAGAGGGGTATGACCTCTTCCTTCTAAAGGTCTTTCCCTTAGTCCTTAAGAATTTTCGGAATTATCGAGTGAGCATTGCTTGCTCCTCCTGGTCGAGGTCTGACAATCCGTCAGACTCGCAACTACTACTCCCGCTGCTGCTATTTCCCTTGCTGCGGGACACCTTGAGGGTAATATTCTTGCCCTTCCTGTCGCTTCCTTCACCATTCCTTTTGAAATTCATCTCATACGTCATAAGGGATCCTATAAGTTCGATGACTGTCATGGTCGACAGATCCCTAGACTCTTCTATCACAATAGCCTTAGTGTGCCATGTCGGGGTTAGAGATCTAAGTATCTTCCTGACTATATCTCCCTCAGATAACTCTTTCCCAAACCCCTTAAGACTATTCGTAATCAATGACAATCTGGCATACATCTCAGTTATGGTCTCCTCTGATTTCATCTTAAACATCTCATATTCAGAGGTGAGGAGATTTACCTTCGTTACTTTCACTTGAGGTGTACCTTCATAGATTAACTCCAACGCATCCCACATTTTTTTGGCCGTCTTGCAAGCTGAGATGCGGGCGTATTCGTCTGGGTGTACTACACATTGGATGATGTTCAGCGCCGTCCAGTTGAGTGACGAGAGCTTGACTTGATCATCTGTCGACGCGTCCTCGTTCGGTGGCAGATCGTATGGCCCTGTAGTGATCACCCTCCACAGCTTGTGGCTCTGCACCCTGATGAATACCTCCATCCTATTTTTCCAGAAAAGGTAATTGTTACCATCAAAGTACGGAGGGTGGCTGATAGATTGTCCCTCAGCCATGTAGCTCCGAGGAGCATTAAATCTGGGGTTATCCTAGCCATTGGACCACATTATGAAAACCTTGCTCTGATACCAATTGATATGCACAACGAAAAGTGAGATAGAAGGGGGGGATGAATAGCTCACTTCCAAAATTCGATAAACTCAGACACGATCTCTAAACCCCTCAAATTGTAGTGAAGAAGACTTCGAAGATAGGCAACAATGATGACTAGAGTAAGGAATGAGATCGAGAAAGCAACTCACGATGAAACAATGAATCAAGTAGATGGAGAGCAGCACAAAGTGAACAAGCAAAACCACAGAGAGACAAGGAATTTTTTAGGTGGTTCGATTGCTATCCGCAATCTACGTCCACCCCTTACTCACGAGAGTAAGTTTTCCTTGCAATATTCAATCGCACACAGCAGACTCAGTCTGCAACAACCGCTGCCAAACAGCTTGCCCTGAGGAACACCCTCCTCAGTCTTCTGATCAACCAGAAGGAAAACACTGGAGAACCAATCTCGCTTCTTTTGCACGTCGCAAAGGGAACCATGTGCAGTTACTCCCAAGTAACTCACACAACCAGAGGATCAAACCTCTCTTCCTCCGAGGACAATGGAGGGAAACAGAATGCAATGAAAATAAAGGAAACTCGAAAACAAAACAATCGATGAACGATAATCTTCTCTAAAAGCAAAAATAATATAGCTTCCATAGAAGCAGATCTTCACATTCACAATCACTTCTCTCTCTCAGAAAATTTTCTCTCAGCTTTGGATGGAGTGGGTAGTCTCTGATTGTCTCTCTTGATCCACTGCTCTCACGGTGCTCTCTTTTCCGACTGTTTTTCTTTTTCCTCTTCCTCAGCACACACACACACACACACACACACACATATATATATATATATATATGTCTGCTCCAGAAACTTGGGCGTGTGGATATCACGTTTCCCGCCAGAAATGTTGGGGCAAGTGTCGGAATGTTTTGGACCTTCATCTTCCTCGGATCACGTGCCATCCTGGTGAATGCACAGATAAACTGTCAGAGAAGAAGTAGTCATTTTATCACACGCTTAGCACAATTCGTATCAGTGTAAGGAGTAAGAAGTCAGAAACTGCACTAGGTAGGAGTTCCCAAATCAACTGTTGCACTAGCTTGCAACAAGGTGAACAACAGGTTGCACCGAGTTGAAGTGAGCAAAAGCGAGAGATATACTGACTTGAGAAAAACACATGACGTCATTAGCACAGACCATAGACTCTGATCATGCAACAGATATGCACGGAAAAGAATCAACAAAACATAAAGTGCACTGACTTTATTTTGCCAGAAAGGAAAGATTGCACCGAGTCGAATAGGCCTGAAACAGGAACTGCACCGACCTCGTTGCTACAGGGATTTGTATAGGCTAGGCTATGCACCGAACATGTTTTGTGTTTCAATGTCTTTGACTAACCAAGAGTTGCACCGACTAGGTGCAGATCAAACCTTGCACCGAGAGTGGTAATGCAATAGAAGATGCACCGACTTCATGTTATTCAGAAGGTAAAGGTATGCACCGAGTCGGGATATCCAGTCCAAGCAGGAGCTGCACCGAGATGGCTAAGAAATACAAGACAAAGCTTGCACCGAGATGGATTTGCACTGAGACGAAGGAACGACCAGCATAACCAATGCATTCTGGTCAGGAATTTGCACCGACCCAAGAGTTGAGATGCAGAGACATGATATGCATGAACCTTAATGGACATGACCTAGAGAAATGCATAGAGACAAAGTATGACAGCAGAACCTGTGCATGAACAGGGACTTGCACCAAGGCAAGCACTTTATGTGAGAGATGTAGACCTTACACTGACTTAATATGCATTAAGTAAAAGGACGAATGACATGTAATGCACGGACGTGTATCATGCTATAAGCACAGACCTTCTTCATACTTAGAAATAAGGAAATGCACCGTATAAAAACAATCGATTTGTAGTTAAAACAAATTGATTTATAGTGTGAGACATCATCAAAACCGTAGGGATACAACACGATGTTTTTCTGTGTCCTGGATTGTAGCGGCCCTCAGGCGACCGCTACTGTCAAGTAGCAGTCATCCCGTGACCGCGTTAGTCTAGATTTCACCACTACATCAACCTTTCTTTCTGCATGCATCAACTCTATGCAGAAACAATCATGACCTGATCGCCAAATTCTTGACAGCGGTTCAGCCTTGACCACCTTTGTCCAGAAACGGTCCAGTAATGACCACTTCTACCCAGTTCCTGTCTAACCCGAGATTTGACCCAAGGGTTGATTTTTCTAAGTTCCTAGATAGTGTATTGATGATCTAGAACCTAATACCTTATTCAAAATCTACCTAATGAATTATGAAAGTTAAGGAACATGACATTATGCTGCCGAATTTCTTCCGTAGCATGACCTTGTCATTAAATCATCCTTGACCTCATGATTTTAATTTTTGTATGTTCTTACCTTGATATTTGTTATCATGAAACTATAGTTTGAACTTGTACATTATTGGCCTACTTTATTTCTCATGGAAGTAGCTTGATTTATAACTTGAAGATGCAAGAGCGGGCACGGACAGTGTCCAAGGCCTCCACGCTAGCCCCCTCGGTAGATAGTCGGAAACGTACTATAAACCATGGGGTATGATGTTTACTGGCGTCGCATTGCGCTGGGAGTACTTTTTTTATAAATGGGTGAAAACCACGAGGCAATCTTGTGAAACTTACATGTTTGCTAGTACATTCTTGATTACATGACTTTCTAGTGCATAGCCTCTTTATGTTTATGTAAAGTACATTCTAGTTCATGAAAGGCCACTTTATCTTATATCTTGCTTGATCATGCTCTATTATCCCTTCACATTCATCATATCTCTGTGATCTATATCTTGTTATTAATGTTACTTGGTTTTATTCGTATGATTTACCGCATTCCTTTTATCTTGCTTTCTAGAGTTAAAATGTTAATTACTTAAACATTGCCTTCATGTTGATACGAAGATATCTACTAGACAAGTGTGCTCATTACCCTACTTTTCAAATCTTCCGAGGAAACTCTAGTGGATCGGATTCCGAGTATTCCGATGATGGGTCCAAGAGTTATGATTAAAGACTCGAGAGAAGACTTAGCATGTTATAAGTCCTTATGTTAGTCCGGAGTCATATGATGTAATTTTTATTTTATTGAGCCATCCTATGTACTTTTCATTTTTATTGAGTCTAATCAGTCAAAGAGTAAAGAGTCAATATCATGTACTTTGATTATATTCAATAAAAGTAAAGGTTTTGTTCAATTATTGTGCATTCCTACTTGTATGTGGATGTGTTAGCGCTATGAATATATTGCTCGCTTGTGACGTACTAGCCCGCTGTTCACGTTCTCGAATATCTTCTACTGTACTTATATCTCGGGGCGTGACAGTTAAAGTGGTATCAGAGCCTAGGCATAAGTAAGTCCTAGGAAAATGTCATGTCATCGGCTAAGTCCAAGGAATTAAGGACCCACACCTATGAACTAAGGAAAGGAATTTTCAAATCCATGTTAGAATTGGGTAGAGACAGGGATGAGATAGTTAATTAGAAATTACCTCTAGGTTAATTTCTATCGATTCTATAGAAATTAACAAACTGTTCTTCTTCTTAGGTACCATCCCAAAATGGCTCACCGTGTCAACTGGGACGAGATGCAACAAACTGTTGCGGGTCTCACCCAAGCTCTCCAAACCGTGGCCCAAGCTGGCGCTCGGGTAGGCGCGGGAAATTTACATGGGAATTTTCAGAGCGTAAATCCTCCCTGATTCTCTGGGTCTTCTAACCCCGACGAGGTGAAAAATTGGATAGACGAGATGGAGAGGATTTTCAATGTCATGTAATGCACTGACCAAGAGAAGGTCCCTCTCGCCACATTTCAACTGAAAAATGATGCACGTACGTGGTGGAAGGCTACGATGCCATCCTAGGTGTAGATTGGCTTGTTAACCATAGCGCCTATATAAATTGTCACAATAGGAGAATTTCTTTTCAAAAATTAGGTCTCCCGCGATTCTCTTTCTTTGGCATCAAGTATAGGAAGCACCCTACCATCATCTCTTCTCTTCATGCTTGCAAGCTCATTTCGCAAGGATGTGAAGCTTTTCTTGCTTCCGTGATTGTCACCGAGTCCAAAGAAATCTCCATAGAAGGAATTCCTATTGTCAAAGACTTCCCTAATGTATTTCCATCTGATTTACCCGGTTTATCGCCCGAAAGAGAAGTAAACTTCTCTATTGAACTCATTCCTGGAGCAGCACCTGTTTCAATGGCTCCCTACAGGATGTCCCCTACGGAACTCAAGGAACTGAAGAGGCAACTTCAAGAGTTGCTAGACAAGGGCTTCATTCGTCCCAGCACATCCCTTTGGGGTGCGCCGGTCCCTCAGGCTATGTATCGATTACCAGTGACTAAATGAACTCACCATCAAGAATAAATATCTGTTGCCGCGTACCGATGAATTATTTGATCAAATTTCTAGAGTTGAATATTTCTCCAAGATCGACCTCAGGTCGGGCTACCATCAACTAAGGATCAAGGATGAAGACATCTACAAGTCTGCTTTTCGAAGCAGATATGGGCATTATGAGTTCGTGGTGATGTTGTTTGGGTTAACAAATGTCCCAACAGCATTTATGCAACTTTTGAACAATGTGTTTAGGCCCTATCTCAACCGATTTATGGTCGTATTCATTGATGATATTCTCATCTATTCTAAAACAAAGGAAGAACATGAAGAACATCTAAGAATAGCTTTGCAAACTCTAAGAGAGCATCAACTCTACGCAAAGCTCAGCAAGTGCGAGTTCTAGCTAAAGGAGGTTTCTTTCCTGGCCATATTATTTCAAAAGAAGGTATCGTTGTTGATCCTTCAAAAGTGGAAGCTGTCAAGAATTGGGCCGACCAATGACCGTATCCGAAGTTAGAAGCTTTATCGGTTTGGCTGGCTATTATAGGCGATTCATTAAGAATTTCTCCAAAATCGCCGTTCTCTTGACTAGGCTTACAAGAAAAGAAAATCCCTTCATATGGACGAAGGATTGTGAAGAGAGTTTTCTAACCCTTAAAGATCATTTAACCACTGCCCCTGTCTTGGCACTACCTGTTGAAGGTGGTGGATCTGAAGTTTACACGGATGCATCTGGCATTGGCCTCGGGTGCATCCTCATGCAACATGGCAAGGTGATATGTTATGCTTCGAGGCAATTGAAGCGTCATGAAAAGAACTACCCCATCCATGATCTGGAATTGACTGCTGTTATCTTCGCTTTAAAAATCTGGCAACATTACCTATATGCGGGGAAATTCACTATATTTTTGGACCACAAAAGTCTGAAATACCTTTTTACCCAAAAGGAACTCAACATGAGACAAAGAAGATGGCAGAGTACCTTAAGAATTTTGACTTCTCTATTCTGTATCATCCTGGCAAAGTAAATGTCGCAGCTGACGCTCTTAGCAGAAGACCAATGGCAACTCTAGAAAGCCTCAGGAAAGGTATGACTTATCTTATAGAAGATTTTACTCATTTGAACCTGGATGTGGATGTAGAAGAAGAAAAGGGTATTATTGCCACTATCCGGTCGCAACCTACACTGATTGAATATCTAGTCAAATTACAAGAAAATGACCCAATATTAATGGAGATCAAAGTTAATATTGATCAAAGGCCGGAGTTCTCTATCTCAACCGAAGGAAGGTTATTATTCAAAGATCGAATCTATGTACCGGATCATGCCGACACTAAGAAATTGATCATGGAAGAAGCTCATAAATCAAGGTATACTATTCACCTTGGTGCTACCAAGATGTACCAAGACCTGAAAAGGAATTTTTGGTGGCCCAACATGAAGAGAGAAATAGCGGACTTTGTATCCCGCTGCCTCACTTGTCAGCAAGTTAAGGAGGAACACCAAAGGCCCGCTGGTAAACTACATCCCTTGGAAATTTCCGAATGGAAGTGGGAAAGCATAGGGCTGGATTTCATCATGGGTTTACCTAAGACAAGAGGTAGACATGATGGTGTATAGGTGATCATAGACCGATTGACTAAATCGGCACACTTGCTACCTATAAAAAGTTGATGGTCTGTGGATATTCTAGTAGCCTTATATATGAAGGAGATTGTCAAGTTACACGGTGTCCCAGTGACCATTATTTCTGATCAAGACCCTCGATTCACATCTCAATTCTTGAAGGGTCTACAACATTCATTAGGGACCCGACTTAATTTCAGCACTGCTTTCCATTCACAAACTGATGGTCAAACTAAAAGGACAAATCAGGTGGTGGAAGATATACTCAGGGCATGTGTTATTGATTTCGGTGGGAGTTGACATGATTATCTACCTCTAGTTGAATTTGCCTACAATAATAGCTACCAAGCTAGCATTCAAATGGCACCATTCGAGACACTATATGGAAGAAGCTGTCGCTCACCAATATGCTGGATTGAAGTTAGAGAAAGGTAACTTCTAGGTCTAGAAATCATTCAAGATACTACCGAAAAGGTAAAGCTCATTCGGGAAAGACTTCATATGGCTCAAGATAGACAGAAATCATATGCTGATAATCGAAGGCATGATCTGGAATTCTAAGTAGGAGACCATGTGTTTCTCAAGGTTTCTCCAGGTCGAGGAATTCGAAGGTTCGTCATTAAAGGCAAGCTCACTCCAAAATTTATCGGCTCCTTTAAAATTCTCGAAAGGATTGGCGAGGTCGCATACCGGATTGCCTTGCCTCCTCAATTAGCTGGAGTCCACGATGTATTTTATGTCTCAATGCTCAAAAGGTACGTCCCTGATCCGTTCCACGTCATAAGCTATGACAACTTGGAGATTGAAAAGGATTTGACGTACGAGCAAAAGCCAATCAAAATAATTGAACAAGAAGTACGTTAACTTTGGAATCAAACTATTCCCATGGTCAAAGTCCAATGGAGCAAATCTTGGCCGCACGAGGTGACATGGGAAACGGAAGAAGCAATGCGCAAAAGATTTTTGGAGATATTTGAATGTAAGTACACTCTCCTTAAAACACCACATGCATTGAATTTGAGGACCAAATTCCTTTTAAGCGGGGAAGGGTGTAACACCCAAGAATTTTCTAGGAATTTTTTGGAATGAAATATAAGTATTAAACATTTTAAAGAAGTTTAATAGGCTATTAAAAGAATTTTTGACTAATTAAATCAATCTAAAAGCCCTATATTAACCAAAGGGCTAGGCCCAACTTAAATAGACCCAAAGATCCAATTCCAAGACCTTTAGGCCCAAGCCCAATTATAGAAACGTAATTGGGGCTATTTTCAGATTTAAATGGGATAAATAAACCAATCAGGGGATAAATAGTTGATAAAACCAAAAATCTGAAATTTTCAGAATAACCGCCTAAAAGAGGTCTATCGTGAGACTGCCTTCATACAAAAGCGGTCTCGAGGCGACCGCTACTATGCTCCGTGAATGTGGGTGTTAGGAGCGTGGAAAAATCTAATTTTTCCCATCCCAATCTCCATGTTTCGAGGCTACCTGGCATGGAAACCTAGTCTAGGACTCTTAGGGATCAATTCTACTCCTAAATAGGCCTCCCAAATCGATCTAATCTCTCAAACCCTAGCAAACCCTATAAATAGGGTTCATGTTTGACCTACGTGAACCTTTATTTTGGAGCGCGTAGTTTGACGGTAAGGAGACCTCATCTCAGGTTGGTTCTTTAGAACTTTATGTTCTCCTTAGTTTTATCTAACTCACCCCCAATTTTCATACTAGAAGTCCCAGCTGTTGGAGAGCTAGAGCATCTGCAAGTCTCTGGTTCACTGCAGGCTGCACAGGGAATAGTGCACCGGTCCAGTGAAGATTGGGAAATTAGAAGCCCTAAACGAGGTTAGTTCAAGTAGAGTCTTTAGAAATTTTTGTTCCCCTTTATATCTTCTACCCACCCTCCAAATTTCATGGATTTAGGTCAAGAGGATCAGGAGATAGAGGGACGAAAAGTTGCTGGTTTAGCACAGGACGTGCAGAAACTAGGGTGTCCTTCCAGTCCAAAATCTGAAGTTTAAAGCCAATTATAGAGGTAGGTTATCTCATGAAAAGGTTAAATTAACAAGTTAGGAAGAATAAAAGCCCTCTAGTTTCATGTGATTTCATGCTCTGTATGTGACGAATTTCATGTTTTATTTACGCTACGCAGTTAACTTATTTTTGCATACATGAACCATGTCCTTAATAAGAAAAGTTAATGATTTGGGCTTAATTCATGTAACACATGCATCTCCATGAGCTATCCTATCTTATGTCACTATCTAGCAAGTTTTCAAGAGGTTTATTGCCTTAGAATAGGCTTTAGTTGATCAATTTTTACCCCTCTGGCTGACAGGATAAAACGGTCCCCCCAAGACCGCCAAACGTCTTTTAGCAGTCCCCGACAGATCGCGTATGCATAGAAGCAGTTCTGGCAAGACCGCTACTGTCAGAAACGGTCCTCAAAATACTGCTACTATATTTCAATTTTCTGCACTCTGTTAACTCCAAACATATTGCATATTGACCCTATTACATATATGTTAAGCTTAAGTAATAAGGTCTTATTCCTAATTATGACTTTACATTTATGGACTTGGTTATATTGTTCATCCATCATGATAGATTTCATGTCCTTAATGTGTTTTAAACCTATTTTTAGCTTATGCTACTTTCATGCCAAAATATATACTCTTGTATTAATGATCATGTTTTCGTGCGATTCATGGACTTGTTTAGTGATGATTTGATCGCTATTTTGTCACGATCCCTTCTCATCTACAGTCTTTTCTTAAGTAGATGGCACGTATTCCGGTATGATGTCATTAGTTGCCCTTTGCACTCATAGGCACACAATCTTAGACTTGTGACACTCTCCGTTAGATATTCCTTCCACCAGACTATGTGATCTTATTTCAAGGCCTCCGTAAGTCTCTGCGAGCTTGGGATTCCCACTAGGACGCCGAGCTGGTTGTACCCTCAAAACCCAATTATCTAAAAAGTACTCACAAGATCGATGTTTTTCTGTGTCCTAGATTGTAGCGGCCCTCAGGCGACCGCTACTGTCAAGTAGCAGTCATCCCATGACCGCGTTAGTCCAGATTTCACCACTACGTCGACCTTTCTTTCTTCAAGTGTCAACTCTATGTAGAAACGGTCTTGATCTGACCGCCAAATTCATGATAGCGGTTCAGCCTTGACCGCCTCTGTCCAGAAACGGTCCAATAATGACCGCTTCTACTTAGTTCCTATCTAACCCGAGGTTTGACCCAAGGGTTGATTTTCCTAAGTTCCTAGATTGTCTATTGATTATCTAGAACCTAATGCCTTATTCAAAAGCTACCTAATGAATTATGAAAGTTAAGGAACATGTCGTTATGCTGCCAAATTTTTTCCGTAGCATGACCTTGTCATTAAAGACATCATGATTTCAATTTTTGTACGTTCTTACCTTGATATTTATTATCATGAAACTATAGTTTGAACTTGTATATTATTGGCCTACTTTATTTCTCGTGGAAGTAGCTTGATTTATAACTTGAAGATGCAAGAGCGGGCACGGACAGTGTCCAAGGGCTCCATGCTAGCCCCCTCGGTAGATTGCCGAAAACGTACTATAAACCATGGGGTATGATGCTTACTGGCGTCGCATTGCATTGGGAGTACTTTTTTTATAAACGAGTGAAAACCACGAGGTAATCTTGTGAAACTTACATGATTGCTAGTACATTCTTGATTACATGACTTTCTAGTGCATATCCTTTATGGTTTTGAAAAGTACATTCTAGTTCATGAAAGGTCACTTTACCTTATATCTTGCTTGATCATGCTCTATTATCCCTTTACATTCTTCATATCTCTATGATCTATATCTCATTATTAATGTTACTTGATTTTATTCGTATGATTTACCGCATTCCTTTTATCTTACTTTCTAGAGGTAAAATGTTAATTACTTGAACATTGGCTTCATGTTGATACGAAGATACCTAGTGGGCAAGTGTGCTCATAACCCTACTTTTCAAATCTTCCCAGGAAACTCTAGTGGATTGGATTCCGAGTATTCTGATGATGGGTCTGGTGTGTCCCTATGGTTTTGATGATGTCAAAGATTATAAGTTTGTGATTTTGATGATGTCAAACATTATAAGTCATTTTGAGTCTGCATGAAAATTAAATGATGATGATATCATGTTGCATTGGTTTTGATGAACATAATGTCATGTGTGTTTGAATGATCTCACTGTATACAACATGAAGAAATAGTCATTGTAGTCATGAAAAGGAAATGGTAATATGTGCTACATCAGCCTTTTCCTAGTCAAGTCGATGCATCATTGGTTTTCATGGTAATCAGGTCTATGCATACATAAAGATACATTCATGACTTGTAGACTATCAGGTCGATGCATCTTCATGCATCTTTTACTAACATGTCGATACACATGTTGTTAGGTGCACTCAGGTCAATGCAGTAATGGTTAAAGAAGGCCAACAAGTCAAAGCAACATTCATATGCCTCGACGCATCAACACATTCAAAATCATATGCCTCGACGCATCAACACATTCAAGATCATATGCCTCGACGCATCAAGATATTCAAGTGTTATATCTTTAAGAAGGTCGGTGCAGAAGTGTTGGCTAATATCACTCAGGTCGAAGCACATCAACACTTCAAAGCCAACAGGTCGATGCATCAAGACACTCAAACGCTACATCTGTGAGGAGGTCAGTGCACTTAAGAGGCAGATGGAGGTAGAAGAACAAAGCTCCAACTAACAGGTCTGAGCACTCAAGAGATAGGTCGATGCAGTAGTTGGGAACTGGATGTTGCAGATCAACTAAGGTCGGAGCATTCTAAAGATAGGTCGATGCATACTACAATGCACAAGGTCGATGCAGCAGAAGAAATTGATTGACCCCAGTGAAATTCAGTCTACAACCATCAAGAGAAACTCAAGGGCTCCAATAGCCAAGTCCATATCAGTTCAACAAAGCAGCATGCAGCAAAAGAAGGATGAAGCAGCAAAAGAGAACACCAAAGCACTACCTTAAGCCAGAAGGTTAGAGCATCAGAATAGTGCCTAGATGCACTAAGTCAAATTAAGGTCGACGTAGCTATGTTAACTATTGCCAGTAAGGTCGATGCTTCAGACAATCCAACTCTGAATCCCTTAACTTAAATCCAGATCCGATAAGGGAGCTCGAACCTACTGTTAGTAAATCACTGGCACGTGATCTCAGGAAGGGAAAGTGAGTGGCACGCAAACCCAAGAAGTAATGATTGGCATGTGATCTGAGGCACTCTATCAGAAGAACATTTCCACCTCATGCCACGTGGACCAATGGGAAAAGCTGGATCAAATCGGTCTATCCAAAAGGATTTTCGGCGCCCCTATTCTATAAAGAGGGGACGTCTTCTTCCAAAAGGGGCGGCGGAGAGACGAATTGAATCAGTGCTCCCAAGAAAAGAAGTGTAGCCATCTGAGAAAGAGAGACCACCAAAAGAAGTGAAAGGTGAGCCAATGAGCGTGAGATCAGAAATAGTGAGAGAAAGAAAAGGGGAGTGACCATCGAAGAAGAGAAGGGATAGCAATTGAGAGAGAGTCTTTGCCATAGACAGATCTGTGAGAGAAAGAGCCGTAGTTGAGAAGAAGAGTGAGAGCAGTTCCAGATATCTAGATCAAAGGAGAATTTGAGAGCAGCCGGAGCTACCATTGAAGATATGTTGTTCTTATCAGTTCGTGGATCAAATCCACAACTGCTGTGCTCCTTAGGAGCTACATCCTTTTCGTTTTGTTTTGTTCTTGTTGTTTGTTTTTCATTTTCGTTCTAGCCCTTCCGATATCTTATCTAAGAATCGGGTGTTCCTTCTGAGCAATCAGAAGAGGGGAGAGTTTCTCTCCGGGTCCCCTCTAAAGGTTCGGAGGAAGAGAGGTTTGTCCTCTGGGTTGTGGGTGACTGGGTGTCGCTCACGGTTTCCCTCTGTGTTCGTAGAGGAATGGAGGTGTGTTCCTCTTGTCACTACTGAGGTGGTGGAATCTGATCTAGCTGGGTGCTAGATCAGGGTTTGAGGGATTTGTCTCCCTCTGGCTCAAGCTGTTTGTCAGCATTTGTCGTAGACTGAGTCTGCTTCTTGCAGCTTGCAAGGTGAAGCCACACTCTGGTTTGAGTGTGGAGTGGACGTAAATCTGCGAGACAGATCGAACCACCTTAAAAGTCCTGCGTCTAGTGTGGCTTGTGATGTGCATTCATTCCCTATCTCCTACCTCCCCTTCGCAGGTTGTTGCTTAAGGTGTTCCCTCCCTTCAATCTGATTTAGTGATAATTAGGCTGAGCTATAGTGGTTGATATATGATCTGTAAGTTCGAGTGAATGCTATGGTTAACGTCCACTTATTTCTTGCACACTATTTTATGGTTGATTGTGGTTCGGACTGAACCATCGATTTATTGCCTGTTTCCGCTTGGGGCATCTTCTTGTGTGCTAAGCATTTGTGTTTAATTCCATGAGAGCTGAGAGTCATGTGAGAGCTTATGCGTTGTGAGATTTCTGTTGTTGTGTGCTAAGTGCTCGAGTGTTGATCTGTGTGAGCTGTTGGACACCGCTATGTAAATATCAGAGTTGTTCTGGCCACTGCCAAACATGGTTATTTCAGTTCTAGATAGCAGCGTTTTATTTCATATATTCATAGTTTTAAAATTGGACTAAATTTTGTGGAAGGATCCATTCACCCCCCTCTAGATCCCTCCTTGCACCCATCTACTAACCCATCATGGTCCGAGAGTGATGATTGAAGACTCGAGAGAAGACTTAGCGTGTTATAAGTCCTTATGTTAGTCCAAAGTCATATGATGTAATTTTTATTTTATTGAGTCATCCTATGTACTTTTCATTTTTATTGAGTCTAGTCAGTCAAAGAGTCAAGAGTCAATATCATGTACTTTGATTATATTCAATAAAAGTAAAGATTTTGTTCAATTATTGTGCATTCCTACTTGTATGTGGATGCGTTAGCGCTCTGTGGCGTACTAGCCGGCTGTTCACGTTCCCGAATATCTTCTGCTGTACTTATATCTCGGGACGTGACAACTCTTGATTCGCCATCCTGACAATCCTTGACTCGACTGGCTTACTCCGCAAAACAGGGTGAGGAAAGCTCAATTACCTCGAACCCAGAGCACATATTCTCTCTCTCTCTCTCTTGGTCTGGCAATCCTATGTAACTCCGCAGGCTTTGATTCACAACACATCGGGAATCACGACACCAGCCACGAGTCCTCACAAGCACCGCCCAACTAGCACTCATCCTTCCAGAATAGCGCCAACACCCTTACACGGCAGGGAATGTGCAACGCTTCTCACGGGCAAACACATTGCCAAAACACATAACTCGTCTCGCACGGACTTCATGGCACCCAAGAAGAGGCCAACCAATCTGAACGCACGATGCAAGATGATGGAACTTAGCAAAAACGTGATTCTCTCCGACCAACGAGAAAATAGTATACCTCCCACAAATCAGGAGGTCCCCACGCTTGAATTCACCTTGAACCTTGCGCACGCTGGGAACCGCACCTTCTAGCACCATAAAACCATCGCTATCATCAGGTCAGCGCCTCCTACAACACTCGCCAAGTGTCCCGTCGGACCACACTCGCAGCATCTCCCGGAGCACCATCATTGCAATTCCATGAATTGCAACTCACGACGCCTCGAGCACTGGCTCTACTGATCGCCAAACACACATTGTCACAACGGTTGAGCTAGCCGCTGCCACACGCTCCCTACCTATGCCTACCTCTGATCTTGAACCCATTAACAATCCAAAACTCTTACCGAGGAGCGAAGAAACCATAGAAGACGCCAGGCTCGAAGGCTGCTACACCTCTCACCATCGGACATCATTCCCTCGAATCTGTCCTTGCTCACACCAATCCATTCTCGATTCTAGGAGTCTCAAAATATCCATCTCCTGAGCTGCCACCGCGCGGACCACCACGCTAAGAGCCACAACATGAACCATGATCGGCGCCTGCCAACGCTCATTCTCAAATCCCGAATCCACCATAGAACCTTCACATCTCATCTGCCGCCTCGCACGGCGTATCCAAGGCAGTGCACAATGGCCCCAAATTCCAAAATCTGGGCCACGAACCAAGCCACGGCCACACCATATCGAACCAAATCTGGGACTAACACTGCCCATTCACTTGCAGAAACACGGGACTAAGAACTTATTGGGACAACTCTGCCCAATCCTGCCTCGAAATCCATAAAAATAATCAGGATTGGCACGTCCTTTCCGATGTCACAGAGCATGATGAGAAAATTAGGCTCGACAATCAGCAGCTCACCAGGAAGATCCTCCGCTCGCCCAAGCACATCTCTCGATCAGAGCACCCGCTCTGCCACCTCAAATCGCGACCTTGACACTTCAGGGACTGGATAAACCTCAAGCTAGGGTGGCCAAAATGATAATAACACCTCTGGGGCACACTCATGGCCACCTAGCCATAAACAATCCTCGCCAGCCACCTGACCTCGCCACAGATTCCTCGAACGCTGCACCACAGCATCGCACCTGCCGGCAACTCTGCCCAACTCAACCCAATCGGGGCCGCCACCAATGGGGAAAGAAACTCTCTAACTCATTCCTCTGGCCCCACGTCGGCACTCCGACGAAATCAGCAACCACATTCACAGCGCCAACGCCGCGCACTCTAACTCTCAAGCAAGAAACAAAGCGAAAAGAAACACGAAACCCTATGCCAGCTGCCGACTGTACTGGACTTTATGGACTTTGATCATTATAATATCCCGAATTCCCATGTACGCCCACAATCACTGATCTGATACCAACTGTCACGACCCAAGATCCGGATACCAGGAATAACTCGACAACATTCGAATCCTAGCCCGCCACCCACGAGCCGAAGGGCTCGGAAGGGTTAGAAAGGAGTGTGGAGGTACATTGAAATAGGAAATAGAGCAGGGATATCTATGTAATTAACAGTTTAAATAATAGGAGATAAATTACATTTTCAATTAATAAATTAACTATAGGGTCCAGTCCAACAAAAGTACAGTCTACAAGAAAAGAAACGTACTCGTCGGGCCGAGTGTTCACTCAGCGTAGAGTACGTTTCTTTTCTTGTAGACTGTACTTTTGTTGGACTGGACTATGTAGTTAATTTATTAATTAAAAATAAAATTTATCTCCTGTTATTTAAACTGTTAATTACATAGATGTTCCTGCCCTATTTCATATTTCAATATACCTCCACACTCCTTTCTAACCCTTCCGAGCCCTTCGGCTCGTGGGTGGCAGGCCAGGATTCAAATGGTATCGGGTTATTCCCGATATCCGAATCTTGGGTCATGACATACCGAGTCCATGGATCAATGATTTCTACAGAACAAGCCCCAAGGGTCGAAGCTCATGGTCATATCCATGATATTGGATAAACTCCGAGTCCAAGCCCCCCCTTTCGTTAACACATTCGTCTCCATCCCCGGAGTCGGCCATTGCACATCAATCTCGAAACAAAGGGGTCACGAAGAAGAGAAAATAGCGGCAGAAATAAAGGAACTATAGAACGATGACTAAAACGGGGCCAAATGGGAACAAAAAGCATAGACACAACTATTCAGGGGATTTTTTTTAATTCACTGCAACAACAGATGAAAAATAGAAAGGGGGTACATTGTAGAAGAAAAGAAAGAAAGAATAAGGAAAAAAATACAAGGAGGGAGGGGGAGAAGCGGAGTATCGGCTCCGTCTCCCCCTTTTCTCACCTCTCTCCTTCCCTCACTCTCTCCTTTTCTTCTTCTTCTTCGCCTTGTGGAGGTAGGAACAGGGGCTTCGGAGCTCTCTTTCACCTCACCTTCTCCCCTTCTCTCCTTCTCTATTGTTCTCTTTCATTGTTGTCTTCTGTTCTCCCTTCTTCTCCCTCCTTTCGCACATGTCTTCCCCTTCACTTTTATACTTGCACACGCCGCACGTTCGTTGGCATGTTTCTCCTCCTTCCGCTGCCCGAGCAAGGACACTTGGTGTGCCCTCCTCCTCTATGCCGCACAAGTAGCATGTCTCCTGGCATGCTTGCTTGTTTTTTTTCTTTTTTCTTTCTGCAGGCCTATTCATGGGAGGAGCAAAGGTAGCGGGCCGTATCTGCGTTGCGAGGCTGCCGGATGGAGAGACCCATGCTGGTTCAGCACGTGTGCTGCCGGATGGGTATGCTGCTACCGAATCGGGGCTCCTACCGGTCCAACATCCTTATAGCCCCTGAGAGGGTTTGGGCTGTCAGAGCTACCGGATGGGTGCTGACTGGACTACCGGACGAAGCTTCAGTGGTGCTGTCGTTCAAGCTCTGTCGGAGCTGCCGTGAATGCCTTGGCGCTGCCGTTTAAGAGTCCGACGGGCTGCTAGTTAAGCGCCCACCGTGCTGCTAGGTGAAGACCCATAGGGCTGCCATTTAAGACCATACGGGCTACCGTTTAAATGCCCATGGCACTGCCTTGGCAGGCTGCCGTTTAAGCCCAGAGGGCTGCTGGTTAACGAGGGGTAGTTGCCGTTGAAATGCTTAGTGAGCTGCCGTTGAAGTCTTCGGAAGGTACCGTTTAAGTCTTTGGGAGCTGCCGTTTAAACATTTGGTGAGCTGCTGTTTAAAGCTCTTCTGGCAAGATGCCGTTTAAGCCGATGACCGACTGCCGGATGAGGGCTTGCATGGGCTGTCAGATGGGTAGCAGGGGCTACCGTATCACCTGCTAGAGGCTGCAGGATCACCTGCTGGTATGGGGCTGCCGGATGGGTAGCAGGGGCTACCGTATCACTCGCTTGCAGGGGCTGCCGTATCGTTACAAAGGGCTGTCGGATCACCTGCTGGTATGGGGCTGTCGGATTGAAGGCATGGGGGCCTGCCGATTTGAAGGCTCTACCGTTTAAGCTGTTGGAGGGCTGCCGTATGAGGGCCCTGCCATTTGAAGGCCCTGCAATTTGAGGGCCCTGTTATTTAAGTTGTTGGAGGGCTGTCGTATGAGGGCCCTGCCGTTTGAAGGCCCTACCGTTTGAGGGCCCTGTCGGATGGAGTTGAAGCAGCTATGCTGCTGGTTGAGGGAGCCGATGCGGCTGCCTGACGGGGGCGCAAGGGACTGCCGGTTCAGCCCTTCCCCTTCCTCTTTTTCCTTCTTTTCCTTTCCTTCCTCTTCTTTCTTGATGCCCGGGCTTCCACACTCCGGACTACGATGATCAGATACGGCACGACCATCACTGTACTGAAAGTTGGCCGTTCCGGCCTCTTCTCATGTTCTTCGCTGTCGGGCTCTTATAGTCGAACCCGCATCGGTGTATTGTATGAACACTTTGACTTCTCATGATTTTTGCCAAATCGTGATATATTGTGATGTTCAAATTTTGTACGTCAACAAGGACTCGAGAAGGAGTACCGGACGAGACTCCCACCTCTCTCTTCTTCTTCTTCTTTAATTCTTGTCGATTTTCTTCTTCTCTGCCAGTGCCAAGGCGGTCGGTTGGAGCTTTGACGAGGGTGCCGTTACGACACGCCGGGTGAAGGTGCAGACATGGCACCTTTGATTTTTTTTTTCTTCTTCTTTGCCCGATGTGGGGCTTGCTGTTGTAGACGGAAAATTTTTTAAGTGTCAACAAGCGGCTCGCCAATGATGACAAAAGTTCGAATGACCAAGACGGGCATGCCAGGTGGGTGGAGAAGCACGCTCGCCAATGAATGAGTGAGGCACCGACTTGCGAAAAGAAAGTGATAGAGGCCATCTTTAAGCTATCCGTGAAGAAGAACCTTCCCCGTGTTCCGATCCTTCACAAGACAAAAGGATGGATGAAACTCAATGAGAACATTATTATCAGAGGTCAACTGGTGAACGGAAAGTACGTTACGAGTAATACGAGGGACATGTAGAATAGTATGTAATTTTAGATCATGAGAAAAAGAAGGTAGGGTCGCATAGCCAATGCAGGAGATGGGCAAACCTTCACCACTCCCAACATGTAATTTATCAGAACCTGTGTATCCTTGTGGATTCAGGAGAGTGTGGTCGTTCGGTGTGATGTGATGAGTTGCGCCACTGTCCGGGTACCAGGAGGTGTGTGCTGATGGTGTAGCCGCTACTGAGAATGGCATCGTCTGGATGCCAAGGCCTTGGTGGGTGGCAGCAAAGGCAGCAGGGTAGGTAGGCGAGCCATGGAGCGGAGCGGATGGGGTTCCCACAGGATGCTGTTGTTGCCACTGGCGAGTGGAGACTTGAGATCCTAGCATTTGAGAGAGATAGCCGCCAGGGAATGCTTGGTTGAAGCGCTCAGTGCATTCTGGGCCCCGGTGTCCAAACTGCAAGCAAATCTGGCATCGGGGCTCACGGTACTTTTCGAGTCCATGACGCCGGCCACCACCGCTGTGAGTGCCTGTGGGACCACCGCCATGGTGTCACTCTAGAGTTGTTGGATGCGGCGGTAGCTATGTTGGCTGAAGGGAAGCCAGACGCCTCCTCAAAGTTGGTGCTCTGCTGAGCCATGAGTGTCTCATGGGCGATAAGGTGTGCCAAAACATCCTCCAAAATGAAGGATTCCAGACGGGTAGTGATGCTGGAAATGAAGGCATCGTAGCTTGGTCTGAGACCTACTAAGAAAACCATGACAATGTCATCCTCGTCCATAGGGTGGCCGATCGCAGCAAGTTCATCAGCGACCACCTTGATGGACCGCACATATTCGCCAACCAAAGCAGTGACGCGGCGCATCCCGTGAAGCTTGGTGCGGAGCTATAGAACACGGGACCGAGAGCGCGATCCAAACGCTCGAGCGACCGCATCTCAGATGGCCTTAGCTATGTCATGGCCAACCACCAAGGGAAGAAGTGGCTCAGTCAGAGAGGAGATAAGCCATGAGAGTACTAGCTTATCAGTCCGTTCCCATGCCGTGAAGTCCTGGTTGGGGACAAGGTACTCCTTTCCATCAGCTCCGATGGACGTCAACACTAGGGAGGGAAGATCGCTCGAGCCATGCACCATGGACGGATAGCCATGGCTCTTCAGTAGCGGGATAAATTGGGCCTTCCAGAGAAGATAGTTATCTCGAGACAACTTTAAGGGAAGAAAGGGCAGCACGTTCGACGGCGCCACAATGAAGGAAGGTTTGTTAGCACTCGCCATGGATCAAAAGCTGTTGAGCAAAAAGACTCTGATACCAACCAAGAAAAGGGAGGAAGAACAGAGGCGATGGGAGAAAACAGAGCCACTCCGATTTTTGCCCCCTGCGCTGCTCTTTTAATATATTGAATAATGGGTTCTCTCGGTTACATCATTCCCACCAATGGTGGGCGGCTAGTGTACAACAACCCACGACAAACCGAGGGAAACAAATGATTAGCATGTACACCGTTGTTTACGTGCGTGGAGATTCACTAACCCTGTGGGCATAATTAAGGAATTTGCATTTCCCCATCCCTTTTAATATAAAATATTATTCGTGGGGAAGGATTCGATTTAAAACTTTTCCGAGTGGAACTCTAATGTTATTGGATGCACTCAAATCGTAAGATAGATTTCAAAAGTGTATTAGTCTCCTAAAAAAATATTACTCACATATTACTCTGTTGCAGCACTGCACCGCCTGATACCTGTCAACTGGCCTTAGGTTCAACTTGGAACGACTAGAGCCATTTAGATGTTTGAAATAAATTCAATAATAAAATTTAACGATCTTCATCTATAAAATACAAGATACAAGACTAATTTCATTTTATTATTATCATTTTTATTTTTAAAATAAGTAATTAATTTTAAATATTATATTATTATTTAGATAATTCATAACAACTAAGTAAAATATGACCGACTCATGACTCAAAACTCTTTAGATATGAGAACAGGGGACGTATTGGATCGAGTACACGTTACAAGAATAACAAGTTATACCTCCTACTAATACCTACGTTGGAGTAGACTCCAACTGCCCTGTACCTATGATTTTCTTAGAATAAACATTATTTTAAACCTTATGTGGTTGGAGTCCTTGGTAGCTTGTGTTTTATACTCACCGGAAAAGTTGTAGGAATAGAAAGGACTCCCCCACCCCCACCTCACCGTGGGAAAAGATTTTGCGACTTCGCCGAGCAAGTAGGTACAGAGAGGACTCCCCCACTGCGCGCCCGGTCTTTGCAGTTTATAGAGTTTTATCCACGTGTTTTTTAGAAGTAATAATATTTTCTTACAGGCTAAGGAAAATCGTAGGTGAAGACCCAACAATACCTACCGTTTTTACGAACCATAGGTAATGGTAATGAAACATCTTAGAGAAAATTATCTCTATATTTTTAAAATTATTTAAATTATTTTAAATATTTATTTCTATTATATTTATCGTAATACTTTTGAAAATTACCCCTATACCCTTACTAAATAGGACATCAATTATTTTTTAAAAAAATCGAAATTACTACGATAAAGATAAAAATATAATAGTAGTTTCTCATGATTTTAAAAATATAAAGATAATTTTCTCAGCATTATAACTTTGATTTTCTGAATGGTACGCGGAGCTCTCGCCAAGTCTCTTCTTCCCCAAGTCTGAGAAATTCCCCAAACTCCTTATTATTCCACCCTCTTCTTCCACCTGTTTGCCCGGCCGCCCTATATTTTCCCTGCCCTAAACTTCCTCACCTACCGACCATCATGCCAGACGCTGCGGACAATGTCGAGGGCGCCGCCACCAGGCCTCTCCCCCCACCCCTCTTCCCCATCTTCAAGCCGGTCCCCGCAGTCGGTGACCCCCCGTCCCGACGCCTCTCCTCCCCCCCCATCGATCGCAAGGCCGGCGAACACCACCCCCCCCCCTCCCCCCATCCCGCAAACCCACCTAGGCACTAGGGCCGGCGACCCCCGGCCTGCCTCCTCTAAAGACACCAAGCATCTCCTAATAGTCCCGGCCGGGAGCTGAAATAGATGTTGTTACAGAGGATATATGCCACTCTTCTTCCCCAAGTCTGAGAAATTCCCCAAACTCCTTATTATTCCACCCTCTTCTTCCACCTGTTTGCCCGGCCGCCCTATATTTTCCCTGCCCTAAACTTCCTCACCTACCGACCATCATGCCAGACGCTGCGGACAATGTCGAGGGCGCCGCCACCAGGCCTCTCCCCCCACCCCTCTTCCCCATCTTCAAGCCGGTCCCCGCAGTCGGTGACCCCCCGTCCCGACGCCTCTCCTCCCCCCCCATCGATCGCAAGGCCGGCGAACACCACCCCCCCCCCCTCCCCCCATCCCGCAAACCCACCTAGGCACTAGGGCCGGCGACCCCCGGCCTGCCTCCTCTAAAGACACCAAGCATCTCCTAATAGTCCCGGCCGGGAGCTGAAATAGATGTTGTTACAGAGGATATATGCCACTTAATCTACACTGAAATATTCCCAAATTTTGGAGACGAGAAAAAAAAATGTGGGTTCGCTCGATGTCCATTTGGGTTCACATGTCGACCTTTGATTACTATTTAATTCTAAGTTGCAAGTTCCAGTAAATGCAAGCAATCATTTTCTCGATTTCTTATAATATAATACTGGCAATTTCATACATTTCAACCTCCAACAATACAACACTGATCACAAAGCGCACGCACGCAGATTATTGATCCATTACCATTATTATTCATATGACGGAACACAAGCACTACCCGACTTCCTGGACTGAACAACATCCCGGCCTAGCTAGCATGTTGAATAGCCCTGAGAAGTCATACCATACAGACTCCTTTTATTTTCAAACACAGACTTCTTCACTCCTTAATTTATTCGCGCACATGCATCCTCTATATATCATAATCCAAGGATGGGTTTATTTTACTATATGCACGTATAACAAAGGTATATATCCAGCCGTTCCTGAGGATGGGCAGGCCGCGAAGGTGGATGTTCTTAGTGGTGGCCTCCACCGGAGGAGCTGCAGCACCGACTGCAGTATCCGTTGTTCCAGCCACCACAGCATCCATACTGGCAGTGTTTGTAGCCTCCACCGCCCCCGTGCTGGCAGCATCGGCTGCAGTATCCATTTTGCCACCCGCCACAGCAACCGTACTGGCAGTTTCTGTAGCCGCCTCCGCCTTGCTGATCCTTGACGGCGTCCTCTGCGCATGTGAACGGCCCGCATGCAGAACGCGAGTTAGATATCGATGTTCATAAATGCCGTACGTTGTGTGAGCTTATCTAATGCAAAGAATTAGAACTCGAGGAGTACGTAGTAAAGGTCGTCTAAGTGCAGTGTCTAGCAGCTCATATAAAAGCAATCTTCCATATGAGGGAGTACAATTAATTAATTAAGTAGCCTTTTGCTCATTACATCTTCCAATATTGAGGAAAGAATAAGACATACAAGCAAAATGTATAATAACCCAAGCCGCTTTCGTGTGAGCGTTGGAAAACATGCAAAAGTAAGTACCCCAGCGGCCGGGAAGGGGCAAAACTACGCACTAGACACAGTCAATCTAGTTGCATATGGGATTTGTTCCAAGGACTCACTTGTTTCCTCGGTCAGTTCCCTTGCAGTCACCTCGGAGGCCGAGATGGTCAGTAGGGCAACCATCAGGACACCCAGCACGATCACAGCGCCCCTGGGATCCATATCTCACCGCCTGATGTCCCCTAAGCACAAGCGAATGCTAAGGTGAATGAGGAAGGAAAGAGAGTACTGGTGGATTGCAGCTGGGTTGAGGACGAAGTGAGCGGCTTCTTCCGCTCTATTTATAGCGACCTGGGAAGGCTTCTACTGCCCCTTTTGCAGTTCCATCGGCCAGACGGAGAATGAGTCTCCTTTTCCCACCCGGCCCCCACGCCCTGCCTGTACGTGGACTCCGCACTTGTGCATGTCTCTCATCTAACCCTAGCTTTCACGCATTCAAATTAAGGCCTCGTCGCTTAGTTGGAAGATTTTCCTACCAATCTATGCGTACGTATAAAGGAAGGCTTTCCTCATTATAAATTTACCTCTTTCTTATGTAACAATTATGTAACACTAATTGCTGACGCCCGCTGTGTTAATCCTTGACGGGTTCTGATTTTTAGACTTTTACTCGGTAAACAGATTTTTTTCCCCCAGATGCTCTATCCCCCAGATGGTGGTCTAACGGGAGACACGTTGCTGGATGGAACTGGATGATATGCTTTTGAATTTGGGGTGACACAATCAAATATCAGTATAGAACAAAGCCATGCAAATATCAGAGATTTAGCTAGCCCTTTCCGACCCCTCTCAGTATATGTATATAGAACAAATTAACTTATCAAATATATATGAGACCGCCCTTCACGCCCAAACCCATGAATTGTACACGTACGAGAATCGGTTGTTGTATTATATATTAGGTTAAGTTGGGCGTATCAAGTCAACTTTCGGATCCACATTCCATTGGTAGAATACGTTGATCCTTATTTATTCATATAGAACATGTTGGTTCAGAAGTGACTAGGATCAAGGGTAGTAGAACTTATTTTAAAAAAAATTAATAAGGTTATTTTACATATATACCCTTACAAATTTTTGTAATTGTAAATAAGACCCTCTTTTAGATGTATTGTCAGAGATATCCCTAAGATATCCTCAATCTACAAGTTTGCAATTATACACCTGTCATAACTCGAATTTATTTAGTTGTAGTGAAATGTTGGTTAAACGATGCAATGACTAACCCACCGTCAAGTTAGCATCATCATCATCATCATTATCATCTCTTTCTCTATCACGTCCCGAACCAATAGCAGCGGAAATTACTCAAAACATGGCAGTGAATAGTCATACATAATCAGAGTAACCCACGAGAGACACAATAAGGTCATAAACTAACAAAACTATAATTTTATTAATATCAAAATATCATATTATATTTTCTTGACTCAAACTTACATTGAACATAAAAAAGGAAAAGATTCAAGAATTACAGGACTAGACTCAAGAGAAAGAAAAGACACAGACTCCGATTCTCTAGAGCACTTATCACTCTTGCCCTTCCCCTTTCGATTGAACATCTTCATCATTATTACTTGAAAAATGTTAAGAGAAATTGGGTGAGCAAAACGCTCAGTAAGAATTACATCTCTATTGCGAGATAAAATATAAGTAATTAACCAATTATCCAATGTTCAATGAAATGCTATGCCATGAACGATATAAAATCATAGTCAATGTGAAATACACTCTATCAATAAGAGGAGATGATCAATAACTAATTTCAGTGTCAAGGATAGACATGAAAAGCTCAAAGGAAAAGGGAGCAATCCCAATGTAGAACCAAGGATAAGATAGCAATATAACACAATGAACTTATGATCAAGATGAAAAAAACTTATAGAATTGGCCAGAACATTTTAGAATTTTAATAGCATTTGAGCAGAAGAACAGAGTAATAGATTAACAAGATATCAGAATATTAATTAACAGAATATCAGAATTTTCAGAATAGCAGAGGTTGGTGCAATGCCACACCCAGAATTTTCGCATGATTTACAGAATAGACTTCCGTCCTGCCTGGCATTGGTTGTTAGCGGACCCACAGCCCTTAATAAATTCATAATTTACAGATATGACCAACATGGAGTCAAGGGGTTATGTTCCAGAAATATCATGAATGAAATTTCAAAAGCAAATATCATGACATAAGCAGTATGGACGGCATTTAGGAAGGTTATAAGGTCGACAGTACCTTAGACAATCAAATCTCAGACTTAAAATCATAGTCAAACCGAAGAAAACAAGTTTGCGACACTGGGTTAAACGTGGTCATGAAAAGTGTCGCGATCATACACAAAACACGGTTAATTAATCGGGAGGCCGAGATCAGATAGAAGTTCCAGATGCGGGGTCTTTCACAGAATGCGGTCAGGGTAATAGCCACGAGCAAGATGAACTCGGTCTCTGGTCAGGCCGCGTTCGAAAAAGAACTGACATAACTTGAACAGAACCTCGGTGTATGGGTCTAAAGGCCGGTCGAACCCTATCCTACACAGTAGGACGAGGATTTTAGAGGTTTTCAAGGTCTTTGTGGTACAACCAGCTCCACGTCCTTGTGAGAATTCAAGTCTCGCGAAGACTTACGAAGGCCTTGATGAAGAAGTTCTAGTCCGATAGAACGAATATCTGGCGGAGGGTCCTAACTTCACCAAGAATAGTGTTCCTATCTCACTACCAGAAACCAATAGAAAGCTGTAGGTTATTATCACCGGAGTGATAAAATCTTAAAAATAATATATTCATGATATATCGCAAGATAAAATCTTGAATACACAATCAATGGAACTATCATGCAATAAACTAAAACATGCTATCATGAGTCAATTTCATGCTGCCAGGAGGTTAACTATTCTTTTAACATGACATGATCATTAGAGATAGGGTGAGAATATAGAATCAAAAGGACTAAGAACAAGGATCATGAACTTATAGAAATTAGGGTTAAAACATATTTCCTAATTACATTAGTTGGTTCAGATGACATGCCGACATGAAATCATGTAACTAGTGTAGCGGCAGAAAAATAGTTCCTATGTCACGTACCACCTTCTCTATTTATTTGTTGAGGGAGTCGTCTCGCGCCCGTGGAGGCCTGCAAACACCAAGAAACCAAAGAGGCGTTAGAAGGAGTCCCGGGTGTTACCCTAGGGGACAACCCTCCGATACTTAAGTCAACAAAGGATCAATGAGCAATAGAGAAGAGTAAAGCAAGAGAGGAGTAGGGGTTGCCGTAGACGATCCGAGAGGCGTGTAGGTCCTCTGCACGCGTGCTCGCCGCTCCCAGTGGGTACTCAGAGAGTGCTCGCTGGGTGGTAAGGCCGCGCAGGAGGAGGATTCTCTCTGGGCGTGCCGGGTAGCCTCTCTATCGTCGTGGTAGGTCTGGTTGCTCTATTCTCCATAGGAAGCTCTTATGGCAGAAGTATCCACCGTGTCTCTTCTCTTGCACAGTAGTATGAGGTTTTTTAGTAGAGGAATCTCCCATTTTATATGGGTTATCCTGGAGTGAGGAACCTCATCCCGTGAGAGGAAAGGGTCCGCTTAGTAGAATAACGTTTCTCCGCTATATTGGCGGGAGTTTTACGTTGGGGGGCGATAGTCTCGGTGCCAGCCGGTCCCTAGGCGAGTCTTACGGTGCTCGTGGCGCGTGCTCGCCCGTTACAGGGTCAAGGTCGACGTCGTGGGGGCAACGGTCGGTCGTCGGAGTGTTCTCCGACGAGGACCGCGCTTCCCTTTACTGTAGAATCCAATGTCGGGCCAGATTGGGCCGTGCCTTGGCAGGCCGCATATGCCGGTTTATGCACTTATCGAAGCTTGTGGGCTTAGGCCGATCGTTACTGGGCCGGCTATGGGCCAGACTGGATTTAACCTCCTCACTTCCCCCCCTACTCTCAGTCGCCGAGCACTCTGCAGGGGGCTGAGAGTAGTTCAAGAGAGGGTTCTTCTAGAGTGCAAGATCTGAAGATGATTTCCTCGTATACCAGGAGTTAGTGGCTTCAAGAACCTGGTTGGCGCGCAAGGTGCCTCTGGCGGTGGCAGAAGCCACGCTGGTGATGATAACTCTGGGTCTTGTCTCGTTCTGGGGGTGTGGGCTCAGAACGGTCATCTGGCATCAGTAGCCGTATCGCTGTAGCGATCGGCGTCCGTTCACCTGCCCTTCAGGGGATAACATCGATCCGTAATGGGCGGTTATAAGAACTATTGTGAGGTCTCTCGCACACTGTACCCACGACTTGCCGGTTGTCACACATGGTTGTAGGCGGCTTCCTCCCTTTGCCTGATGAGGATCCTTCTTTCCCTGTATTTTTCATCTTCTGTAGCGATGCCTCCGCGTAGGAGAGTCTTCAGCGCTGATTCTTCCTCTTCGGAGGAGGCGGCTCCTGGCTGCGGTGGTGCGCCAAGCACTTCAGGTGTGGGTGCTAGTCGATCCAGTTCTCCACCTTTAGTGGCTTATAGGGTGATCCATGGGTTGCGGGAAGCCTTCCAGATTCCCCCTGAGTACGACATCATCTTTCTCTCAGTGGGAGATGACATAATGAGTCACCCTTCCGGCGGGATCATGGTCCTGGTCGCCTCCTTTCAGGCGGGCTTCCGTGTTCCAGTTCATCCCTTCATCGCATCCGTCCTCCATTCCTATGGGTGGCATCCTGGGTGGTTGGCATGAGGCCTTGGCCGAGGTCAATCGCTTGTATGCCGGCAGGGGGTCCTGCTCCTTGAACCGGATAAGTTCCATTCCTGAAGGGACGAGAAGTCTCTGGGTATTGTGGTCTTCTGTCTCTTGCCTAGTTTCTGTCGCTTGTTTTTGCAACATGTGACCATTGTTTGCTTCTTGCAGGCACTTGGCGAGATGCTCCCCGTTGCTGGAACATCTTCCTATCTTCGGATGGGAAGGAGTGTAAGGAAGGGTAGGGAACTATTTTCCCTTCTTCCACTTTGCAGACAAGGCCTTGCAGCTGGACGACGGCGGTGGACTCGTGGTGCACTGGCCGTGGCGAGACAACCTCTCCCTCCAAGGTGGGTGCCGGTGGTAGCCGGGGCAGCAGGGTCTTGTTCGCTGGTTTGGAGGCATGGTCAGTACGCCAAAGTACCCTTCATAATGTGTTGGCCTCGTAGTATCGCTGCCCCTCGTTGGCTTGGGTAGGCTTGCTGGTTCCCTGTAAGGGGTGGGGCTCGTTGTTCCACTGCCCCCCGCTAGTGGGGTTGTGTATGTAAGGTTCCACACAGCACCATCGGGCAATGCAGAGGATAAAAAAAAATATATTTGCCCGAACCCGGCTGCATGGAATCTTAGATCTGTGCTCTAATCGATGTTTTAATCACCCCAACCCCTAACTACGGGTTGCGTATTTATACCTTGCGCGGAACGACGCTGTCCGCAAAGCTCGATGCAGAATACCGAGCCGCACAGATGCACGGCCTCTAGAGCTGATCCACACAGATCCTTGCGCAGCGACGGCACCCCCCCCCCCCCAGCACAACCTTCCCCGACCCTTTCACCTTCTGGAGAGAGAGAGAGAGCAAGAGGGAGTAAAGGGGGAAGGAGCTAATCCTCCTCTCTTAAGCTTTAATGCTTGATTAGCCAAGAGAAGAGAGAAGCTCTCGTAACATGTCTATATATAGGGTTTGGCCATTTCTAAAAGAACCCATAAGGACCGAAATCGTATATATATCCTTTTATTATTGTACATATATATTAAGCTCTATTTTAAACTCATTTCTAAAAGGAATTAAAGGGAATTAATATATGCATTTGTACAATAATAATCCGTCACCCAAGAATCCATTGTGTGTGATCCTCTAGGCCCTTAGTATTTCTAGTTTAAGGCCCATTAACTTTTAATTCTCAATTAGAAGTAAATTAAATTTATTATTCGCTTCTACTAGAGCCAAATAATATTTTAATTTATTCCGAACATTTGATCACGTTGGGTCAAGTAAATCCGCGTGATCCTAGAGGATGCCGGGTTTAAACCAGCCTGTCTGGTACCTGTAAGTCTACAGTTACCGCATCGATATAATCTCTCGCGCCTTCTATGAGTCTGGTACGATCGAGGGTATGGTTTCTATCAAACCCCATGATCGTGTCATTTGACCATGACCTCCTTAAAGTGTATGACGTCCGTTCTAAACGAACTCACACGACCCTGGCCAGGGATTTAACGGAGCGTCAATGTCATGACCCATTAACTGTCTGATATATATCCGACAATGAGCGATCCCCTCTTGTCCATTGATGATCTTCACACGTATCCTGGAGCGGTTAATGACTCGACAACTCATGACTTATGATTAAAGTCACTTAGTCAAGTAATTAAACCATTCCAGTCCTCGTGTAAGATCCGATCAATGTCTCAGGTCAAAGGACCAACGATGCTACTGAGACAGTTGGATCTTCAGTTGACATTAGGTATAATCAACCATCTGAAGATCCAATAGCGGATCAGTTCAGTGTACATCCTCCAAGGACATACACCTACACATATGTGTTCGTGTCCCGCACCAGAGACCATGAGACTGGTCCATAACACATCATGTGTACTGGTTTAATAGGTAATCAAAGTCCCCGGGTGATTACCCTCCAACCAGGAACAGTTTAAGGTAAGTGTCCATGTAAAGTCAGTCTCATGATCGAGATCCCATCTCGAGTTGACTTTACAACCACATATCCTAGGGACATCGTAAAGTAATACACAATCGTATATTTACGCTCAAATACCACTTTATTAATAATGAACAAGATCGTACATCTATCGGGCCTACCTGACCCAAAATTGGCATGTAGCACACCAATACTAACAATCTCCCACTTGAACTACAGCCAATTGCCCACAACTTTGAGGCCCATCTTATCCCGATGGCGCTTAAATACAGTCTATGTCAAACGCTTAGTCAGTTGATCTGCTATGCTGTCTTCAGACGGTACACGCTCTACCGCCACATCTCCACGATCAACAATCTCCCGAATAAGGTGGAAGCGCCTGAGAATATGCTTCGACCTTTGGTGATATCTCGGTTCCCTCGCCTGGGCGATGGCCCCATTATTATCACAAAATAATGGGATGGGAGCTGATATCTCGGGAACTACGCCGAGTTCCAAGATGAATTTCTCCATCCAGACGGCTTCCTTAGCAGCTCCAGCTGCAGCAATATATTCTACCTCCGTCGTCGAATCTGCAGTCGTATCTTTCTTAGAGCTTCTCCAACTGACTGCCCCTCCATTCAACATGAATACAAACCCTGACATGGATTTGCAGTCATCTGGATCTGACTAGAAACTAGAATCTGTGTAAGCTCTAAGCTGTAGGTCCTCTCCTCCATAAAGCAGAAAAAGATCCTTAGCCCTTCGTAAGTACTTAAGGATGCCCGTTACTGTCTTCCAGTGCTCTTCGCCTGGATTTGCCTGATATCTACTGACAATGCTCAAAACATTGGCAACATCAGGACGTGTACATAGCATTGCATACATGATTGACCCCATCACCGAGACATAGGGTACCTTATTCATGTGTGCCACCTCCTCAGAAGTTTTAGGACTCATCCCCTTGGATAGGCAAATTTCATGTCTCATGGGAATGAGACCTCTTTTGGAATTTTCCATCCTAAACCTTTTGAGGATAGTGTCTATGTACATGGATTGGGATAATCCTATCATCCTTTTAGATCTATCTCGATAGATCCTTATGTCCAGCACATAGGATGCTTCTCCCAAATCCTTCATGGAGAAGGTCTTAGATAACCAAGACTTAGTTGATGTTAACATCTCTACTTCATTCCTAATGAGTAAGATGTCATTAACATAAAAGATCAAGAAGGTCACAGAGCTCCCACTGACCTTCTTGTAAACACAGGGTTCATCTTCATTCCGAATGAAGTTGAAAGATTTGACAGCCTCATCAAATCTTAAGTTCCAGCTTCGAGATGCCTGCTTTAATCCATAAATTGACCTTTGAAGTTTGCATACCTTATTAGGATGTAGCTTGGAGGTGAACCCTTCAGGTTGTACCATGTACACCTCTTTTGACAGATTTCCATTAAGAAAAGCTGTCTTCACATCCATTTGCCAGATCTCATAATCCAGGTATGCAGTAATGACAAAGAGGATTCTGATTGACTTAACCATGGCTACCGGCGAAAAAATCTCGTCATAGTCAATGCCTTGCCTTTGACGATATCCTTTCGCCACTAGTCTAGCCTTGTATGTGTCAATCTGTCCATCTGCTCCGATTTTCCTTTTGAAAATCCATTTGCAGCCGATAGGGACTTTCCCTTCGGGTACATCAACTAAGTTCCAAACTTTGTTGGTGTACGTAGACTGGATTTCTGAATCCATTGCCTCTTGCCATTTCTCGGAATCCGCACTACGGATTATATCCTGGTACGATTGAGGATCATCATCCTCATCGATACATACTTTAGAGGACCCCTCTGAGACATGTCCAACATATCTCTCAGGTTCTCTTGGTAGTCTACCAGATCTCTGCAGTGTCTGTGTTTCACTCTGAATAGGATCAACCGATACAGTCTCATCTAATGAGTTTGTGTCTACGGGTTGTGACTCTTGGACCTCGTCCAATTCTATCTGGCTCCCATTATTTTTCTGGAGAAGATATTCTCTTTCTAGAAATACAGCTCTCTTAGCCACTAAGACCCTTTGCTCAGAAGGGTGATAGAAGTAATATCCAAATGTCTCCTTTGGATATCCCACAAACCTACACTTATCAGTTCTCGACTCAAGCTTATCACTATCGTTCTTATTTACATGAGCAGGACACTCCCAAATTTTAATGTGATTAAAATTTAGTTTTCTGCCCTTCCATATCTCACATCGTATAGAAGGAACAGATTTACTTGAGATCCTATTCAATAAATAAGCCGCAGTCTCTAATGCATAGTCCCACAGAGATAAGGGTAGTCCTGACATAGACATCATGGATCGGACCATGTCTAACAAGGTCATGTTTCTCCTTTCAGATATACCATTGTGTTGTGGTGTATACGGTGGAGTCCACTGAGAAACGATTCCATTATCTTTAAGATAAGAAGTGAATTCATGGCTAAGGTATTCACCTCCTCGATCCGATCGAAGAGTCTTAATACTCTTGCCAGTCTGTTTCTCTACTTCATTCTTGTATTCCTTAAACTTCTCAAAGGCTTGTGATTTATGTCTCATTAAATACACATAGCCATATCTCGAAAAGTCATCAATAAAAGAAATGAAATAGAGGTGACCCCCTTTTACCTCCATGGAGATGGGTCCACACACACCCGAGTGTATGAGCTCGAGAAGGTCAACAGCCCTCTCACCATGTCCACTAAAGGGAGCCTTGGTCATCTTCCCCACGAGACACGACTCACAGGTATCAAATGGCTTGTATTCGAATGTATTCAAATACCCATTTGAGTGTAGGTGAGAGACTCTTTTCTCGCCTACATGACCAAGCCTGCAATGCCATAGATATGCAGAATTCACTTCATCAGCATTAGAAACTTTCATAACATTAGAACGTGTATCTAATACATAAAGACCATTGACTAATGAACCATTGGCTATAACCAAACTATTAATCATTATAGAGCACACGTGCTATTAAAAACCAATGTATATCCAATGTTATACAAACCAGAGATTGAAATAATGTTCTTAATAATATTAGGAACATAATAACAGTCATTCAGCTCCAGAATGACTCCTGAAGGTAAACTGAGGCGTGCAGTCCCAATAGCTTTAGCAGAAACTAAAGCTCCATTGCCCATCCTCAGTTCAATCTCCTTTTTGCCCAGCCGCCTTCTATTTGCCAGCACCTGCACAGAGTTGCAGATATGAGATGCACATCCAATATCCAATACCCATGATGTGGATTCCATATATGACAAATTAAGGTCTATGACAAAAATACCTTCATTTAGAATTGCCTTACAATTCCTTTTCCAATGCCCTATTTCCCCGCATCGAAAACACTTGTCTTCTTTTTCATTCTTCTTGCCCTTCCCTTTGTCAACTTTGGCGAGTTACTTACCCATGGCCTTCTTCTTTCCCTTCCCTTTGTCACCTTTGGTGGATATCTGGGTGACCTTCCTTTTCTTATTGGCCCGGCCAACAATCATTATAGAAGAAGATGGTTTATCTTTCTGCATAGTTCCTTCAGCACTCTTTAACATGTTGAGCAACTCCGGGAGAGTTGCATCAATTCTATTCATGTTAAAGTTTATGATGAAGGAAGAAAAGGAATCGGACAATGACTGGAGTATAAGATCAATGCACAGTTCAAGATCCAACTTGAACCCCAGTGCATTGAGTCTCTCAATCCACTCTATCATTTTCAATACATGAGCCTGTACTGAAGCACCCTCTGACATCCGTGTCCTGAAAAGTTTCTTGGAGATGTCATACCTCTCAATCCTACCCTGCTCCCCGAAGAGCTGGCGTAGATTAAGAAGTATGCTTCTACAATCAGTCTTTTCGAATTGCCTCTGCAGCTCGGGAGCCATAGAGGCTAACATGTAACATTGGGTAAGGGAAGAGTCTTCAGACCATTTGGCATAAGTCATTAACTCGCCCTCGTCGACATCGGGAGCTGGCTCAGAATGAACCGTGTCCAACACGTAGGCTATTTTTTCGACGGTGAGGACTATGTGTAGATTACGCAGCCAATCCGAGTAGTTTGGTCCAGTCAGTCTGTTGGCATCCAAGATGCCGCGGAGGGGGTTGGACGACGACATTGTAATCTGGATAAGAAATAAAAGATAACTTAGCATGTGTTCAAATTCTAACTTAGATGCTGCTTTCTATCTTAGTTAGTCCCACTATTTTTCGATCGAACTATATAACCCTCAGTATATAGAACGGGAGATCAGCGAGATCAACCTAGTGGGTCGGAATCCCAACGAGACTGAGGTACGACCTTGTGGAAAGCACAACAACCATACACCATCTCAAGGGCAGTCAACATGCACTTGCATCTAATGCAATATCCGATATTCGGCCCCCGAGAAATTATCCCCTTGTGGAAAGCACAACAAAGGATATTCTCGGTTAGATCTAACCATCATTACTACATAGCAATGAGTTCATGACCCGACCCTTGTGGAAAGCACAACAAGGCCGAGTTCAATTCCTCACCCCATTGAGGCCGAGCCTTGGAATTTTATCCCGCCCCCAAACTCATGGACCTTGTGGAAAGTACAATAAATCCATGAAATGAAGACGTTCATTCACTCCATAATGATGGAGGGCCACGACGACTCCTAGAGCCACGCTTACCAGATCTAAAATTTTATCGTGAGGGAATTTGATTTTATCTTGATCTCACCCTAGGTGGTAATATAAATATATCCAATATATTTACCGTACCTAGTAGTTTGCACAAAGTAAATGCATCCAATGCAAAATTAAATCGCAAGTGATCATGGACTTTAATCCTAATGTAACTAAGACATTCGGCCCGCTTCCGAAGCAGCTGGATCGTCCTCGTCGGGTGTGCTCCGCGCTTTCAAACTCTGATGCCGCATTAATTACAACTTTCACACGGCTCGCAGGCTGGGAAAATGTAAATTACATGTCAATAAAATTCCAGCAGCCCTTAGCGCGAGTACAACTATAAAGGGAGATAGAAGTACATTAGAATTTTAACAGAGAGAGAAAAGAGGTTCGTAGACCCCAATTAATTACATTAACCAAGTCCATGATCACTTGCCAACCCATTCAAGTAAAATCAATCAAGGGTTCTTTCTGAAAATAATCCTTACTTTTGGATTTTAAAAATGGGATGTGCAAACAAAAAAAAGGCTACCTTTGTTTAATTTTAAAAATCGAAGCAGGATTAACTAAAATTAAACATATAAGCAAGCCAATGCAAAAGTAAATAAAGCAAATCACGTAAAGAACCATCATTTATAACAGGGGCATGTATATTTGAATCTGACTCAAATAAGTCAGATAATTAAGATAATTATTTAAATTTAAATTTAATTATCTAATAATTAAATTTAAATTAAAAAATTTAAACATAACAATCATTTAAATTTAAATTCAAACTAATTGTCTAATAATTTTGTTTGAAAGTAAATTTAAATAATGCAATTATCCTCAATTATCAATATTCTAAAATTCAAAATTTGAATTTAACAATTATCTAATAATTAAAATTTTAAATATTTGAATTTTATACATTTAATCTTCAATAAAATTCAAATTCTGAATTTATTAATTATCTAATAATAAAAATTCAAAAAAATGAATTTTACTAAAGTAACTTCAATTATTACCAATTTATCTCAAGGTAAATAGTAATTATCTCAACTCAGTAAATTCAAAAAGGGTTAAATAAAATTTAAAATTTGACATTTACTATTGAGATAACATAATTAATAATATGAGATAAAAATTAGATTAATTTATTATGCATTTTTCTATATATATAACATATATATATGATGGCACAAATAAATTAACCTAAATAATGCAAAAAAAAATTAAATATAAAAAAAATCGGCTGACACCCGCGGGCGGGCGCTGACCCACGTGCGCCACGAGGGCGGCGCACGAGGGCAGGCGCAGTGCGCCCAAATCGCCCAATTTTTTTTTTTAAAAAAATTGCTCCAGAGATGTCCAGCATTCTGGAAGAATAGAGATGCCCGGCATCCTCTTCTACAAATAATAATTGAATATTTTAATTCTCCTACAAATATGGTTCTATACGGCGATAAAACACCGACCAGAGCGGGAACCTGGCTCTGATACCACTGTAAGGTTCCACATAGCACCATCGGGCAACGCAGCGGATAACAAAAAATATATTTGTCCGAACCCGGCTGCATGGAATCCTAGATCTGTGCTCTAATCGATGTTTTAATCACCCCAACCCCTAACTACGGGTTGCGTATTTATACCTTTGCGGAACGACGCTGTCCGCAAAGCCCGATGCAGAATACCGAGCCGCACAGATGCACGGCCTCTAAAGATGATCCACACAAATCCTTGCCCAGTGACGGCACCCCCCCCCCCATTACAACCTTCCCCGACCCTTTCACCTTCTGGAGAGATAGAGAGCAAGAGGGAGGAAGGGGGGAGGAGCTAATCCTCCTCTCTTAAGCTTTAATGCTTGATTAGTCAAGAGAAGAGAGAAGCTCTCGTAACATGTCTATATATAGGATTTGGCCATTTCTAAAAGAACCCATAAGGACCGAAATCATATATATCTTCTTTTATTATTGTACATATATATTAAGCCCTCTTTTAAACTCCTTTCCAAAAGGAATTAAAGGGAATTAATATATGCATTTGTACAATAATAATCCGTCACCCAAGAATCCATTGTGTGTGATCCTCTCGGCCCTTAGTTACTCTAGTTTAAGGCCCATTAACTTCTAATTCCCAATTAGAAGTAAATTAAACTCATTATTCGCTTCTACTAGAGCTAAATAATAGTTTAATTTATTCCGAACCTTTGATCACGTTGGGTCAAGCAAATCCGCGTGATCCTAGAGGACGCCGGGTTTAAACCAGCCTGTCTGGTACATGTAAGTCTATAGTTACCGCATCGATATAATCACTCGCTCCTTTTGTGAGTCTGGTACGATCGAGGGTATGGTTTCTGTCAAACCCCATGATCGTGCCATTTGACCATGACTGTAACGACCCGAGAATCCGATTACCGGGAAGGCCCGATAACCCGAGACTCGCACCGCCGCCCACGAGCCGGGAGGGCTCGGAAGGGCTAAAAGGAGTGTGGAGGTACAAATAAATAGGAAATAAAGTAGGACAATTCAACAATTAACAGAAATAAATAAACAACTACAACAGAGTCCAGTCCAACAGAAAGTACAGTCTAAAGCAGTAAAACGTACCACATGCCAAGTGAACACTCGGCCCGGCAAGCTGGCAACTGAGAACCTCCGCTCCGCGCTCTCAAACCGCGAGGAAGAACCGCCACACCTGAAAAGTAGGGAATGAGTCTCCAAACAGAGACTCAGCAGGGATCCCGTGGAACCCCAACCAGAAACAACGGCGGTAGCGGAAAGGAGAGCTACAACTACAGCAGGAACAGCAAACCGGTGGCCGGTCAAAACTCGGCACTACAGCTACTCCTACTGCCAGAAGGCAGACCTCGATCACGCAGTCGAAGCTACCAAACCACGCTAGTACCACCTACCGAAGTAAGAACACACGGCAACCACGCCGTATAGGCCTGTCCCCCGGACAGTCAACCTGGACACGCTGTCCAAGGTGCAACCCCGACCATCCGATCGCGGGTACCGCACAACAAGACCCAACCTCGGTAAAGCCACTAGCACTAATCTCATGACGCGAAAACCAACACACGCATCACGGCGAACCATTCGAAACTCAACGATCAACACGACCGAAAACCCGAAGGTCAAGACACAGAAATTGACAATCTGTCACTCCGTACTCGACAGGAGTACCACCCACTAGAAGCACAGCCGGTAGCGTCCCCTGACGTCTTACACCGCACCGCAGGTGAACCGCCTGACGTGGTAGGTCCTACCCGAGGCGCGAACACCGTACAAGTAACCACAACAAGTGACTAGCTGGGGTCACGCCCGTCGACGTGCGTCCACTGTCCCCAACCACGTGTGCACACACAGACCACGCGTCCTAGGTCTGGCCCTCTGACTGGTTTTCCCCTGGCACTGGACTCTGATGTGACGAGGGGCCCGACGGTAACCAGTCTAAAACCGTCCTCAGGGTAAGCCCGTACACCACTCCCTGGTGCAACTAGCACACGCGTACTAGCAGGCTACGACTAGTGGAGGGTCACAAAGGAGTAGACTCTCAAGTCAACGGAAAACGACGTCCGAACCTGACGAAGTACGGGGGCTGTCCCACGTACCATCACCGTCGCACGGTGACCACGGTCGGAAAAGAAACGGACTCACCGCCCACGGCCAAACGCATGACCAAGGCAAACGGAACCTCCGGATACCAAAAACACGGTCACGGGACTCCACGGGGTGCCCGGGACGCACACACGGCCCAAGGGGAACACCCAACAACAGCCAGATCGCGCTAGGGATACCTAGCGCGACACGGGACAACAGGGAATGAGTCTCGGAACAAGACTCAGTAGGGATCACTCGAACCCTACCTCGTAAAACGAGAAATCACTACTCTAGCGGTAGGAAAGTACCTCGGGAAGGAAAGCCCTGCACTCTACAGAACTAGACCCTACGGCACGCAAACCGACACACGTGCCACGGTACGAGAAGACCGAAATCAACGGTCGAACCGTAAAACCTGAAGGTCGGAAACACACGACTGACAGTCTGCCACTCCGTACTCGACAGGAGTACCACCCACTAGAAGCACAGCCGGTAACGTCCCCTGACGTCTAACACCGCACCGCAGGTGAACCGCCTGACGTGGTAGGTCCTACCCGAGGCGCAGACACCGTGTTTCAGGTGAGACGCCACCTTCGGGGAGCGCGTCAGGAGCGCAGCGTGGTGCGGGTGCCCAGAGGTAGTGCCAGAGGTCAGAGCCGGGGTATGTCCCGTGTAGCTGTACTTTTCCTTCTTGTCACTGTACTAGTCGTGGACTGTTCCTGCTGTTGTCGTTATTTTATATTGTGGACCATATAAAATGTTAATTTATTTCCTGCTTAACATTATAACTGTTTAATTTCTGTAATTATTTGTGATACTTGTGTAGTCTCCACACCATCCTTTTAACCCTTCCGAGTCTTCGGACTCGTGGGTGGCGGTGCGAGTCTCGGGTTATCGGGCCTTCCCGGTAATCAGATTCTCGGGTCGTTACAATGACCTCCTTAAAGTGTATGACGTCCGTTCTAAACGAACTCACACGACCCTGGCCAGGGATTTAACGGAGCGTCAATGTCATGACCCATTAACTGTCTGATATATACCCGACAATGAGCTATCCCCTCTTGACCACTGATGATCTTTACACGTATCCTGGAGCGGTTAATGACTCGGCAACTCATGACTTATGGTTAAAGTCACTTAGTCAAGTAATTAAACCATTCCAGTCCTCGTGTAAGATCCGATCAATGTCTCAGGTCAAAGGACCAACGATGCTACTGAGACAGATCGATCTTCAGTTGACATTAGGTATAATCAACCATCTGAAGATCCAATAGCGGATCAGTTCAGTGTACATCCTCCAAGGACATACACCTACACATATGTGTTCGTGTCCCGCACCAGAGACCATGAGACTGGTCCATAACACATCATGTGTACTGGTTTAATAGGTAATCAAAGTCCCCGAGTGATTACCCTCCAACCAGGAACAGTTTAAGGTATGTGTCCATGTAAAGTCAGTCTCATGATTGAGATCACATCTTGAGTTGACTTTACAACCACATATCCCAGGGACATCGTAAAGTAATACACAATCGCATATTTACGCTCAAATACCACTTTATTAATAATGAACAAGATCGTACATCTATCGGGCCTACCCGACCCAAAATTGGCCTGTAGCACACCAATACTAACAGTGTAGGCCTGCTTGTTCCCTATGACGGGCGGCCTAGTTTTTCTGGTGCAGGCCTTCTACCAGTGGAGCCCTTTGTTGGTCTAGGGGGCCTTGTCCCTCTTCTCTGGCATAGGAGGCTTCTCCGTCGGCACCCTCTCACAGAACAAAGATGGGTGCTGGGTGTCTGCTTGGAGACTCAGCACGATCGTTGGCAGAGGATGGTGCCCGAGAAGTGAGCTGTTGAAGTCGTACATCACCATGGTTGAGCACGTTTTGTCCTTCCACGTACTTGTATTTGGCCCATATAAGGGTATTTTGTCGATTCCTGGCAGCTTGTATTTTGACTAAAGAAATATAACTTCTTTATTTTTGAGTCAACACTGTTGTGTACCATTTATTGGAGTACTTCTACGTGCTTTTGGGCTGCTCTTCGTGCTCGCGTTCAGTAGTGTTCGCGTCCTCTACGGAAACCCTTAGGTTACCTCTTCATTTTCAAGGGGAGCAGTGCTCGCCCTTAGGGAGCCCTTAAGCTACCTTCTCATTTTCAAGAGGAGCAGTGCTCACCTTCGGGAAAACCCTTAGGTTACCTCTTCGTTTTCAAAGGGAGCAGTGCTCGCCTTTAGGGAGCCCTTAAGCTACCTTCTCATTTTCAAGGAGAGCGATGCTCGCCTCTAGGAAAACCCTTAGGTTACCTCTTCATTTTCAAGGGGAGCAGTGCTTACCTTTAGGGAGTCCTTAAGATACCTTCTCGTTTTCAAGGGGAGCGACGCTCGCCTCTAGGAAAACCCTTAGGTTACCTCTTCATTTTCAAGGGGAGCAGTGCTCGCCCTTAGGGAGCCCTTAAGCTACCTTCTCATTTTCAAGGGGAGCGGCGCTCGCCTCTAGGAAAACCCTTAGGTTACCTCTTCATTTTCAAGGGGAGTAGTGCTCGCCTTTAGGGAGCCCTTAAGCTACCTTCTCATTTTCAAGGGGAGCGGCACTCGCCTCTAGAAAAACCCTTAGGTTACCTCTTTATTTTTAAGGGGAGCAGTGCTCACCTTTAGAGAGCCCTTAAGCTACCTTCTCGTTTTCAAGGGGAGCGGCGCTCGCCTCTAGGAAAACCCTTAGGTTACCTCTTCATTTTCAAGGGGAGTAGTGCTCGCCTTTAGGGAGCCCTTAAGCTACCTTCTCCGTTATTCGTAGGTAATTTACCTTAGTGGAGTGCGGCTGGTGACAATTTACTGGAAGTATTTTCTGAAGTTGACGGAGTTCCACGTCCTGGGTACCTCTCTCCCCCCAGCGTCACCAGCCTGTACGCTCCTTTGCCGAGTGTTTCCGCTACCCTATATGGGCCTTCCCAGTTTGGTGCGAGCTTTCCTGCGGCTCCCCGTTGGTCGGCCACGCTTGGTCGCCGTAGAACTAGATCCCCAGGGAAGAAGTGTCGCTCCTTGACCCGAGCGTTGTAGTATTGAGCCAGTTTCTGCTGGTATGCCACGAGTTTTACCTGGGCGTTAGCTCTTCCTTCTTCGAGCAGGTCCAAGTTTTTTCGCATTGCTTGGTTGTTCCTGGCTTCATCAAAGTGTCCCACTCGTAGCGAGGGCTGAGATATCTCTACCGGAACCACTACCTCATCTCCGTAGGCGAGGTGAAAAGGTGTCTCTCCGGTGGCGGCTCTAGCGGTGGTCCGGTGGGCCCATAGAATGCGTGGGATCGAATCCACCCACGAGTCACCTGCTTGGTCTAGGCGGGTCTTGATGCCGTGGAGGAGTGTTCGGTTGGCATTTTCCACCAACCCATTGGCTTGGGGGTGCCCCACCGAGGTATAGTGGTTCCATATCCCTAACTCCGAGCACTTTTCCTGAAAGGCAGTGCTCGCGAACTGTCTGCCGTTGTCAGTTGTGAGAACCCTTGGGATCCCAAATCGACAAATGATGCTTCGCAGCATGAACTTCCAAGCTGCTTCGCTTGTTATCTTCCCCAATGGTTCAGTCTCGATCCACTTGGTGAAGTAGTCGATGGCGACTATGAGGAACTTCTTCCTCCCTTGCGCTTCAGGGATGGGTCCCAGTATATCAATTCCCCACCGAGCGAATGGGCGAGGCTCCGTCAGAGTGTGGAGTTGCGTAGCTGGCTGGTGGTAAATGTGGGAATATTTTTGGCATTGGGGGCACCTCCGAACGTAGTTGAGACAGTCTTGCTGCAAGGTGGGCCACCAATACCCTTGCCGGATCAGTGTCCGTGCGAGTGCTCGCCCTCCCACGTGACTTCCGTAAAGTCCTTCATAGACTTCTTGGATGGCCTGGTTGGCCTCCGTGGGGTAGAGGCACTTGAGTAGAGGGGCTGAGAGGGACCGGCGATACAGCCGATCATCCACGATAGTGAAGTGGGCCGCTCTTGCCCGCGTGCGTCGCGCCTCAGCGTGGTCGCGCGGGAGTTGTTGCCGAAGGAGGAAATCGAGGAGAGGATCCATCCAGGAGGTCTCGTAGTCGACGGCGTTCACTGGGGTCGTCGGGTCTTCTATGCTCGGAGCTGATAATTCCTCTATCAGGACCGACCTCGAACTAGAGACCGCGGTGGCTGACGCTAGGCAGGAGAGAGCGTCTGCTCGGACGTTCTCTTCGCGTGGGATGTGGACCACCTCAAAGTGGGCGAACTCGTTCGCTGCCGCCTTGGCCCTCTCTAAGTACTTTACCATGGAGGGATCGCGGGCCTCGAACTCCCCCCTGACCTGGTTTGCGATGAGCATGGAGTTGTTGTACGCTCGCATGCTTGATGCCCCCAGATGTTTTGCCATGCATAGCCCAAAGAGGAGCGCCTCATACTCGGCCACATTGTTTATGGTCGGGAAGTTGAAACGCAGGGCATATTGTAGCTCCAATCCTTATGGCGAGAGTAGAACCAATCCTGCGCCACTGCCCGCAGCCTAGCAAGATCCGTCGACGTATAGCTCCAAGGTGGGCCCCGAGGACTGCACGGGCGAATCCTCGGCAGGTAAGGTGCATTCGACAACGAAGTCGGCGAGAGCTTGGGCTTTAATTGCCATTCTCGGTCCGAACTTAATGTCGAATTCCCCTAGCTCGATAGCCCACTTGACCAACCTTCTGGAAGCATCAGGGTTCTGAAGGATTTGTCGGAGGGGCTGATCGGTGAGAACGACGATCGGGTGAGCCAGGAAGTATGGCCGTAGCTTGCGAGCAGCCGTAATCAATGTGAGGGTGAACTTTTCAGTTCGCGAATATCGGAACTCCGGCCCTTGCAATGCTCGGCTGACATAGTAGACGGGCTTCATGACTTCTGCTTCCTCCCGTGCGAGCACAGTGCTAATGGTGCTGGACGTCATGGACAGGTACAGGAGTAGCTGCTCTCCCCTTTGGGGTTTGGCGAGGACAGGAGGGGTCGTCAGGTAGCCTTTCAACTCTTCGAACGCTTGCTCACATTCCTGGTCCCAGTCGATCCATCCCTTCTTTTCTGGTGCCAAGTTGGCCGGCTTGATCAGTCGGAAGAAGGGGAGACATCGTTCGGCGGCTCGGGATAGGAACCGAGCCAGGGCGGCGACGCGCCCGGTGAGGCACTGTCCATCACTCACCCGTTTCAGTCGCTCCATCTCTAACACCGCTCAGATCTGGTTGGGGTTGGCCTCGATCCCTCGGTGGGTGACGAGGAAACCTAGAAATTTTCCCGACCGTACCCCGAACGCACATTTAGCAGGGTTGAGTTTCATGTTGTATCTTCTAAGCGTGGCGAAGGTCTCCGCCAGGTCGCACAAGTGTTCGGCTGCTCGGAGGCTTTTCACGAGTATGTCGTCGATGTAGACCTCCATGTTGCGGCCGATCTGCGAGTCAAACATATGGTTGACTAGGCGTTGATATATAGCTCCAGCGTTCTTTAATCCGAACGGCATGCGGGTGTAGCAATATAAGCCATGGTCGGTAACGAACGCAGTCTTGTCTTGGTCGGGCTGGTGCATGCTGATCTGATGGTACCCAGAATAGGCATCGAGGAAGCTCAGCATCTCGTGTCCGGCCGTAGCGTCGACCAGCTGGTCGATCCAGGGCATGGGGAAGCTGTCTTTAGGCGTGGCCTTGTTGAGGTCGGTGCAGTCCACGCACATGTACCACTTCCTGTTACTTTTGGGCACCATGATCACATTGGCCACCCAGTCTGGATACTGGGTAGGCCGGAGTAGTCCTGACCGCAGCTTTTCTCCTACTTGCTCCCTGATGATGGCCTGCTGCTCGGGGTTGCACCGTCTTCGGCGTTACTGTACTGGGCGACAGGTGGGATCCAATCTTAGTCGGTGCGTGATGACCTCCGGGGGAATTCCGGGGAGCTCATCCTCGGACCAAGCGAACACATCCTGGTTGGCCGTGAGGAAGCTTGCGAACACTTGCTTATCGTGCTCGTTCAGGGTAGCACAGATCTTTAGTGTCCTGCTTGGGTCATCCCCAATTTGGATCAGGTATAAGTCCTCAGCAGGCACGCTCGTGCTCTGACCTGGATCTTCGATCCTTGCCCTTTTCTATGGTGGCACCTCTTCGGGGTGCCGATCACGGGTGGAGATGAGGTAGCACCTTCTGGACTCCCCTTGATCACCTCGGACCTCCCCTACCCCACGGGGGGTGGGGAATTTAAGTTTCTGATGGTAGGAAGAAGGGACACCTCGAAGCGTGCCGAGTATCCCTCGACCGATGATAGCGTTGTACCCTATCATTACACGAACCACGGTAAAGTCAGCGAGGAAGGTTACCTCTTTTGGTGCAGTCCCGAACGTGATCGGGGGCGAGATGCGTCCTTCGGGGTGAATAGTAGTGTTGGAGAACCCGTATAGCGGCGTGTGCAATGGCGCTAGTCGTGACATATCCACACCCATGAGTATAAGACAGTCGTACGCAATAACGTCAGGCCCACTTCCATTATCTACTAGGATGCGACGTACAGTACATTGGTTTATGGTGGCGAAAACCACCAGAGCATTCGAATGGGGTGTAGTGACGCCTTCCAGGTCATCCTCGGAGAACACCATGGGGTCTCCTGGATGGCCCGAGGGGGAGGGCCCCGGTGAGGGGCCGTCACCGTGGTCCGCCGTGTTGATGGCCGTCGCGTACCATCGCCTCCTGCTCGCACTGTCCCCCCCAGCGGCGGGCCCCCCAGAGATCATCATGATCTCCTTTCTGTTGGGCCAGTTGTCGACGGGGGAGGTGTCTTCTGTCGCCTCTCAGCGGCTTTGGTGAGGAACTTGTTGAGGAGTCCTCGGCAAACGAGGTCCTCGATGACATGTTTCAAGTTGATGTAGTCGGCGGTGTCGTGACCATGGACTCGATGGTAGTGGCAGTACTTCTTCTTGTTCCTCGAGTTCGGGTCTGACTTCATCCACGAAGGCAACTTAAGGAATGGCTCTTCGCGGATCTCCATCAAGATCTGGTCGGGTTGGGCCGTCAGAGGTGTGTAGTGACGGTAGCCACCTCTTTCTTTCTCGGAGCGGTAGTGGCGGTCCTCGTCGTGTCGCTCCCGTTTACTCCGGCCCTCGCGTGGTGGGTCGGCGGCTCTCTTTCGGTCGGGCTGCTCAGTCCCGGCCGCGCGGCGCAAGGTCACGGTGTTCTCCTCGCAGTGTGTGTGCTTCTGGGCTAACGCGAGGAGGTCTGGAAGGGTCGCCGGGGCTTCGACCCCAAGCACGCGTCGGAGGATGTGGTCCCGCATCCCCTGGGTGAGTGCTGTGGTGGCGATGCCGACGTCGAGGTGGGGGATGCGGAGTGCCTCGCGCGGAAACGGGAGACTAAGTCCCATAGCGTCTCTTCTTTCCCCTGCCTGAGAGAGAGCAGGGTTACGGCCGACTTGACTACCGTTTGGGAGCCCACAAAATTCTTCTTGAACAGCCTTTTGAGCTGCTGGAAGGAAGAGATCATCCCGGCCGGCAGGGACTCGAACCACGCTCAGTCATTCTCCCGGAGAGTCGTGACGAACGCTAGGCACTTTATGGTATCCGAGGCCCGATGAAACACCAGGTGGGACTCGAAGCCGTGCAAGTGGTCGGCTAGGTCGGTGGTGCCGTCGTAGGATGTGAATGTCGGCAACTGGAGCTTTGGCAGGATTGGGGCTTCCATGATTTCCTTGGAGAAGTGAGCGTGGAAGTCCAGGTTGTCGTCAATGAGGCCGCGATTCCTGGCGGCCAGGAGGACGTCGTCCAAGTACCGGATGTGAACACCTAAAAAGATGATCATCACTCTGACATAAAAGGATAGAAGATAGAAAACTAAATAAAAAGGGGAGCAAGAGATTGCTATATGGAGGGTGATCGCCAGAGGGGTTACCTCAAAAAGAAGGGAGATTGATCGCGAATACCTGATGGACACAATGATGCGGGATGATTGTAGATTTCCTCCTCCTCCTTCTACCGGCCGGCCGATGAATGGGGTTTTTCTTCTTGATTACCCTTAAACAAATCACAAACAAACAAGATAAAAAGGGATTAGCCAAGTGTGTGTAGTATCAATCCAAAGATAAAATGAGATGATGGAATATGAGCATAAAGTGTGCACCTTTCGGTTCTTTTAAAACCCCAAAGAGAATTAGGGAAGGAAGAAGATGTGATGCAAAGCTAATGCAAAAATATTATGCTGAATGATGATGAAACAGTAAACTGATGCAAAGAGTTCCCTGCTGTTCCTGACAACAGTAAAGGGAGAAACCAATTGATTCGGCTGATGCAATAGGAAGAAGAAACCACCGCAGGAGCAAAGGATGCGCAGGGAAGAGGAGAGTGGAAAGCTTCTATGTGTGGAGAAAACATGTTTCTGCTATTACGAATCCCTCTTTTCTTCTCCCTTCAGCCAACCTTTTGTGAACTCGACCCAGGGATGCATTTATAGGGCGGAAAACACAGATCTAATGGCATAAGAATTGGCAATAGCCATCCACGGCAAGGTCTCTAGTTACCTAATCCAACAAGATGATCAAACAGAGCAGGCAACTCTCCAGGAAAGCTTTGTTCAATCAGAACACGGAAGGAAAAGAGACGACCCACATAAAGGCGTTATCTGAAATTGACGACCTTGGTCAGGGCGTTAATTAAAATAACGACTGGCATAAAGGCGTCAATTAATGGATTTAATTTTAGTAAGAAACACCTTCCTTATTTGAAAATGATGAAGTGACGCCTGAGGGAGAGGCGTTAATTAAAAACACGACCCAGAGAGGGACGTTAATTCTTATTTTTCAATTTGAATGAAATTCGTTAAATTCTAGAAACTGACGCCTTTTGGTTCAGTCGTCCTTTCTTTAAAACGCGCCCAGGAGCAAGCTGTTATTTAAAACACGCCCTACTTCAAGTCGTGAATTACAAAAATAATTAGAAAAACACATAAAATCACACAAAATAGAAAAACTTCGTATTATGGAAATATTGAAGTTCACTTTGGGGCGTTAACACGGTGACATGAGATTTGATCAACATAGTATCAATTTTGACGTGTCTACAGCTGCCCCGCCTTGGCGTCTACTTTGCAAGGGAGTGAGACGAAATGAAGTGAAAGTGTAACAAGTGAAATGAAGTGGAATGAACTGATAAGTAGATGCCAAGGTGTGATATGACACGCCTCTGACACTAAGCATTAGAAATCTTTCCAAGATTCTGAGTGAAACAACTCCGGGTGATTCCAAGAAAGCATCGATTGGCTGGATAAAGGAGACTAAACTAAACAAAATGTGCGCGAGGGCACGACAGGGAGGCACCATTGGAGAGCGGTTGCCAGCCAATGTGGACGTGCTACAACCAAGGTGGATTTGTAGAAAATTAAAGTGAATAGAGATGAAGACCCAACAAAGGGACGCTTTCAAAGAACTAGCCTGAGCGGTTTCAGAGAGAATAAAGTACTTGATTTGGAGTGGAATATCTCATGCCAACTCAATTAAGAGCGAGTGACCTTCATTATTACCATAATATGAAGATTTTCATCATTAAGCTCAAAGTCCTACATGATGCATGCTGGGCTAAAAGAAAAATAAAACAAACTAAAAATAGAAAATAATCAAGGATAATATTGTTAAGCCATCTAGATTTGGTCAAGAATCTAGATCTCTGAGCTGACATTAAGTCGAAGCCCGTTTGTCCGCGCATCAACCCAGAAAGTGGAACCATCGTCCCAGACCTTTAATGACTTAACGGCCTATCCGTGTGATCAAGATTCTCTTGGAATTATCACTGTTTTTGATGAAGGGGAACTCAGATCCCAGGTTCGTCAGAACCACAAGGTCCTTGATATACTATAATAGCGTAGAATATCATATAGTAATAATGCTTACAGGAAAGAATACAAGAACGGAATGATGTCACTCCCATGCATCTCGAATCCTGCACTCTTCTGCACTTGAAAATTCATTAGTCCTCATGATAGAAAATATCCTCATGACCATAAGTGCATAATCACAAATAAATTCCACTTAAAAGACAGCACTTAAGTTCATTAAAAATAGCATATGCAAGCTTATAAAAAGACGACTGATGGTAGTGGCGTCAAAAGGATAAAAGACGGCTAGCATCAAGGCGTTAATTGAGATTTCAACAAAGGACGACCCTCATCAAGGCGTGAAATAAAACACGACCTGGAGCAAGTCGTTAATTCAATAAATGACGCCCTGAACACCGTCGTTAATTAACCATAAATTCGAAACACATGCTTCCGACTCTGAATCAGAAAGCTTAAACCCAGTGCTACTTGTAATCGACTCTGCAATTTCGAACGGGCATCAGATCCTTCATATTTCTATAAAAGGAGGGGATTTCCCTCAAATTAATTGAACAAGCAAGTTCTTCTGTTCTGCTGCCTCTTTTTGTTGTTCACAGATACTGCTTCGGCTTCTTTCTGCAGACGGTCATTGCCTTTGGCGAAGATGGAAAGAGCTATCAAAAGGACCAAGCTCTCCACTCTCAGGCTCTCCGAGATTAATGGGCACCTTAGCAATAGGATTGCTATGAACCAGGTATGTTCAAAGCTTGAATTGTGTGTCTTCCTATTTCTCTTTCAAACTCTCATCTCTTCTCTCCCTCTGTGCCTTCTTTCTTTTCTTTTCTCTACACAGGAATACCCAAACATTCCCGGAGCTAGGAGATTCACAAAAAACAAATGGCTTCCCCTCTTGCTCTCCAAATTCAATTCAGACATGAGGGTTTTCCTATCCAGATGGCATCTCCTAGGTTTTATTACCCTTGCCAAACATTATGACCAAATTCACCTAGATTGGGCAGCTATAGGAGCTCTTGTTGAGTGGCATCCTTCTACTCACACCTTCCTCTTCTCTACTTTTGAAGCCACCATTCTATTAGAAGAGTTAGAGATGATTTTGGGCTTAAAGAAGATGAAACAAGGGGATGAGGAGAAGATGGCCATCATGCCAAGACAAATCTCTTCCCATGAATTGCTTACAAGCTTGATTCCTAGTCCCAACCTAGTGAGTCAGATCAAAGCCACCAAGAGGATTAACCTCTTAAAGCTTGCCTCATGGTTCTACAAAAGGTCCGACCAAGCCAAAGAGGATGATGAAATAGAACGGGTAGCAAAAGCCTTTGTTGTGTGCTTGGCGGGGGCAATCTTGTTCCCCTCCACGGAGGATTTCTTAGAAGAGTCCCAATTGAGTGCTATAGCTAGCCTTTGGGAAGGAGAGAGAGTGGGACCGGCGATATTAGCCTTTCTATATAGCGGGCTTACCTCGGCAGCAATGGGGAGATCGATTTATGGATGCATGCTTGCACTCTCTAGTTGGGTAGATATCCACTTCAAGTTCGATCCATGTGAGGAGGCCCAACAACCATCAAGAATATTCTCAAAAAGCCCACTTTCCTACATGATCGGCTCATTGGGGTTGAGCAATAGAGTGGTGAACCGGATTCCCCAAATCAAGAAAAGAGTGGAATGGAGGGAGCATCTCAAGGTGATGCCAAAGAACTTATTCACATGCGCCCGGGATTACTTAAGCTCAAGAACTCCATGCACGATTCTCTCCCGGGACGGATCTTCGTCTAATAGGCGCCACGGAATTCATGTTATACAACTCTCATAGGTGCCTTCCTCAACTCGAGCTTCCACGACGACTATTCGAGGACCCATCTCATCTTCCTCCTATCAAGACAAGGGACATTGGCAGCAATAAAGATGGAGAAGAAAGCAAAACAATCCAAGCACTGTGGAAAATCTGCAAAACTCATCAACCTGTGGAGAACTTAGAAGAAGACAGAGATCAGTGGAAAACATATGTAATAGCTTTAAGAAGCTTAAGGCCCAAAGTGGCTCATTAGGTGCATTAATCTTTTCATCAATAATAAACAATGATAATATTCTGATTGAGCCAATTTTCTGATCAGTTCTTCCAAAACCTGCGTTTCTGTTCTGAATAACGACTCATAGAATGACGTTAATAGCATAAATAACGTCTCAGCACTTGTCGTCTCTCATTGATCAAAACATGAAATTTCCAGAATTGACGACTTCAGCAATGGCGTTAATAGAATCACGCCTCAAGTCAAGACGTTAATATGATTCAAATTCCCAAAAGTATTCGTTAAAAATCTAAAAGTAACGCCTTCAGATAAGCCACGTCTCATGTAAATAACGCATGTAGCCAAGCCGTTAATTAAAAACAGTAATGATTATTCCAATCACGTCAATCAAGTCCCATTAAATGCTCCTAGCGACGTTTGTCATTCCCCATGCTAAAAGAAATCACGCCTCAAAGCACGTCGTGAAATGGTTAAGTAAGGCCCTTTGTTCCAGTCATCTTTTTAACAAGACACGACTTTTATGGGGTCGTTAATTCTTTTTGACCGTTCAACTTTGCTTTCCCTCCTTTCTTCTTCTTCCTTCATCCTTTTTTCCTCTTTCTCTCCTTCTACAAACCCTAACCGTAAAACCTCATCTCTCTCTCCCATTCTCTATCATTCTCTCACCCCCCTTAGCCATGGCCGGTGGTGGACTTAAGCGTCAGAGGGTTTCCGCTCCCGATGTGGTAGACTTGGGCGAGGACGAACCCGCCATGGAGGAGGCTCCTCCGACGGCGACCGAGGAGGCCTCACCGACGGAGCACGGCGTCGAGGAAGAACACGGCGACGACGAGGCCGAAGGAGACGAAGAAGACGGCAACGACGACGAAGGAGAAGACGAGGGCGAGGAAGAAGAAGACGAGGATGAAGAAGGAGGAGAAGAGGAACAAGAAGGAGAGGAAGGAGATAACGAAGAGCCACCGGCCACGGCGGCGACCATTCCTCGCCCCGGCCAACTCCGACGGCCACGGCAACCAAGGCCCTAGCTTCGGGGAGAATTAACGGGACCCAAACGACAGAAGGTAGGCCCTCAACCCTTCATTTCCACTTTTTTTTAATTTATTTCCATTTTTCTTTTTTTCATAGCCCTCAGTGGGAGAAAACCAAAGACTCAGAAAGAAGACACCCCAGGGGTGTTGTGAATTAAAGAAAAGACGCCCAGACATGGGGTCGTCAATTCATTTTCTTTATTTGGAAAATAATTAATCTCATGAGAACGCACCCTGCAGTATGTCGTTAATTTGAATTATCATGTTTAAACATCATGCTATTAATTTCCATGCTTTTATCAATTCAATTGTTTATTTTTCTTCAATATGTTTGCCATGATTTATTTCGCGTGCTGTTTTATTTTTTAAAACCCTGGAAAACAACGCCCCCCATCGGGGCGTCAATTCATTTAACAATGACACAGGGGTGGTCGTTAATTTGAAACTTTCAGAACCAGATTTCAAAACAACGCCTCCCATAGGGGCGTCTTTTAGATAAACAACGACCCAGGCTGGGTCGTTAATTCAATGGTCATACAGAATTATCAAAACCCACTTAGAAATAACGCCACCCTCAGGGACGTTAATCAAGCAAGCCACGACCCAAGATTGGTCGTTAATTAAATCAAAGTTTAAATGAATTTCCACATGAAATTTAAACAATTAAGCAAAAATTCTTTCTTTATGCATGCAGGGATTGATGAGGACACGCATTTCTTGGGTCCAGGTCCGGGCAGCATATCACGGTCTCCCCGAATTTCAGAGGGCTAGAGTAGATGCTATGGGGTTTGGGGCTTTCCTTAGCATAGAGCCAGTTAGGCCAGACCTAGCACTGATCCAGGTTCTGAGAGAGAGATGGGATAGGACGAGCCGGGCATTCTTGATGCCATGGGGTCATATGATCCCCACCCTAGAGGATGTAGCTAGGATTACAGGGCTGAGGGTAGACGGGGAGGCTGTGAGCGGGATCACCTACCCTGACTATACCGAGCTTACCCAGAGACTGCTAGGGTTAGAGATGGTTTATGAGACACCTAGCGAGTGCAGGACCGTCTTCCGCACCGACCTCACCACAGCTATGGGACTGGGAGACGCTAGACAGAGACCCAGGGAGTCTTTAGAGCAGTTTTCACAGAGGTTGATGGACGGGGCTAGGGCAGCCTATTGCCAGGACCCGGCTGACAGAGAGAGGGCAGACAGAGATCTGAGGAGGTTCTTATTTTTGATGCTCGGGAGGCTGCTGCTCGGCACAAAGGGCGACGTCATCAACTACCGATTCCTAGGGATACTCGAGGACCTGGAGGGAGTCGGCAGATACGCCTAGGGAGCAGCGCTTCTAGCACATTTGATAGCCGACCTCTCCACGGGGACAGGTCGAGATACGACTGTCAGTGGCTTCTCACCTTTTCTTTAGGTATGTATTTTTCTTTTTTATGTGTTTTTTTTTGTTATTTTAGAATACATATGCGTATGAATGCTTTGCTAATATGATGCATGGATGTAGATTTGGAGTCACTTGTACATGCCCATGGGGCGCGTCGACCCACAGCCTGGAGGTGAGGGATCTTTCCCTCTAGCACGGCGCTGGCTGCCGGTGGTGTTTGGAGCCCCACTCGCCTATGAGTTGTGGGTATTACGCAGGGAGTTCCGAGACTTCCCTCCCTCACTGGTACGCATGATCAATGTTATGCATTTATTTTTACGTTTATGTTATATGATGGATATGATGGATGTATGCATGCTTGTGAATGCAGGTGCGGTGGAGACCCTACGAGGGGATGACCGACAAGGGCCAGCCATGGGTCGTAGCGGGCCGACCTCGCTTTGAGCATGAGCTTTGGGTTCATTGCCTGAGCGAGATTGAGCCGTTACGGCTTAGGCTGGTGATGAGGACCCTCGGCCTTCACTAGGAGTGGATAGAGGTTGGAGAGCCGCGAGGGATAGGAAAGAAGACACGCGGTCGCACCAAGGAGATCGACTGGAGAGTGCAGTTCGTGGACCAGTACGCCGACTGGCAGCGACGCGGGACCTGAGTCACCTCACGCGCGACCGACAGCTCCGAGTACCTCCGGCGCTACTGGGAGGTTTACGCCGGCCGACCCCAGATGAGGGTCCTAGGGGTATGTATGAATGCACTTATTCCTAAATTAAATGCAAATGCCTACGTATATATCATGCGACTAATGTGTAATGGATGCAGGATGCGCGAGATATAGCAGCGATGGATGCACATGCCCACCTGCACAGCCTGGAGGCACAGCTGGCCACTACGCGGGTAGACCTTGAGACCTTGGTGAGTGTTTTATTTCTATATGCAAATGAATTTTTGTCCTTGAATTATTGATGATTAGCCACTGACAATCTCAATAAATTCAGCGTGCCCAGCAGGGAGCAGCAGGGAGAGATACGGGAGAGGCCTCTAGCTCGAGAGGGCCTAGTGCAGAGGCGACTGCACTAGCGGAGCAGCTAGCAGGGGCAGTGACACGGGCCGAGGCGGCAGAGCGCGACCTCGCCACACGGGTAAATTCAAAACTCAGACCTCATTCAATTATTGATTATATATCATGAGCTGATGAAAATTTGTTTTGCAGACTGAGGAGCTCCGAGCCGCTTTTACTTGCTTCGAGGAGGGCCAGCAGGCGATGGCTGCCCGGGTGAGTTTTACTTTCAACCATGCATTCATTTCATGAATTATTGTATTAAATGTGGAACTGATGATTTGTTTACCTGTTTGCAGACTACACAGTTACAGGCGGCACGTACCCAGGCTGCCCTGGCCGGTGCAGAGTTGGCGATCCGTGAGCAGCGCGTCACGGAGCTGGAGCGGTCCTTGAGGCGGCGGGAGGAGCTGCCTCAGGACGTGGCAGAGTTGCGGGTTGCTCTTGAGTTGGAGCGGAGGGAGCGTGCTCGAGAGCGAGAGGAGCACCTGGCGGACCGTGACCGGCACCACGAGCAGCAGCAGACGGACCATGCCCGGTACCAGGAGCAGGTGGCGGCGCGCGAGCGTGAGCTGGCGGACTTGAGGACCCAGCTGGCCGTTACCCAGGAGCGGCTACGAGCATCAGAGGAGCGTCTTCAGTGAGGGCGTGAGCGAGCGCGTGTTGCGGGGTACGCCTTCACCAGGTCCACTTTCGTGGCCGGCTCTTCTCTTTGAGAGAGGAGCGAGGCAGGGGGGCAGGTTCGAGTTCCAGCTTCTTCACGGGGGCCCATGCCCCCTCCACCAGCGCCTCCTCGGGACGGCGAGGACGAGGTAGAGAGTAGGAGAGAGGAGGGTGGAGGCGAGAGCTGAGAGAGACTTACTTGTACTTCTCCACCCTCACACCTGTACTCAGATATTTATGATGTATATATATATGAGATTGAAATTTTTTGTTACCTGAGCACTTGTGTAGTTGTGTACTTGTTGTCGCGTACTTTGCTCCTTTTCCACATTCTTTGCTTTTGCTTCACTTTGCCCTGTACCTGCAGTTGTAGTTCATACTTGAACAAACAGGTTAATTCATCTGTTCGACTTGGCCCCTTGCTCAATAAGCAAGGGATGTCTTTACTTTTGACCTTGATGACGGGTCAAGGGGCCAAGCCTTTAATCAAATAAGGTGAATGAAATAACCAATAAAGGGAGATGCAACACGCAAGCACACATATGCAACCCATAACAAAAGATGCCCATGTAAAATGCAAGCACACATCATGAAAGATAAATCACCATTTTTTCTTCTTCTTTCCTTTTCATTTTGTTTTCTCTTATTTTCTCAAAAAGACGCCATAGACTAGGTCGTTTTTCATATAAAAGACGCCCTCAGTGACGGTCGTTAATTCCTGAAAAAGAGTTTGAATTTCGTTGAAAAGATGACCTATCCAAAGGCGTTATTTGATAAAAGACGACTTCCACTCAGGCGTTAATTACCTAAAAGGCGCCTTACTCAGAGGCGTTAATTTTTTTTGCTACTTTTAGAATTAGGTTGACAAAGCTACCAGGGCACTGGGTCCTACACGGTCGTCATTGAGGATTCATTGATCTTTCTTATTTAATCAAAAAGGGGTCGACGTGATAATGGTTTAAACTTATACGCAAGATCTCGCACGATGCAATCTCCTAGGTCAATCTCGACCATTCTGCTGGTTTATGACTTACCACAAAGAAAAAGGTGGAAGAAGATATAAGGAAGCCCATAAGAGATTCTGAAAAGCTCGAGGTAAAACTACCTCCCCTACCCTATGCCTGTTGGGGTTCGGTCTTCGGCGTAGAGAAATTTTGTTGCCTTTTGCCTCTTTTATATTGCATGCATACGCCCAAGGTTTTCCTTGCGGGGACTTTGCCCTCTTGACATGCTTTTCTTTTCACGATTTGACTTTCACTTTGAAACTGATTTGTACTGATGAAAAACCTAATTGTACTTGGGCTTTTGCGGCATTTTGTTCCCTTTTGGGCCCTGACTTCCACTTACTAAGGCGGCGGGTAGGCTTGGCGGGTCCACCCCGAGACCTCCCTTCTTCCCTTATGGGCCGAAGAGGAAAAGAATGGGTATTGTCTTCACCTTTAGTCAGGTTTTGACTTCCCATCAGATTTTGCACCGCTTGAGTTCGAGGTTTAAGCGTGCAGTGTGTGCGGGTGTCGACCCCATTTTAAGTTAACAAGACTGATGAATGAATTCTGAATTTTGACCTTTCAGACTTTGCGTCCTCGTACGCCATGGCAACAATTCTGAAATTTTGAAAATCTTTTTTCCTTCCTTTTTTTGTTTTTAGGTTTTGGAATTTTCTATTTTGTTTGGATTTTGGAAATTTCTATATTTTTTTAGATTTTGGAAATTTTCTATTATTATTATTTTTTTGGATTTTTGGAAAATTATATTATTATTATTATTTTTTTTGGATTAGGGGTAGTATTTCTTAAGGTAGAGCCCATTCCAAGGATGAGCTAGCTCTTCTCCTTCACAATTAATCAATTTATAAGCATTGCCAGGATAAACATCTTTTATAACAAATGGTCCTTCCTAGTTTGGTTGGAGTTTTGAACGGGGTCCACCAGGTTTTACAAAGATTCTCTTGATTACCATCTCACCGATTTTGAATTTTCTCTCAATTACTTTCTTTTGATAAAAACGTGAAAGCCTATTTTGATAAACGCGCGCATGCTCAGCGGTGACCAGACGCTTCTCATCTAGGAGTTCCAACTAGGCAAGGAGTGAATCACGACGCTCATCAATAGAGAATTCCTTGTCCAATTGTACTCGCAGAGAGGGAATGAGAATCTCATAAGGAACTACCGCCTCCATTCCATAAGTAAGGGCGAAAGGGGTTTGCCCAGTGGGGGTACGAATGGAAGTGCGATAGGCCCAGAGAGCTTCAACTAGCTTGTCTGGCTAATCCAAAAATTTATTAGCCTCACACGTTTTCTTAACAATTTTGATCAGTGTCTTATTAGTTGCCTCTGCTTGACCATTACCCTGCGGATAATAGGGAGAAGAATGATGCAATGCAATGTTATACCTTTTGCAGAGATCCTTGAGCTCTTGAGAGATGAATTGAGGTCCATTGTCGGTGATGATGGTGCTTGGGATGCCGAACCTTGCGATGATGTTCCTCATTATAAACTTGCAGACGGTCGACGCTTTGATCTCCACGAATGCTTCCGCTTCCGCCCACTTGGTGAAGTACTCTGTTGCCGTAAGGATGAATGACTTTTGCTTCGTAAGTAGGTTTGAGTCACCAAGAGGTCCAATGATATCGAAAGCCCACATGGAGAAAGGCCATGGGGAGGACATAGGATGGAGTGAAGAAGCAGGAGAATGAATCTTGTCGGCGTGCAGTTGGCACTTAACACACCTTCGAACATAGATGGAACAATCCTCTTCTAGAGTTGGCCAATAAAAGCCTAGCCTAAGGATCTTCTTAGCTAGCATCTGGCTGTTCACATGACCACCACACACTCCTGAATGCGCCTCTTCCACGACCTTCCAGGATTCATCATCGTCGAGACATCTTAATAAAACACCCGTGAGCCCTCTCCTATAGAGCACACCTCCCACCAAAACATACCGTTGAGCCACTCTTCTAATCGCCTTCTTTTCCTCCACAGTGGCTTCTTCGGGATAGGATCGATCATTGCAATATCTGGCAATCTCGTAGTACCAAGGTTTCTCCTCATCAGCCAATTCTTCTTCCCAATCTAACAACATGACCTCTTTGCTTTTAAGAGCTTCACTCCGCCTGACCTTCTCGAGCACCTTGTCCCTAATGTCGAGGAATGCACGATCCTTAATAGCTGGAGTGTCACGCTGATGAATGAGGGGAACTTGAAAATCTCGCTGGGGAGGAAAGACTAAAGCAGAGGCCAAAGAGGCAAGAGCGTCAGCTAAGATGTTCTGGCTACGAGGGACATGGACGAAGATCAACTTGGTGAAGAGCTTGGCATAAGCTGAAGCAAGTTCCTGGTATGGCTTGAGCTTAGGATTGATGGTGCGGCATTTAACAAGCACTTGGCGTAGAATGAGCTGACTATCACCAATAATTCGTAATTGGGTAACACCATATCTATGAGCGGTTTGAAGGCCGGCCAAAAGAGCCTCATACTCAGCTATATTGTTTGTGACAGGGAAAGTAAGCTGAGCGGCGAATGGGATGGTGACCCCTTCTGGAGTTAAAAGAACCATGCCGATCCCTCTTCCTTGGGAATTTAGAGCTCCATCAAAATGTAACGTCCACATAGGATCGTGGGGTTGATTAATGGACATTAGTTCCTCATCTGGAAACTCTGAATTGACAGGATCAAATCGGGGTAGAGGGTGGTGAGCAAGATGTTCGGCAATGGCGTAGCCTTTAATAGCTTTCTGTTGAATGTAAGTGATGTCGAATTGAGAGAGGAAACTTTGCCAGCGTGCTAATCGGTCGGTAAGGATAGATTTTTCAAGAAGGAATTTAATTGGATTCATGTGAGCAATGAGGTGAACCTCGTGAGCTAAGAAATAGTGCTTTAACTTCTGAACTACCCAGACCAAAGCGGCGCAAGTCTTCTCTATAGCTGAGTATCTCTGCTCACAAGGGTTGAGAAGTTTAGACAAGTAGTATGCTGCCCTCTCCTTCCCTTCTTCATCCACTTGAGCTAGGACAGCACCCACAGAGTCATCCAGGACCGAAACATAGAGAACGAGTGGTTTGCCTGGAACTGGCGGTCTCAGGACAGGAGGATTGGCCAAATAATCCTTCAATCCTTCAAAAGCTACTTGACATTTGTCATCCCAATTAAACTTGACCCCCGGCTTAGTAAGCTCGTAAAACGGCCTGCATCTTTGTGAATGCTGGGAGACAAAGCGGCGAATAAATTGTAACCTCCCGATTAATCCTCGAACTTCCTTCAAATTCCTGGGAGGAGGCATATCTCTAATGGCCTTCGCCTTATTGGGATCAACTTCAATTCCTCTTTTGCTGACAATAAATCCAAGCAACTTCCCTGATGAAACACCAAATACACATTTCTTGGGGTTCATTTTCAACTGATACTCTCGTGATCTTTGCAAGACTTTAGCTAGAACCCCAGGATGCTCAACCCTTGTTCTTGATTTTATCACCAGGTCATCCACATACACCTCAATATAAATGTGGATCATATCATGAAAAATTGCCATCATAGCCCTCTGATAGGTGGCTCCAGCATTCTTGAATCCAAAAGGCATGACCACATAGCAGTAAGTACCCCATGGTGTAGTAAACGATGTTTTTTCTTGATCTTCCTCAGCCAAGCGAATCTGATTATAACCCGAAAAGCCATCCATGAAGGAGAGAGTCTCAAATCCTGCCGTATTATCAATTAAAACATCAATATGAGGGAGGGGGAAGTCATCCTTAGGACACGCACGGTTGAGGTCCCGAAAGTCTATACAAATCCGAACCTTTCCATCCTTCTTCATAACTGGGACGATGTTAGCCACCCAGTTAGGATAGAGGACAACTCTAACAAATCTAGCCTTATGAAGCTTGTCGACCTCTTCTTTCATTTTTAAAGCCATGTTAGGGTGGAAACGTCTCAACCGTTGTTTGACCGGGACAGACCCTGGCTTAAGTGTAAGCCGATGTTCAACGAGCGCAGGGTCTAGTCCAGGCATATCTTCATAACTCCATGCAAACGTGTCTTTGTATTCTTGAAGTACCAAAATATGCGCCTCCTCTTCGGATGGCGGCAAGTTCTTTGAAATGAGGACAATCCTGGGGTCTTCTTCCGTACCCAGATTTATTTCCTTGGTAGGCTCTTCTACTGAGGCTGATGGTTCATCAAATCTCCTCATGCCACTAGCAAAGGCATCAGCCTCGTCCTCATATTCTTCGTAACTTTCATCCCCCTCTTCAATAGGGTCTTCATCATTCATAATCTCATAGACACCCAAACCCTCATAACAAGCACAAGTACCCTCATATTCTAATTCTGGCAGGATGATCGGATTCTCTAGAAATTCGGGAAGAGTTGAGCACACCCGGCACCTTCTAGCCAATTCCACCAAGAATCTACGGGGAATCTGCTTACCCTTGGATTTCTTAAGTGAAGCTACCCCATGAATTTTATTATTAGAGGAAGAGGAGCAACTAGCTTGATTTTTAGAAGAAGAACATGAAGGAGGTGAAAAAGTGGATACAGGCGGGGATACAGATGAGGACCCCTCGCAGGAGGGGTGGAAAAGGTTTATCAATGAATCTTGGAAGAGCGGCCCCTGGGTCGGGACACACTCAGAAAGGAGATAAGAGGTCTCCTCAACAGAGATGGAGGTTTGAAAAGTTGGAATTTTGGCATTTTTTTTTCTTCTTCTTCATTTTTTTCTTAATTTTGTTTTCTTTTTTCAATAGGAAGCAATGTGAAGGGGGAATAATAGAAGGAGGAGTGGAAATTGACAGATTGGAGAAGGATTGAATCAATAGCGACCCGCACAGGGGTGCGATGGAGAGTCTGGAGAATTGCTCGAGGAGCAAGGGAAGAATGGGAGGAGAAATTTGTAGTGAATTTGGAGACATGGTGACCATAATCGGAGGCGGTCTCGGCACGTGAGAAAATAGTTGAGCATACAAGGAGGAAAGAAGAGACGGATGCATGGAAGTGAGGGAGAAGAGGCCGGCCCACAACCTGTCTGTCGTGAAACCTTCTTCGTATGGCACATCAGGCTCTCCAGTGTCTGTATAATTTCTCAACAGCTGTCTCTTGTTTGTTATCACAGCAGGTTTCTCAATCAACTCATGAATTAGTGGCGGCCATTCTGGATCGGTTGGCATAAATAGACGGCTCAAAGTGATAGCAATATCATTCATGTCGAACCATCTATACCAGTCACACTCTAGATCATCCATTTTCCTTCTCTTATCAGGCCTTAGAGACTCCAGGGCTTTGTAGGTGGCCAATGGAGCAATATGACGAGCAAACTGTCTGGCATGAACATCTTGACAGTCTAACATGGAAGTGACTATTGTAGTCTGCTCATTATTTTGAACGCCACCTTTAATAAAATGTGTCTGCAATGTCCAAGTGAGTGGTTGGCGATCTGTCTTCAAAGTGGAGGTCATGACTGCCCATGGTTCTTCTTCATTCTTGCTTGGCCCTTTATAGCCTAGGCCGCCCCGTGCAATCAATCTTTGTGGCTTGACAGGCTTAGTTCTGCCTTGGGAATTGACCCCCAGGCCTTTGCCAACCTAGTACCCCATTCTCATCAGAATATTCCAACCCGAGGTATTCATCATATTTTTCTTCTTCTTCCCCTTGGCAGTTAGGGGTGTCATGGCAACTGTTGTAACTGTCTCGGGTGGCATCGGCCGTGGGTGAGGGATATCCAATACTGATAGCAATGGCTTGTTGGAAGGCCAAATAGAAGGAACTGACGTTGCTAAGTGTATGTCTTCATCTGGCAGAATTGGCATGCTAGTGACTTTAATAATGCGGCCCTTATGTGGAAACTTGAGGCATTGATGATTTGTAGAGGGCACTGCATCTAGCTGTTGAATATAGGGGGACCCAGGATGCTATTAAATGTTGGATCCATATCCAATATGTGAAAATCTACTGTGATTGTAGCTGGACCCAAACTGACTTTTAATGTTATCATGCCCAAGGGAGGCTTCTTGGTGTTGTCATAAGCTGTGACTGTTATAGTGAATGGCCGAATCTGATTTTCAGGAATGCCGCACATCTTCAAAGTGCTAGGCGGCAATACATTGATGGATGCCCCAGTGTCCACCAAACATTATTTTACTGTCACTTTATTTATGTCAACTGTGATACACAGGGCATATTTCCTTGCTGGTTGAGGTGCCAATTCATATTCATAAAAAGTAATTGCTGGCTGACCGCTAGCGGGCGTTAAGACTGTAGTTATGTGCTCGACCGGGATGTTTTCATTGACCATAACTTTCTGCAAATATTCTTTCAAGGCCAATTGATGGGTTGTTGACCTCTTGATCAGTTCTAGAATAGAAATCCTTGCTGGAGTCCGGTTGAGATGCTTTAGTAAATCATACTGAGTGCCTGGGACAGACTCTTGCTCTTGCTCATTGGGCCCCTGCGTGGGCTCCTGCTCTCTCTAGGGAAAAATGCGCTGGAACATCCGTCCACTGCGGAGCGGTGCTATGGTTTGGCGCGCCTCTGTCGGGGCAAGTGTGGAGGGAGGGTTGGAAGATGAAGAAGGAACATTAGTGTTGACAAGTGGTGGAGAAGTGTTCGAAGAAGGAGCCCCCGTAGGGGGTATTGGAGAAGGGTTCAAAAGAGAAGCCCCTGTAGGAGGCGTAGGGGTAGAAGGGGGTGTTGGAGTGTGTGTGGAGATAGTTGGTTGAATAAGGAGAGGTCTGGGTATAAATGGGGAGTGGACTGATGGTGTAGGAGTCATTGCCGGTGGAGGAGCAATGGTGGTAGATGTAACGGGTGTTGGTGATGGGCGGATGAGAAGTGGGGGACGGGTAAGGAGAGGCCGGGTTGGCAAGGATGAGGAATTAGTTGGAGCGGATGGATTAACAGGGCGCAGAAGGGGACGAGTCAATTGGGGAGTGGAAGAAGGAAGTGTGCGCAAGAGGCGCGGAGGTTGATTTGAATTATGGTTAAGTGCCCCGACAGAGGCGTTTTCTTCGTGCCATCCTTGTCCTCTCTCCACCTCGTGGAGGGACGTGACAGGGTTCACATGCTTATTTGGGGGGTGCTCCGGCAGTGGGTTATGGATAATCCCCATGTCTTGCTGTGGTGCTGGAGCTTGCTGTTGTACCTGTGGAGCTGGTTGCTGCGGCTGCTGAGCCTACTGTTGCCGAGGAGGCCTTCTTACCTTTAAAGAAGCGATAAACTGTCTCATCTCGTCCCAATTAATACCGCCCTGATCATTCAAATCATAAAAATAGTCCTTGAAATGAAAGCAGTGATCAATATTGTGGCCAGGGGAGCGGTGGAAAACACAATAGCGGGACGTGTCAACATTAGCGGGCCACGCTGCCCTTTCTTTTGGTAACATGAGCAGATTGGCGGCCATCAGGGCATTGAAGATATCTGGGAGACTTTCTGGCAATGGCGGGCAGTGGGCCCTTTTGGGGCCTAGTGGTCTCTTTTGTTGTTGTTGTGGTGGTTCGTAGTTGGCGGGTGGTGGTACTTGGTGATATTGTTGTGGAGCTGGTGGATCCGTGCGGTGCGTTTGGTTTTGTGGAGGAGCAAAGGAAGGTTGAGGAGCAAATTGGTGTTGTGGGGATGAGTTGAAGAGGGTGCTTTGTTGTGGAGGTGGTGGAGGTCGTGGGTTAGATTGGCGAGAGGGTGTGGGGTTGCCAACTACGCCAACTTGCTCATTTGTAACGGTGCCCTCAGTCGTGGGTCCGCTATTGTTGACATTTGTATTTTTCTTGACCAACCGTGGTCTTGATTCAAACATGCCCATGATGGGCGAATCTTTCATCTGAGTTTGAATATATCGAGCTCTTTCATAGAGCTCCTCCATGGTGGTCAATCTGCTCATGGCCAATATGTGCCGGAACTGAGGGGTTGCATTTGAAATAATCATCTTAACCTGTTTCAGTTCTGACAACATATCTTTCAATTTTTCGGCCATTGATCGCCATCTATCAGCAAATATGATGAAGTCTTCCTCTGGCTTCATTTTCTCCGCAACCAGATCAGTAACTGATAGGGAGGGTCCAACCCGGTCCCTATATTTCTGCAAGAATTTCTTTTGAACTATATCGAAGTCACTAGCATCTGCCGGGTCTAAAGAATAAAACCATTCGAGGGCTGGCCCCTCTAAAGACCTTCTAAACCAATAAGCTAATGAGGCTTTATTGCCCTGCCAAAAAGAAGTTTCGTACATAAAATCTTTCAAGTGAATAAATGGATTGCCAGTCCCATTATATCGCCGAAAATTCGGCATCTCAGAAGGTGGTAGATGAAATACTGGCAATGTGGGGAGAGAAATCTCCGGGGCATTCTTTGCTGCAGTGACTTTCTTGAGTTGCTCTTCCATGCTAGCCAACTTTTGAAGGAGCAGAGCATTGGAATCTGACTCGACTGGGGCCGAATTTGGAATGAAAGAATTTGGCATAGGCATCCTTGGAATTTGGGGAGGTTGAAGGAATTGAGGCCTAGCCGCAGAATAACTTGCCTGTTGGGCCGGCATAGCCACAACGGGCGTTGGTGGACGTGAAGGAGTTTTGTGCAAGATCGCCTGGTCAGTAGAAGCATGGTGGCCACTCACGGCTGGAGGGGGATTGGAAGATGAAGAGGGAACCGATTTCCCTTTCAAAGCGGCCTGAACTGCCTGCCGCTGGGAATCATCCAGTTGGGACAAAGCATGAATTAAATCATTGACATTGAAAGAAGGGGAGGTGTTCCCTGATGTGTCCTGATTGGATGGTAAAGCTTGAGAGGAGGGTTCAACCTCATGAGTTGTGGTGTCAACCACATGAATTTGAGAATAATGAGCATGAGATGGAGGGTAGTCTCCCTCATGATAAATGGAATCCTGGAGGGGGGCCTCATAAGATTGACCAAAAATATTCTCCTCCACATCATCATAAGAATACCTGTAGCTTGCCATGTTGATGATTTTACCTGAACGAAGTTGCATATTTAAGTGGAGAGAAAGCTTAACTTAAAGGAATTATAACCACAATAACCACTCAATTCAATCAAATTTATGCAAACAAGTTGTGATGAGCGCAATCTTTTAGATTTAAGTTTGAGGTTAGGGTGAATTAAATTGAAGATCAATCCACTCCCTTTTGCAATGTGAACCCTAGTTATGAATTTGAGTGTGATCTCCGGGTTAACTAGGTTCTTTCTCTCTTCTCACCAACGATAAGTTGTCTAAACTCCAGGTACTTCAAGGTACAACCAGTCCGGCGTCCGTGAGGGAATCCACGGGTGCGGGGACTTACGGAGGTCTTGGAAAAAGAATTTCCGGTCTAAAGAGACGGAATGCTCAATGGGGGGTTATTCCAATTCCAAGAAGGGTGTGTGGAATCCTAGTGTAGAGAGAGGAGGTCTCTCAACCAAGTGCCACAAAATGTAGGATAATTAATTGGGATAAGGCTCTGATGATGATGATGATGATGACAAATCAATCAGACATAATCAGATGATAAACATGTGAATCAATCCAGCATGAATGAACAGAGGAAGCAGGTTTCTGTAAACACACAGAAAAAGGGTGACTTGACAACAGTCGCTACCAGCAAAAAAAAAAATGACAGTGGGCCTGCCGTGAATTACTGCAAAGTGACAGACAGTCCAGAAGACACGCCTTGATGTGAGGCGCTAATTATGAAAGGGGCGCCTCGGGAGGAGGGCGTCAAAAAAATAAATGGTGCACAAGCTCACCTAAAACACGCCTTGCGATACGGCGCTGCACAAAGAAAGGACGCCGAGACCAAAGGGCGTGAATTCGCAAGGAGAAATAAAACAAACCAGAGATATGCTAAAACGCGCCTCTGCAGAAGGCGTTAAATAACAAAAAGATGCCTTGAATGAAGGCGTTAAATGAGAGAGGCGCCTTGATGGAAGGCGTTAATTCAGAGAATAAAATATGCTCACAAACTAGCTAATCCCGATGGGAGTGTGCAGTGTGCACGATGGAAGGTGCCCGTGGGGCACAAAGGAGGGTGCCACGTGGGGCACAATGGAGGGGTACCGTGGGTACCAAAGGGAGGGGCACGCGCGGGTGCCAAAGGGAAAGGGCACACATGGGTGCCAATAGGAAAGGGCACACGTGGGTGCCAAAAGGAGAGGGGTAATCAAAAGAAAAATAGTGGAAGTCCCACCGTGATCGCCAATTTGTGAACACCTAAAAAGATGATCATCACTCCGGCATAAAAGGATAGAAGATAGAAAACTAAATAAAAAGGGGAGCAAGAGATTGCTATATGAAGGGTGATCGCCAGAGGGGTTACCTCAAAAAGAAGGGAGATTGATCGCGAATACCTGATGGAAACAATGATGCGGGATGATTGTAGATTTCCTCCTCCTCCTTCTACCGGCCGGCCGATGAAGGTGGTTTTTCTTCTTGATTACCCTTAAACAAATCACAAACAAACAAGATAAAAAGGGATTAGCCAAGTGTGTGTAGTATCAATCCAAAGATAAAATGAGATGATGGAATATGAGCATAAAGTGTGCACCTTTCGGTTCTTTTAAAACCTTTAAGAGAATTAGGGAAGGAAGGAGATGTGATGCAAAGCTAATGCAAAAATATTATGCTGAACGATGATGAAACAGTAAACTAATGCAAAGAGTTCCCTACTGTTCCTGACAACAGTAAAGGGAGAAACCAATTGATTCGGCTGATGCAATAGGAAGAATAAACCACCGCAGGAGCAAAGGATGCGCAGGGAAGAGGAGAGTGGAAAGCTTCTATGCGTGGAGAAAACCTGTTTCTGCTATTACTAATCCCTCTTTTCTTCTCCCTTCAGCCAACCTTTTGCGAACTCGACCCAGGGATGCATTTATAGGGCGGAAAACACAGATCTAATGGGATAAGAATTGGCAATAGCCATCCACGGCAAGGTCTCTAGTTACCTAATCTAACAAGATGATCAAACAGAGCAGGCAACTCTCCAGGAATGCTTCGTTCAATCAGAACACGGAAGGAAAAGAGACGACCCACATAAAGGCGTTATCTGAAATTGACGACCTTGGTCAGGGCATTAATTAAAATAACGACTGGCATAAAGGTGTCAATTAATGGATTTAATTTTAGTAAGAAACACCTTCCTTATTTGAAAATGATGAAGCGACGCCTGAGGGAGAGGCGTTAATTAAAAACACGACCCAGAGAGGGACGTTAATTCTTATTTTTCCAATTTGAATGAAATTCGTTAAATTCTAGAAACTGACGCCTTTTGGTTCAGTCGTCCTTTCTTTAAAACACGCCCAGGAGCAAGCCGTTATTTAAAACACGTCCTACTTCAAGTCGTGAATTACAAAAATAATTAGAAAAATACATAAAATCACACAAACTAGAAAAACTTCGTATTATGGAAATATTGAAGTTCACTTTGGGGCGTTAACACGGTGACATGAGATTTGATCAACATAGTATCAATTTTGGCGTGTCTACACCGGACCTTGTCCTCTATCTCGTCGAACCGTTGGAGCCGGCGGTCCATATCTGGGTTGGAATGCAGTGGGCTGCGTACCTTGGGTGCAGGTACGCTGCATGACCGTCGGGTCCTTGTGATGGAGGCATGAGATGCCTCCCGTACTTGCCGGAGGTTTTCTCCAGTCTTGTCCCTTTTGCCCTCCCGTCGTCCGGGTGGGGCGCACTAGGGCCTCATCCTCTGGTCCCGAAGCTCTCGGCAGAACTCTGCCAGGGCCCGGACCTATTGGCGAAGCTCATCTAGGTCACTGGGGTGACCTCTTGTCGGGGATGAGCGGAGGAAGCCTCCTGTGATCCCCGGAGAGAGTTGGGTCCCTAGTGGGAGCCCCGCCCCCGGTTGCTGGCGTTGCGAAGGCTTCCACGGGGCGCCATCGCTTTTCGCTCGGATTCCCATAGATGGCGCCAAGAAGTGTAGCGGCAGGAAAATGGTTCTTATACTACGTACCACCTTCTCTATTTATTTGTTGGGGGAGTCATCTCGCGCCCGTGGAGGCCTGCAAACACCAAGAAACTAAAGAGGCATCAGAAGGAGTCCCGGGTGTTATCCCACGGGACAACCCTCCGATGCTTAAGTCAGCAAAGGATCAATGAGCAATAGAGAAGAGTAAAGTAAGAGAGGAGTACTAGGGGTCGTGGTAGACGATCCGAGAGGCATGTAGGTCCTATGCACGCGTGCTCGCTGCTCCCAGTGGGTACTCAAAGAGTGTTCGCTAGGTGGTAAGTCCGCGTAGGAGGAGGATTCTCTCTGGGCGTGGCGGGTAGCCTCTCTGTCGTCGTGGCAGGTCTAGTTGCTCTATTCTCCGTAGGAAGCTCTTATGGCAGGAGTATCCACCATGTCTCTTCTCTTGCGTAGTAATATGGGGTTTTTTAGTAGAGGAATCTCACGTTTTATATGGGTTGTCCTGGAGTGAGGAACCTCATCCCGTGAGAGGGAAGGGTCCACTTAGTAGAGTAACGTTTCTCCGCTATATTGGTGGGAGTTTCCCATTGGGGGGCGATAGCCTCGGCACCGGTCAGTCCCTGGGCCAGTCTTACGGCGCTCGTGACACGTGCTCGCCCGTTACGGGGTCAAGGCCGACGTCGTGGGGACAACGGTCAGTCGTCGGAGTGTTCTCCGGCGAGGACCGCGCTTCCCCTTACTGTAGAATCCAATGTCGGGCCAGATTGGGCCGTGCCTTGGCAGGCCGCATATGTTAGTTTGTGCGCTTATCGAAGCTTATGACTTGGGCCGGTCGTTATTGGGCCGGCTATGGGCCAGACTGGATTTACCCTCTTCATCTAGAATCACTAACAATCACTTATCATGCCGGACAGGGCACTAGGGTTTCTGGAAGCCCGTGTCAGAACACAGTCATCAGGGGCGTCGCAATTATCACTAACATGGTTAGTCGGGGCACCGCGATCTTAATAGGAATATTAATAAAAATAAAATTTTATTTATCAGATCATGGTCTATCGGCCCACCACGTTCAGAGACGCAGTTCCTGTAAGAGCCGCGACTACAAACAGAGAACCGTTCCGACAGAAAAATCCTAAAACGGCGATAACCAGTCCATGATTCATGAAATTCATGCAATATAGCCCCTAAAAATTGAGGGAAATGATGTAGGAAGATAGGGGATATGCAGATGCACTTGTTTGAGTCATTAATTGAAGATTTAGCCCGAGCGATCACCTACCTTTGAGCCGGATTAGGAAGAAGAGGAAGAAGAATGGTGACCTCATAAAACTCAAAGAAAAGCCCATGAATTATCCTCCTAGATCGATCCTCTCATGTCTAGAAGTTTGCTCCCTCGATCTAAGGTCGACTAGGGAGGCTATGGGGTCCTATTTATCGGATTTAAGGCTCCTAAGAGTCTTAATTAGGTCAAGGAAACCTACATAGGGAAGAACTCCAAAAATCATGATTTTTAGCTATATCTAGGGCCGCCTCCACCCAATCTAGTTCGAATTAGGGTTAGGGTTTAGGTTATATTCGAGTTCTCTTAGTAGATTAGGGTTTGGTTGAAGTTATTAGCTCATTAAGATTAGATTAACACCAATTTAGCTCATTTAAAATAAAGGTTTTAAAAATTTCGAATTTTAGGATTAATTTAACCTTTTAAGCCATTAAGCCTTAATTTATTGGCCCTTTATTATGATTCACTTGATTTCCATTATAATTATTCAAGTTATTTTCCTTCTTAAATTATTTACACTCATTTAATTAGTCCTATAAAAATCGGGTTGCTATACTCTCTCTCTCTCTCTCTGGTTAAATGATGCAATGACTAACCCACCATCAAGTTAGCATCATCATCATCATTATCATCTCTCTCCCTCTCTCTCTCTCTCTCTCTGTGTGTGTGTGCGCAATACTCTCCATGGAGTGGCCCTGGCCACTAGAATCTATGGTGGATTCATTAAGCATCATTATGTCATCCACCGCCATTTGCAGAGGGGCTACAAACTTTGGACAGTCCTAACCAATTCGAACGTTTGCATAAATTGACTTACAGTCCCCACAACTTTGATTAGCAAATTAAGTGCTATGCTGTTGAAGATGGCCGATCTCTCATAGGCCTCGATCGTCTGATCCTCCATGTACAGCTCCTAGTTTCAAGCCCCCCTAAATCACGCTCATGGCCCTTCCTTCTCTTGTGCCCTTCTATCCCTCCTCTTCCATCGTGCCCTCTCCCTCCTTACCACCCCACCACCATAGCCAACTCTCGCATGGTGCTGCCCTCCCCCTCGTCGACCTCCTTCTCAACTCTCTCCTCCAATGACGCCCGTCACCGTAGGCTAGGCATAGTTCCCTAGTCTTTCATTTCCACCTCAAATCTCATCTTTGCCGTTGAGGATGGTTTGGTGCTTCAGGGGATCGGATGACAGGAACGGAGCGCCAATTCCAATAGGTTGCAAGGGTGACCTCGTCACTTAGGGTTGGTCTAACCAAGTGCGGATGTCTAGTGGGAGTTGGGAGGAGGCACACCCATGCAATTGGTCTCAACACCAAGGGAGGGTCACCTTTGGGGCTCGAAGAGATAGGGTGGGAAAGTGCGTGTCGAGGAGGACATGATGTTGGAACCAAAAGAAATCAAATTGATCATGTAGCAGCTACGATCTCTCCTCGTCCAAGGAGGTCCTTGCAAAGACACAAGAGCAACAAAAGAGGGTGGTTGTGGCAATGGAGGCAAACATTGTATGGGCATTACAAAGGAGTGAATGTTGTTGGGGCACGTGAGGGGAAGCCAAAAGATTATTTGGATTCTACTAGCACCATTGGCTTATCAATTGATGACAGAAGACATCACTAGTGGCCGATGACATTGTCTATTACAGCCAATAGTGTCATCCAGTGGAGTCAGCTTGTACCTAGAGGAGCTTGTCAGAGGTGAAGGGTTTGTCCGGCCTTGGGGTGAAATTACCTTCAAAAAAATGTTTCGAGAAATTAACTCACAATGTTATTTTTGATATTTCATGTATCCCCAATGGTTTCCATAACATATTCTCAAAATATTCATCTCACATTGACAATCTGGGATCACGTGTCTAACTCCAAATATTCTAGGTATTTCATAGTTATCTATAACAGTAGATCTAAATGAAGGATTTATTTGCTATTACGTAAGATAATATAAAAATATTTTCAAAAAATCAAAGAAAAACTAATCCTCTCCCTCAATCAAATGATCCTAAATATGGACTCATAAATAAATCAACTACTCCTTTATGGCATTAACCTAGATGCAATAATCAGTATAGATGTCGATCATTAGATTAGAATGTGAAGACGTATAAATTTAGGATGTCTCTTTTGAGATATCCGGAGACGCTTAAGATTTTATCCTATTTTGTTAGTAAAATGACCCTCAAAGGAGAAGACTTGGGTCTTACTTATTAACACGTGTCCATCTTTATAGTTTCTAATATGAGATCTTTTTGAGCCCTTTTTAGGTCTCTACGGGATGCATCATGGTAATGTTGAATTTAAGGCAATTGATAAATTCAAGTTAGGCCTGTAAAAATTCAACTAGGTTGGAACTAAATGCAACAGTAACTAATCTTATATCCACAGTGCTAAGTATATGCATAGCCGCAAAATCTTCCATATTTGATTTTAATTATACCCAAAAATTTGAGAGAGAGAGAGAGAGAGAGAGAGATGATGTGGTAGGGCAGGGTGGAATTTGGAGGTCGTTTACCAGAAAATGTGGGAAGGACAATGACGATGATACATCATGTGGGAGGCAAATCCTGTGCGATCGTAGTCGGCCAAAAAATCCAAAGTATCTAATCACAGTCTACTGCCTAAAAAGTATAATCATGTGAGATAGATATATAGACTTTAAAACGACAAGTGCAAGGAAATGGACAATACACAGATTACAATATTAGGAAGGAATATATATATATATATATATATATATATATTGTTACCGAAAAATAGCAAAACTACTGCATAAAGCCCAATATATTGCTTCATGTGCATTGTTTCACTTCCCTCTGCGGCATTAGTAAAAACGTGTTATCATGCACAAAAGGATGCATTGTAATACACAACAATGTAACATATATAGTCTTCATTTTATCATATTCTTATTCATTATTGATTTTTCTATTTTTAAAGATCTTATTTACGACGTGATGGAAATATATTTTTTTCTTGCTTATTACTTCGTGACGTCTTTGCTAACCGAGTGCGATTAGCATGCTCGACTCCGAAGATCAAACGCGTTAACTAACCTAAGTTAACACGGTTGGATGTGAGGAGAGAGCAAGATCCACCGCTCTCTCTCTCTCTCTCTCTCTCTCTCATCTATCAGACTATTTTAATCGGATGTCAAAGGTGCCCTCAAATTTCACGGCCGCAATGACATTGACTCAATCGAAAGGCCGGGCTCCACGCGGGCTTCATCCGTTAAGGATCGATGACGGTACTGTGAAATGTTGCATGTAATTCTGCAGCGTATGGATCGAGTGCAGACCTCAGTGCTTTGATTTCTAAGGTCTCAATATACAAAAAGGACCCAAATTTTTTATCACACTCACATTTAAGAGTGTCATATCCAATCATCATTTAATAGTTGGAAATTTTTTTACTAAAAAGATTTTGATAAGCCTTTCCTTATAAATAATACATTTACATGTAATATATATAAACGTACACGAAAGAATAAGGCCAATCATTTTGATTAATTTGCATCCAGAAATTCTCATGTTCAAAGGTTAATTAAGGATGTCACTCTATAAATTGATAAGCCTTCCCATGGCTGTGCTTAATAAGCAACGGCACTGTGAGGAAATGTGTGATGGGCCTGAAAGAGAGCGCATGTTCTGTGGAGGCTTGCATGAACAATGTGTGAAATAACCCTTGTAGTTTAGCACGTATCAACCCGGATTTCTAATTAATTAATACAAGTGTTGACGTACGGATGAGGTGTCAGATACAATTGTGTATCCAGCCAGCACTAATTATACCACAACATATTCCAATACAACCTTCTTAGTACAATAGAACTTTACCGCAGTAAGCACATTTTTTTTAATGACGGGGAACTTGGTAAGATTATTAAATTGTCTCACTCGCACGTCTTTTTAAAATTAAATGTGAATCAGATAAATTCTACTATGAGAGTCGAATTCGTAAAGTCCCCACCATCAATATCAACGTCCTATATTAGTCGACTTACTCGAGATTGAGCATGTTGAGGACCCTGTCATGTTGCGATGTTTCACAGGAGGAGACATTACCGTACCTCAACCGTACGATCAGATTTTTTCTAACATTCAAAAGATTTAGCGTAAAAAAAATCAGGTTATGTGATGAGTTAGTAATGTGGTTTTTAGTTTTGTTTTTACGTACAGATTAATCGTCAAAAATTAATCAACGGCTCAGATCTGTCTTTCTGTTTAAGTCATCTATGTGTCATGAAAAAGAGAGAAACTACGTACATGTATGTACTGATATTTAATTTAACGAATAAATTTTGATAGATACGATTGAATTGCATGACATCATCATTTATATTTGTATATAAACATGTATTAGTTCATTTTATGAGTAGCTGGATTTGAATTTCCCTAAAGAGCTTATTATCCATAATCAAAGGATACATATAATTCGCATCTCACTCTTTGACTGTTTGAACTCCCTGAGAACTAAGAACTCGTCAAAAGGGTTCAGTAGGCACAAGCAATTTGCATTTCCATACCCCTTTTGATATAAATTGATATTATTCATGGAAAAAGATCAAATTTCGCCTCTCACATGGTGATGTGTCCGTATCTCTCCTCTGCCAAAAATCTCAGCCGACATAAAAACCCAAGTGAAGTGGCTCGTTTGGAAACACCGGTGAGATTGTCAGAGATTCCAATGATTGGAATCCATTCTCACCGCGTTACCAAACGCTACCTTAGTACAATAGAACTTTACTGCAGTAATCACATTTTTATGAGTGAGAACTTGGTAAGATTATTAAACTATCTCAATTGCACATCTTTCGAGAATTAAATGTGAATAAATAATTTCACTATTATGAGAGTCGAATTTGGGAAGTCCCCACCTTGAATATCAAGGTCCTTTATTAGTCGACTTACTCGAGATTGAGCATGTCGAGGACCCTGTCATGTTGCGATGTTTTGCAGGAGGAGGCACCGTACCACAACGTACGATCAGATTTTTTTTCTAACATTCAAAAGATTTAGGGCACGTTTGAGAACTCAATAGGCCATAGATTATGGCCTAGAAATCTTCACCCACACTAAATGTCTAAATGTCACATCAGATTATTCAAAAGTCATAATCTAACTTTTTAGATAAAGATAGGGTGAAAATCCTTCACTTTTCATAATCTCCCCAAAACTCCTTTTCATTAGATTATTCTCACTCTAAAGGATTATGAAAAAAATCATAATCCTACTTAGTTTTCAAACGAGGCCTTAGAGTGAAAAAAAATTAATCGTCAAAAATTAATCAACGGCTCAGATCTGCCTTTCTGTTTAAGTCATCAATATATGTGTGGCGACCCGAGATCCGGATACCGGGAAAGGAACCCGATACCATTCGAATCCTAGCCCGCCGCCCACGAGTCGGAGCTCGGAAGGGCTAAAAAGGAGTGTGGAGGTACAAAGAAATAGGAAATAAAGTAGGATAATTTAACAATTAACAGAAATAAATAATCTAACTACAATAGAGTCCAGTCCAACAGAAGTATAGTATAAAGCAGTAAAACGTACCGAACACCGAGTGAACACTCGGCCCGACGAGCTGGCAACTAAGAACCTGCACACAACGCCCTCACACCCTGAGGAAGAACCGCCGCACCTGAAATGCAGGGGTGAGCCTCCTGTCACTGGCTCAGTAGGGATCCCGCGGAACGCCAACTGAGAACAATGGCGGTAACGGAAAGTAGAACTACGAAAGCTGGAAAGTAACTACGGTGACCGGTAAAATCTCGGCTCTACAGCTACTCCTACTGTACCAAAAAAATACGACCCGGTCTCCCGTCGGGGGACAACCAAGTCACGCACCCGACATTCCGATTCCACGATCGGGGACCACCAGACACGAACCGCCCTAGCCACGCTACTAGGAAAACGTCACGACGCCTCAGTCGCGGAGTCCTGCCCACACATAAGGGCCCAACCCGACACAACCCGGTTTGGAAACACAATCACGACCTCGCCATCGTGAACTCAACGCCGCCTAGGGAAAACCCTCGGTGACGCTCACCAGAAACCCCAGACCTCGACTACAGAAACGCTCCCGAAACCACACACGAAGTCCCATCTCGCAGACAGAAACAGAAACCCGGGACACGACAACTCACGTCACGTGACAGTAGTACCGCCCACTAGAAGAATGACCGGACGCGTCCCCTGACGTCTTACACTGCGTCACAAGTGTCTAGCTACAACGCCCCAGGCGGAGACTCAGACACACTCAGTAACCAGTACCACAGAACAAGGACTAGTTGGGGTCGCGCCTGTCGACGCCATCCGACGCCCCCAACCTCGTGTGCATACTCGGACCATACGCCATAGGCCTGTCCTCTAGCTGGTAATTCCCCCTAAGCCCAGACTCGACTGTACGTGGGGGCCCTACGGTAACCATCCAACTCACCATCTCTCTCAGGTCAGCCGCTCCACCACTCCCGGGTGGGTCAACACACGTGTGCCATAAGAAGACTACGACTAGTGGACGTGTCACAGAACGTGGACACTGAAAACCACGCACGCACCCATTGCGAGTAACACGGAATAACAAGTGGCACGATGCCACTAGACTCTGGACAGCCCACTAGACCTACTAAACTCAACGGTCTTTGAGTCACGAGACTCACGGTCAAGACCGTTGCACGAGACAGCTCTGAGCCGTCAATCTGGCCTAGTCCCTAGGTTCGAAACTACGAGGCCGAAGGTCGACCACTGGGTCACAACCGGGTCGACCGGTGACCACACAACGCGAATTTGGCACGGAGAATCACCTGGCGGTCCTACCCTAGGCCGCCACACATACTCTAGCGGTCCAGCATCAGGCCGCTACAAGGCCTCTGGCGGTCCAACCTTGGTCAGCCAGAAGACGAATCGCACTGGGCCTGGCGGTCCTACCCAGACTGCCACACGGCTCTAGCGGCCCAACCCTGGTCCGCCGCAATCCCTCTGGCGGTCGAACCCACGGCCACCAGGGGCGCAAGACTCCCAATCGGTCAAAAACACGTGATCTGAGGCACGGCGATCGAAAATGGAGTAGCGGTCAAAGTCTCAGTCGCCACCCAATCTGGCGGTTTATCGTGCGGCCGCCAGAAGACAGAAACCCCTGCCGACAAAATAGTAACCTGTGGCGCACCTGCCTTGGGCCGCCACAGCGTCTGGCGCACCTACCCAGGGCCGCCAGAGACTCTGGCGGTCTCTGGAAGCACCGCCATACCAGCCCGAGAACGGGCCGGCGGGAAACACCCAAAAATCCAAACCACGCCCCCAAACATCCATGGATGAGGGGAAAAACAAGGGGGAAACTCCACTAGGACCCCTAGCATGCATCTAGACCCTCAAAACGCAAAATCGTGGCTTGAAACGGTTGATCCGGCGACCACTCTCCAAAACATGGATTTTCCCTAAAAAGCTCAAATAGGCCCTCTCGGCTCACCACGGCCTATGAAACTCGCGGGAAAGAAAGAGCACGATCTGGGGGTCCATCTCCCTACCTCAACCGAAGAAACGACGCGCCGTGGACGCCGATCCACGAAGAAAACACTGCGAAACCCTCGCCGGTTCACGAGCTCGCACCCGAGCTTCCACGCGCCCCCGGCCCTCGATCCTCGACCCGTTCCTAGTTCCTCGCCTCCCGCCATCACCGCCTCGCCCTCCTCCGCCACGGTCGGCCACCCGGGGAGAGGGGGACAGAAAGAGATGAGAGAGAGTGAGAAAGAGAGAATGGGGACAGAGAGAGGTTAAAGGGTTAATATATAGAAAAACCCAAAAATTTCAGAAATTTAAAAAAATACGAAAAATTACCTCCACGATCCTTGGGAAGAGCACAACGCGCTGGAACTATCCCGGAGTCGGAGAACGCCATGGTTCACCCTGCATAGAGTTCCGAAGGCACATCAGGGAAAAACACGTGTAAAGTACAAAATACACTCCGAAACCCACAAAATGATCCGAAAAATATCCGGAAACAAATCCAGAGCATTACAGCCCTCCCCCCTTATAAGAATTTCATCCTCGAAATTCAGGACAACCCAGAGGCACGGGGGGAGAACACCTCAACCAACTGACAACACTATCAGAGCCCCAGCCTGGAAAAACCTCGATTCTCACGAAAGCACCGATCATGAGGGATACGGCCAGACCATAATCACGAACAACGCCACGCTCCACACACCGCACACACATCGGCCACCAGAGCAGGCACAACACAAGGGCACAAGTCTGGTATCACCTCAGACATAACGGAAACCAAAACACGGCATCACTGCCACCCTCCCACTCATCGAGGGAACGCAATCCTCGATACAAGAACCAATCCACCGGTCAACGCCCATGCTCGGCGGACCATCCAAACGCCAGCTTCACAACCAACTGACCGCCACAAATCCGTCAGCTTCATGCCAAGGACCACTTCACACTTGGCAAGCCGAACTCCACAATAGCATGGGACCAACTCTGTCAGAACTCAAATTTCAACAAAGCCCAGATCCCAACTAGAAAACTCATCTCAAAAATGGCCACCAAAGGCCTCACACGCACACGGCTCTCGCCATTCTCGAACCACAACCACCAGCATGTTCTGTCTGTAAAAGACCCTCCACTGGTCACCAGACATTCGTCAACGGGAAACCTCCACCGGCCCAACAGGCACGATCCAACTCATGACAGGCATCCGCTGACTCACGCACAGACCAACACCACATCTAGACCTATCGTCATGCCAACTCTACCCTCTCAGGGGAGTACGGCGAAACCAAATGACAAGATCCTGGTGTCTTCAGTCTTCACCTCACTAGACTTAGACTTACAGGGGAATCCTCCCTTACTGGTCGTAGACCAGGGATCACCATCCCCCGTCAACCTCTCTTCACGGACCCTGCACAGGCATCGTCCACCGTCCTGTCTCATCAAATCCTATCTCATCAAAACCTCCTCCTCAATTAATCCAAGGGGACGCCTGCCAATCCTGACTCCCGCTCTTATCACAGAGCCACGAGACACACAACCTCTTACAATCCACGGCACACTTCTCCAGAACATGATCTCATCTGCAAACACGACCTCCAACGCAAGAACAGGGTACTCATGCGGCAACCTCGCCAGCACATTTCCCCAACTCCCCACCTGCCAATGCCATGAACGACAATATCTCAAGCAAAGGCACGGCAACAACACATCTCACACCGCCGGAGACAATGCATATCGAGGAATCAATCCTCCACATCGGGAACCACAACACCAACCGCAAATTCTCACGAACACCGCCCAGCCGGCACTCGTCCTCCCGGAACAGCGCCAACACCCTTACACATTAGAGAAATGGGCACGACTTCTTACAGGCAACCACCTCGCCAAAACATAGGACGCGTCTCGCACAGACTTCATAGCACATGAGGGCCAACCAATCCGAGCACATGATGCGAGACGACGAACCATAGCCAAATGCGATTCTCTCCAGCCAAAGGAGAACCCAATCACACCTCCGACCAACGAAAAATCTCTACGCTCGACCTGACCTCGGACCTTACGCACGCTGGAAACAGCACCTTCTAGCACCAAGAAAACCTTCGCTTCCGTCAGGTCAGCGCCTCTGACACACTCGACGAGTGTCACGTCGGACCACAATCATAACATCTCTCGATGCACCACCACTGCAATTCCTCGAACTGCAACACGCCACGCCAAGAGCCGCAACACGAGCCATAATCGACAACCGTCGACGCTCATCCTCGAGTCCCAAAACTCATGGGACATCTCCATCCAATCCTGCCTCAACATCTGCAAAGATAACCAGAACCGACACATCATTTCTGACGCCACAGAGCATGACAAGAGCATCGGCTCGACAATGAGCAGCTCAACAGAAGGTCCTCCGCTCACCCGAGCATAATTCTCGACCAAAGCACCCGCTCTGCCACCTCAAACCACGACCTTAACACCGCAGGGGCTGAACAATCCTCAAGCTGGAGTGGCCAGACTCGACAACAGCTCCCTCAGGGCACACTCACGGCCACTTAATGACGAACAGTCCTCACCAGCCACCTGACCTTGCTGCAAATTCCTCGAACGTAGCACCGTAGCAACACACCTGCCGGCAACCTCTGCCCAACGCAGCACACCCGGAGCCACCATCGATGAGGGAGAAATCTCTCAACCTCGATCCTCAGACCCCACGTCGGCATTCCAACGAAACAGTAACCACATTCATAGCGGCAGTGCCGCGCACTCATGCTCTTACACGAGAAACCAAGCGGAAAACATGCACAAAACCCTATGCCAGCTGTCGACTGTACTGGACCTTATGGACTCTGATCACTGCGATATCTTGAATTACTATGTACGTCCACAACCACGCTCTAATACCAACTGTGGCGACCCGAGATCTGGATACCAGGAAAGGAACCCGATACCATTCGAATCCTGACCCGCCGCCCATGATCCGGGACTCGGAAAGGCTAAAAAGGAGTGTGGAGGTACAAAGAAATAGGAAATAAAGTAGGAAAATTCAACAATTAATAGAAATAAATAATCTAACTACAACAGAGTCTAGTCCAACAGAAGTACAGTCTAAAGCAGTAAAACGTACCGAACACCGAGTGAACACTTGGCCAGATGAGCTGGCAACTAAGAACCTGCACGCAACGCCCTCGAACTTTGAAGAAGAACTACCGCACCTGAAATACAGGGGTGAGCCTCCTGTCACTGGCTCAGTAGGGATCCCGCGGAACCCCAACTGAGAACAACGGCGGTAACGGAAAGCAGAACTACGAAAGCAGGAAAGTAACTACGGTGGCCGGCAAAACCTCGGCTCTACAGCTACTCCTACTGTACCAAAAAAATACGACCCGGTCTCCCGTCGGGGGACAACCAAGCCACGCACCCGACATCCCGATCCCACGATCGGGGATCACCAGACACGAACCGCCCTAGCCACGCTACTAGGAAAACGTCACGACGCCTCAGTCGCGGAGGCCTGCCCTCAGAGAAGGGCCCAAGCCGACACTACCCGGTTTGGAAACACAATCACGACCTCGCCGTCGTGAACTCAATGCCGCCTAGGGAAAACCCTCGGTGACGCTCACCAGAAACCCCAGACCTCGACTACGGAAACGCTCCCGAAACCACACAAGAAGTCCCATCTCACAGACGAAAACAGAAACCCGGGACACGACAACTCACGTCACGTGACGGGAGTACCGCCCACTAGAAGAACGACCGGACGCGTCCCCTAACGTCTTACACCACGTCACAAGTGTCTAGCTGCAACGCTCCAAGCGGAGACTCAGACACACTCAGTAACCAGTACCACAGAACAAGGACTAGTTGGGGTCGCGCCTGCCGACGCCGTCCGACACCCCCAACCTCGTGTGCACACTCAGACCATACGCCCTAGGCCTGTCCTCTAGCTGGTAATTCCCCCTAAGCCCGGACTCGGCTGTACGTGGGGGCCCTACGGTAACCAGCCTACTAACCGTCTCTCTCGGGTCAGCCGCTCCACCACTCCCGGGTGGGTCAGCATACGCGTGCCGTAAGAAGGCTACGACTAGTGGACGTGTCACAGAACATGGACACTAAAAACCACACACGCACCCATTGCGAGTAACACGGAGTAACAGGTGGCACGATGCCACTAGACTCTGGACAGCCCACTAGACCTACTAAACTCAACGGTCTTTGAGTCACGAGACTCAGGGTCAAGACCGTTGCACGAGACAGCTCTGAGCCGTCAATCTGGCCTAGTCCTTAGGTTCGAAACCACGTGGCCGAAGGTCGACCACTGGGTCACAACCGGGTCGATTGGAGACCACACAACGTGAATCCGGCACGGAGAATCACCTGGCAGTCCTACCCTAGGCCGCCACATAGACTCTAGCGGTCCAGGATCAGGCCGCTACAAGGCCTCTGGCGGTCCAACCTTGGTCCGCCAGAAGACGAATCGCACTGGGCCTGGCGGTCCTACCCAGACCGCCGCACGGCTCTAGCGGCCCAACCCTGGTCCGCCGCGATCCCTCTGGCGGTCGAACCCACGGCCACTAGGGGCGCAAGACTCCCAATCGGTCAAAAACACGTGCTCCGAGGCACGGCGATCGAAAATGGAGTAGCAGTCAAAGTCTCGGTCGCCACCTAGTCTGGCAGTTTTTCGTGCGGCCGCCAGAAGATAGAAACCCCTGCCAACAAAATAGTAACCTGTGGCACACCCGCCTTGGGCCGCCACAGCGTCTGGCGCACCTACCCAGGGCCGCCAGAGACTCTGGTGGTCTCTGGAAGCACCGCCATACCAGCCCGAGAACGGGCCGGCGGGAAACACCCAAAATTCCAAACCATTCCCCCAAACATCCATGGATGAGGGGGAAACTCCCCTAGGACCCCTAGCATGCATCTAGACCCTCAAAACGCAAAATCGTGGCTTGAAACGGTTGATCCGGCGACCACTCTCCAAAACATGGATTTTCCCTAAAAAGCTCAAATATGCCCTCTCGGCTCACCACGGCCTACGAAACTCGCGGGAAAGAAAGAGCACGAGCTGGGGGTCCATCTCCCTACCTCCACCGAAGAAACGACGCGCCGTGGATGCCGATCCATGAAGAAAACACTGCGAAACCCTCGTCGGTTCACGAGCTCGCACCCGAGCTTCCACGTGCCACCGGCCCTCGACCCGTTCCTAGTTCCTCGCCTCCCGCCATCGCTGATGTGACACAACCTAGGACTTAAGCAAACAAGCACAATCGCAATCAAACGGACCGATGTCGGCGACCGCTCACCCGATGCTCACCAAGACCCGGGGTAACTTGGCAATGCCAAGTGGAGGTTGTGTGGGCCGGGCCCTTGCTGGTAGAGGGCCAGCAAGGCCTAAGTTGATTTCCAAGGGTAATGGCAGCCCAATTCAAGGGAGCCGACGTCGTGCCGAGGGCACGGGTTCCACTCTTTTCCCACGGTGATCACTTATAGCGAAGGAGCTTAAGGATCGGGCTCTCATTCACGGCCAGCGAAGTTTATGAACTAATATTGAAAGAACAAGCACAAATTAGTGCAATGTTTGGAGCACTTACTCGACCGGTTTGAAGAAACTGGTCCCGCTCGGAGACGAGGGCGAGCGGGGAGGCGGGTGGATCCCCACACGCCGCGTCGGGGTAGCTTGACCTGCCCAAATGATTACAATACTACACATCTCGTAGGAGGGGGATCTTGGGGTGGGGGTTAAGTGATATTACAACTAAAACTACCTCCACACAGGGAGGGGCCTTCAGCCGGCCAAGCGGGGAGGGGAACTTGAGAGAGGAACACCGAAGATGGGAGGTCGCCGGTTCTGTCCACGTTCTGTGGGTGCTGACAGATGATCGAAGAAATGGTTGCTGCGACTGATGCTGAATTTTTTTGGGATAATACCACCTGGAAAATCTTCGTAGGAGGCCAGGGAAGTCGTCCAATTTTTTTTGATTTCTTCTAGCGCCGACGCTGGTCTGGGTGGAGGCCCGAGCAGGGAGGCAGATTCTTGGACTGGCAGCTTCTGGCGGCCAACAACAGATTGCAGAGGATACCCCGTCAGCTCCTAACTCAGAATCAAGCACCGCTAGAGATTTTGGAATCGTGGATGAGTTCTCTTCGCAAAAAAACTGACGGGGAAGCCAAACGATGCCGGAGAAGACCAGAGGACTCTGAAAACTGATGACAGGTCGATGCAGGCTGTGGGAAGCAGAACTGCGTACCCGAGGGAGAAACATGATAACTCTAGCCCAAAGACGTCGAACGAAGTTCCGCTTCTTGATTCTGAAAGTAGATAGGAATGGGAACAACTTTACAGAAGAACATTTAGCCTGAATCTTCCAAGGTTCATCTTGGCAGAGCTTCTAATACGGCTCAGGTGCTCAGCAGGGGCAGCTCTGCGCAGTTGTGGGAGAACTGATCTCCCGGTCAGCTCGGAGCTCAGAAGGGAACGAGACCACCGCCGTTACGAACAAGACAGGTAGACGCTTCCGTGGATACCTCTTGCGCCTTCAGATTCTCTGGGATGTGATCGGGGTCACCTCTGTAAACTGATACTCTTCTGCTGCTAGCGAATTGAAAACTGGAGGTTGAAGATGGTGGGGGGAAATGGGGTATATGGGGGGGGGGGAAATAGAGGTGGATGAGTGTGGGGAGAACCTTGGCTGTGAGGGGGTCTAGGAGGGGGTGTTCCAAGGTGTGGGAGGGGAAGAATAGGGTCGGGAATGTGGTCTAACAGGTGGTGGGAGGAGGAGCTACGAATTTGGGCTTGGAGGGAGAAGGAGGAAGGTGGGGGGGGGCACAAGTGGGTGGAGGGCATGTGAGTTTGAATTTTCTTTAATGTGGGGTGATCAATGGTGGTCTTGGGGATGGGAAGAGGTGCCTTGGGAAGGTGGAGGGCTGCTTTGGGTAGTGGGAAGGGTGCTTGGGGAAGTGGGTGGGGTAGTTGGGGGTTGGGAGGTGGAGCTAGGATTGGTGGAAGCTCTCTTGGGACTAGGGTGTGGAGTAATGGGGTGTGTGTGGAAGGGGAGTGGCCTTTAATGGGGGTAGGTGGGAGAGTGGTGGTTGGGAAGGGAGGAGAGAGAAAATTTTTGAAATTGGGTGTGGAGGAGAGAGAAAGGGGAATGAAAAAGAGAGATTAAGAGAGGGATGGATGGGGAATCTCTCCCCTAGGGTCTCTCACCCAAAAAATGGAATCTCTCCACTAGATAAGAAGTGTAAACTCTCAAAATGGCAAGTTTTTCATTCATTGATTCCTTAGTTCCAAATGAAGGGAATGGGGCCCTATATATAGGCAACCCACATTTTACAATAAGACCCTGACAAAAGACTCAATGACAAATAACCGAGGGGGTAGGGGGGGCTCTTGGGCCAAGCCCAATGAAATGGGCCCAATAGCTAACTAAACAACATAATGACACTCAAACTTAGGAAAATAAACACAAGACCTAGGGACATGACTCAAGAAAATAAAAATTACATCAAATGACTCAAATAGAAAGCACAAAAAGGATAATTGGGCCTTTATGGAGAGAGGCCCGAACTCAAATGGTGCAGGAGTGTGAGGAAGACCCGAGCCAAAGGGAGTCACGGGAGATGTCTCCATCAAATCCCCTGAGCCGCAAAGAGCTCGACTCCGTCGAGTAGGGGTCCATCCGGCTATGGTACTGCTCAAGAAGGTCGGGATCCAACTGCTGGAGATCCTCCCGACTCACCCATGAATCCTCCGAAGGAGGCCGATCCTTCCACCCGACGAGATAGCGCTCGTATACCTTGCTCCGAGTGGTAGTGACTTGTTCATCCAATATTTGTTCTATGTGTTCACGCTGGGCTCTCTTGGCTGGTGGTCTCTTCTCACAGGTGGGTGCTCTCTCAAGGGAAGGAATAGGCTCAATCTCCTCACTGGGTACCACCGTGGGTCCCTTATATGGCACTAAGTCGGCGACATTGAATGTGAGACTTACCCCATATTCCTCAGGGAGATCTAACTCATAGGCATTTGCACCAATGCGCCTCAGGACCTAGAAGGGACCAGCCCCACGTGGCCTCAATTTGGAGGTGGCTCCCAGGGAGAGCCTCTCCATCCTTACCATCACAAAGTCACCCTCATGGAATTCTTGGTGACGCCGATGAGAGTCGGCCCGTCTCTTATAAGCCTCATTCTTTTTGCTTATGTGCTTGCAAAGGCTTTCATGTAATTTTGTGAATGTTGACATTCTAGGGGTGATGGGTGGACCTGGGCAACCAAAAGTAGACCAATCATGCTTTGATGCCAAGAAGACTTTGATGGAATGGGGAGGACCGAGGCATCCATAGGTGATCCGGTCATGCATGGGGGTGACAAATGCTGGGGGACCCGGACATCCATGAATACTCCTATCATGCCTACGACTCTTGATGAGTGAAGGTGGACCACTACATCCGAATTTGGACCACTCATGCTTTCTACTTGACATGTGGGTGATATGAATGAATGGACCCAACATAGTGCTCATGCCAAGGGGTGTGGAAAGTCTAGACACATGCATACTTTTCCCAAAAGTGACTTCCATGTGTATAGGTGTGGGACAACCTTTGAACTCCCATTGGAAAGGATCGAATGGATCTAAGAAGGTGGTCATCATGGGGTGGGGCACAACCTTATTACCAAGGGATATGTGGTCTAAGGTCATGGCTCCCAAGGTGTAACCCGGGTCTAGGATGGGGTGGATTGGGTCAAACATGGTGGGTTAGGATAGGGAAAGGTGAGTAGTGGATAAGGTGGTTGGGTCCCATGGTTTCTTTGACCCCCATTGGAAGGGATCAAAGGGATCATAAAAAGGGTTATCGAGGGGGAGGGGCCCTATGTCCTCAAGATCCTCAAGTGGTGATGGGTCATCCTCCTCTAATGAGATAATTGGACCGAAGTTCTTTGTGAGTGGGTCGGCCATGAGGGGAGGGCTTGACTTTCCACTCGATATAAGAAGCTCCAAATTGAGGAGAAGGTCGGGCTCATCGGATGTGGGGAGGAATAGAAGGAGGTCGCTAGTGTAGCAACCAATGGTGCAAACCGAGGTGATAGACCCGACACAAAGGTGTAGGAGGTCAAGGCTCCTAGATTGGTGAGCCATGGTGTGAGCAACGTCACGCGGTTAGGGGTGCGAAGGGGACGCGGAGCGCGCGGGCTCCTTCTTTTTGTTTGCTGCAACACAGAAATAAGAGAAAAGAGAAGGGGCCACCACGGAAGATTGCTCCGGCGGGGCGAGCGTGACAAATGTGATATAGCAAGATATGGGGGTTAAACGGCCATAGCGGAAGTGACTCGCCGCGACCTCGGGGGACGGGAATGGTGCAGAAATTAAATAGCAGGAATTGCAACGGTCATTGGGGAAGTGACTCGCCGCGGCCTCGAGAATATGAGCAGGTAAGAATATCACAGAATATAAGGAGAATATAAAGAGCGGGAATTTAAATGGCCATTGGGGAAGTGACTCGCCGCGGCCTCGAGAACATGAATAGATAAGAATATAATATATAAGAACGAGAATTTAAACGGCCACTGGGGAAGTGACTCGCTGCGGCCTCGAGAATATGAATAGATAGGAATATAAAGAGAGTATAAGAACGGGAATTTAAACGGCCATTGGGGAAGTGACTCGCCGCGGCCTCGAGAACAAGATGTGATCGCCAGGGGCCGAAAGACCCCAAAATAAAGAAAGTGATCGCGCCTACTTCAAGTGCGGGAGATGGCGGGTTGCTTCTTCCTCCCCCTTCGGTCGGTCGACGGAGAGGGCTTTCCTTGGGTACCCTTGCAAAACAACGACAAACAAGTAACGAGTGGATTAGAAAGATGAATGTGTAGTATTCAAATCCTTGCGATAAAAATAACGAAATGATGGCAAGACACACACCTGGTTGGTGTTGTCTTTTAAATCCCTCTCGGACTCGAGTAGGAGGAAAATGAGATGATGGATGCAAGAAGTATATAAGAAGAGGCGCCCTTATGAAGGGGGATAGATGATGCGAGATGATGAATGCAAAAGAACTAAGAAGAAAAGGAAAGGATTGGCTTATTGGATGTACCGATGGTGAAATCTGGCGGAGCTCCGGCAGTGTAGGGATGGCGTGGAAGCGCGGTGGATGAAGACGACATTCCTCTCGCGAGCGTGGGCACCCGAGAAGCCGGCAGAACCTCCACCTACAAAAGACCCCACAGGTTAGAAAATGACTCTGGTAGCCTCTGGGCTCCGGCAGCCTATCAGATCTCTTCCAAGCTCCCCCAGAACTGAGGGGGTGGGCCTCTATTTATAGGGCTCCGGAGGGTGGAGGCGTCCAGGACCTTGGACACCTCCATCAGGGCTGAACTAATATTTTATTCTATTTTTATTAATTTTTTAGAATATTTTTGTGGAGGCGTCCAGGGCCCCGGACGCCCCTAACAGGTCCACCGAACACCACCGACGGCCGCACGCGGTTTGACACAACGCGTGGTTTTGTGAGCGGCGTCTCGTGATTTTGAAATGGGCGCGTCCAGAGGGCTGGACGTCTCCATAATTTGGCTTTTTTCACACACGACAAACCGTCGTTCGGTGGGTGGCGCCCGTGAGGGAGCTGATGGAGGCGTCCAGGGGCCTGGACGCCTCCATAAATATATTATTTTTATTTTTGTTTTGTCTTTTTATGCCAAAGCTGGCATTATATATTTTTTATTTTTGTTTTTATGGAGGCGTCCAGGGGCCTGGACGCCTCCATTAATATATCATTTTTTTTATTTTTTTTTGTCTTTTTATGCCAACTGGCATATATATATATATATATATATATTTTTATATTTGTTTTTATGGAGGCGTCCAGGGGCCTGGACGCCTCCATTAATATATTATTTTTTATTTGTGTTTTGGGTTTTGAAAAATAAAATAAAATAAATTAAAAGAATGGGGGCGTCTGGGGGCTTGGACGCCCCCATTAAGACCCACCCGGGTCCTCAGTTCAAGCGTTGGCGGTCGCCCGGCAGACACCCTTCTTGGTTCCGGAACCTCCTGATGCGTCTGACTGGTGTTGATGTCGTCCGAATGCCGTGACGAGACGATTCCGGATGCCGAAAAGGGCGGAAGAAGACTCAAGAAAAGGAAGCACTCGAGCGATTCAAAATGCGTAAGCCGTTGCGGGGCGTTGTATAGTAATATGAGACTTTCTCGGGAGATGTCAGGAATGGCTTGTCTACAGCTGCCCCGCCTTGGCGTCTGCTTTGCAAGGGAGCGACACGTAGTGGAATGGTATCGAAGTGGAGTGAAATGAAGTGGGAGCGGAGTGATAAGTTGATGCCAAGGTGTGATGAGACACGCTTCTGACGTACTGTTTGGAATTTTTCCTGAAGTTTCAATGAGGCGACCTTGAAGGAGGTCTTTCAAGTCTTGACGGTTGCTTGGATGGAGATCAAATAAAGGAGGGTGAAATATGCACTCAGGCACGAAAAATAAAAGAGACCAACTTCTCGGTGTGGAAGTACCTAGGTCATACACCTGCAGGTTTCACCTTTGGGAGCGGTTACCAGTCAATGTGGAAGTGCTGCAGCCAAGGTGGGTCAAACAAGGTAAAAAGGAATATCTGAGGGTCTGTCCAAACAAGGGTCTCCTTTTGGAAGAGCAACGTAGGGCCGTTTCAAGGAAACTCAGTATTTCATTCGGAGTGGAATATCTCATATTTGTAGGAATTGAAGCACAACGGCCTTTGCAATCGAATCACTTGAATGATCTTCCGCAATAAATCAAAATCCTATATGAATGCATGTTGGGTTAAAATAAAAATTTAAAACAAATTAAAATAGAAAATAGGCAAGGATAATATTGTCAACTTGTTAAGAACGGGTCAGGATACCGATCCGGTGAGCCGACACTGGGCTGGGGCCCATTTATCCGCGCACCAACTCACTGAATGGAACCGTCGTCCCCATGCTACCACAAGTTAACGGCCTATCCGTACAACCCAAATTCTTCCGGGATCATCACTGTTTTTGTTGAAGGGGAACTCAAATCCCAGATTTGTTCGGGTCGCAAGGTCCTTGACATGTTCTAGTAGCGTAGGTATCGTATACTATGATGCATGACATGGTGGGACCAACCATTGAAAGGTGGGACAGGAGACAGGACAAAGACGTCCGTTAGTAAAACCTGCACAGACTAGCAAAGGTTAGCAACATCAGAAAGTAGCAGAATCACAACAGAATCGCACCACAGTACAAAGGAGATCCAGACAAAATCTTGACAATGACCACTAATGTGACATGTTCCGTCCTGTAGCGATCTTCCCTTCCTATAAGAACTCCCCTTAGACTAGTTCATTCAAATGCACCAAGGTGGGTTTTGGAAGCTCAGGAGAGGAAGGAGAGGAGAATCTAGAGATTTCAGGATGGAAGGAGAGTCTTCCCGCGTTATGAAGAGGAGCAGGCCTAGCGGCGAGATCAGGCGACTCTCCGACCTCGAGGGTCATCTGAGTGGGACGATCATGTCGCATATGGTAAGCTGATTTTTTTCAAATTTCTCCACGTGAGCCTTCTTCTTACTTCCTTCATTTCTTCTTCTTTCTTTTCTCTTCCAGCCATATCCACTCTTCCCAGGCTCGAGGAAGTTTTCCAAACTGCCATGGCTTTCAAAGCTAACTTCCAACATCTCCATTGGCATGAGGGCCATACTCTCGAAGTGGCATCTGCAGGGGCTCCTTATTCACGCCAAACACTATGAGAAGATTCGTATGGACTGGGCGGCTATGGGCGCACTAGTGGAGATCTGGCATCCCCAGACCCACACTTTTATCTTCCCGACCTTCGAGGTGACCATCCTCCTCGAGGAGGTGGAACTTCTGCTCGGATTGAAGAAAATCAAGAGTGACGGGAAGGTGAAGGCTATGCGGATGCTGACACGGGGGACTTCCGAAAGCGTTCTTGGAAGCTTCATGCCGCCCGACGCAGCCAGAAAGGTCCGTACTCAAAAGGGAATCGATCTCCAAAAGCTTGCGGAGTGGGTCATGGACGCCCTGAGAGGGTCACCAGACGATGACTATTTGGAGGGAATCATGAAGGGGTTCACCATTTGTCTGGCGGGTGCTCTCTTGTTTCCTTATACCGACAACATGGTGGAGGAAGACCAACTGAGTGCTATCTGCGGGATCTGGCGTGGAAAGAGGGTGGGACCCGCTGTCCTCGCCTACCTGTATAGTGGCCTTACTGCCTCGAGCATGGGTAAGCCTCCTTTTGGTTGCCCACTTGTCCTGAGTTGCTGGCTAGATTTGCATTTCAAGTTTGATCACCGTGAGGGAATGCCAACCGTTTCGAAGCTCTTCCAACAAAGCCCTCTTCATCACATAGCCGACGTGTTAGGGTTCGGTGGTAGTGTAGTGAACCGCGTTCCGTGGCTAAAGAAACGTGAAGACTGGCGGTCTCACTTCCGCACCGTGACACAAGTCTTCTTTACTTGCGCACTGGCATGTTTGCTTTCGCTTGATCTCCTTATGAGGCCTTCCCCCGAAGTTGATCTTCAATTGATCGGCGCGACCGAGTTTGTCCTTTATAACGTGCATCGATGTTGCCTCCAGGTCGGCATTCCACGCCATTCGTTCCCATTATCGATTGGCATCGTTCCTTTGAAGAAGAGAGAGTTGGGTACTGAAGCGGATGCGAAGGAAGCGAAGGCCGTCAAAGCACCTTGGAAGACAAGTGACGCGGGAAAGGCCTTAGCGCACGTGGGGGAAGAATGTGAGCTGTGGAGGGCTTATGTAACAGAACTGGGAAAGTTAAGGCCTAAGGCGCCTAAGCCCCTGATGTAGTTCATTCTGCTTTTCTGATGGAATAAAATCTGGCATTTGGCAGTTTTGGACCAGTTCCCTTAATTATTATTATCTTTTTTGTGGTTTTTCTTTTTCTTTGTGTTTTTTTGTTTTGTTTGGATTATATACATACTCTTATCTTTTTTACTTTTATAATATATATATATATATTTTTGAAATTTTTATTATGGGGGCGTCCAGGGGCCTGGACGCCCCTAATTTTTATTTTTTATTTTTTTTGATTTTTGTTTTGGGGGCGTCCAGGCGCCTGGACGCCCCTAAAATTTTGAATTTTGAAAAAAAAAATAAAAAAGGTGGGGGCGTCCAGGCACCTGGACGCCCCAATTAAAGTGGATTCTATATATATGGGGGGGGCCTCACCCCCTGCTCATTTGTACTATTCAGTCTGACGACCCAGTCACCCCAGACGATCCATTCTTAGTCCCAATGGAGCGAGGAGGATCGAGCCAGGGTCCAGAGAAGCGGAAACGACGGGCTCGTCGTCCGAGGAGGCCGAGGGATGATGCCGAGGAGGCCGCAACAGAGGAGATTGCTGCGGAGGAGGGGATGGAGGTGCCTCTTCTGGCCGCGGAGGCCGCTGCGGGCGCTGGCGACTTGGGAGAGGACGATCACGACCCGGTAAGCCCTTCGAAACTCTCACTCTGTGGTTCAATAGGCTAAACGGGCGGGCGAGAGGTTGTGAGAGAAGGCCGGGGAGTGAGGGAAAGGAGGCGTCCAGGGCCCTGGACGCCTCCACATTTTCTTTTTCTTTTTGTTTATTTGTTTATTTACGTAAATAATAAAATAGGATTAAAAATAAGGAGGCATCCAGGACATGGGACGCCTCCATAATAATATATATATTATTAATATATTTTTTGTTTTGGGTTTTTCTATAATGAAAATAAGGAAAATAGAGAGGAGGCGTCCAATGTACTGGACGCCTCCATAAAAATCTTAAAATGTTTTAAAGATAAGATAACATAAAATAAATATATAGTGTTATTGCTTAATATTATTCATGATGCTGATGTATTTTTTATTGGTTTTGTGGTGTGCAGGGTGTGATGAAAGGACGGATCAGCTGGTCCCTAGTGGTGGCAACATACCGTGGGTTGCCGGACTTCCAGAGGGCGCGTGTGGACGCCATGGGCTTTGGAGCTTTCCTTAGGATCGAGCCCTTCCGGCTCGACCTTCCTCTTATCCAGGCATTGAGGGAGCGGTGGCACGCGTCGAGCCGGGCGTTTCTGATGCCCTGGGGGCACATGGTGCCGACACTAGAGGACGTGGCTTGGATCACTGGGTTACGAGTTGACGGAGAGGCGGTCAGCGGGGTCACCTACCCCGACTACCGAGAGAGTGCCCTGGAACTGCTGTGGTTAGAGACGAGCGTGACTGACAGGGACAACAGGGTAGTCGGCCGAGTGGAGATCATGGAGGCGCTCGGATTCGTCGACCCGCGCCAGCGGGTCAGCGAGACTGGAGCGGAGTTTCTGGCACGACTGGAGGGAGATGCCCGTGCAGCTTTCACCCAGGACCCGAGCGAGCGGGAGCTGGTGGATTTAGACCTCTGGAGGTTTCTTTTCTTCTTCCTGGGCCACCTTCTGCTGGGGACGAAGGGGGATGGCATCCACTGCCGCTTCCTCGGGATTCTGGCGGACCTTGACAGAGTGGGGCACTACATGTGGGGGGCGGCTCTACTTGCCCATTTGATTGCTGATCTCTCCCAGACTTCGGAGAAGGAGACGACAGTCAGTGGCTTCACACCTTTTCTTCAGGTAAACATTTTATTTATGCATTCCCACAGTTAAATATGTAATTATTGTACTAATGATGTGTGATGGATGCAGGTGTGGAGCTATTATTATTTCCCGATGGGGAGGGCTAGGCATGGGAACAGGAGGGCCGTGCCTCTGGCGCGGCGGTGGAGGCCGGTCGTGGTTACAGCACCCCACGGCTACCAGCTGGCGTCACTTCGTCGGGAGCTGAGCGAGTATCCCGAGGCCATGGTATGATGCGTATGGTTTTTTTGTGTTTTCTTATGTGACTGAATGGCAACTAATATGATGTATGTATGATGATGTAGGTGGTGTGGAGACCCTACCTGGGCATGGGCGACGCTGGCCAGCCTTGGGTTGTAGCGGGTCTTCCTCGTTTCAGGCGGGACGTGTGGGTCCATTGCCTGAACGAGATCGAGCCGCTTCGGCTGAGGCTGGTTATGAGGACGTTGGGGCTAGCCCAGGAGTGGGTTGATGTAGAAGAGCCGGCCCGCATCGGGCGGAAGACCAAGGGGAAGGCGAAGATTGTGGACTGGCGTACGCGCTTCCCAGGACAGTACCAGGACTGGCAGCAGGGCGGGGTCCCAGTGGTATCCCATGTATAGGACAGCACAGATTACATGAGACGATATCGAGCTACTGATGGGGCATCAAAGGCGATTTTCATACACGGGTGAAGTGTATTTGTGTGTTATGGCTTGTATGAAGTTGTAATTGTGTAATTTCTTTCTTTTGGGCTCCTTGTAAGGCTTATATCAAGCCAATGGGCCATTTGTTATGTCAAGTCTAAGGTTAGATTGCCATTAGTAGAGTCCATTAGGAAGCCTATTTCATATTGGACTAAATGCTACCCTTATGGACCATATTAGTCATTTATGGCCCAATTGGGCCACTCCCTCTCATGGGCCACCAAGACTTGGAAGGCCCAAGTCTAGCATGATCTAATGGGAGGCTCTTGGCCCATGAATGGCCTTGGCCCATGGAAGGGGGCGCAAGGTTCCTTGTCTTATTAGGCAAGGTGGTTGTGTATTAGGTGGTGTTTGAATGGATCTAGTCCAAGTTTGAATAAGCATGGTCAAATTAGATTAAACTAATGTATTAAAAGTGTGATTCACATTGTATCCCAGCCCTTCAATCCTAACCCCTAGATCCAAGGGTTGAGGTTGAGTTTGGTTGGCATCCTATATAAGGTTGTATTTTTCATATTGAAGGAATTAATGAAGGAAAAAAAGGCATTTGCCCCAAGTGAGATTTGCGCCCCTCCCCTCTCTCTCCCTGGTTCCTCCACCCCCTCTCCCCTTTCTAGAGTGTAATCCCTTCCCCCTTGATCCCCTCCAGCATCTGAAGCAACTCCGGTGATCGCCGCCGCCATCGTCTCGCCGCCGACGCGTCGTCGCCAACGGTTTCGGTGTTCTGTCCACTCAGAACAGACCCTTCTTCTCCGAATTCCTGCTATCACTCCCTTCATCTTCTGAAGCTCAAAATTTCAGGGTTGGTTCCCCTCTAGAACCCTTATCCCCACAAAAACAATCACGTCAAAATTCATCCTTTATCTATTTTTTGATTTTCATCCAAGTCCAAGTTCCAGATCTGTCCTGGTTCTATTTACTGTTCATCATCTCTGAGTTTATCCCATTCGAACCATCTTTTTATTTTTGTTGGGTCGCCCAAATTTATTGGGAGTTATGTCCACATCCCTCTACCACCAGGAATTTTCTTACTTTTTGGTTCACCCTCCAAGTATTTTACAAAAACCGTCCAAGTTCCCAAGAACAGTCTGCCCATAGTTTCCCAGATTCGACCCAGGTCTAGTACAAAAATCTCAGAAAATCCATTTCGTCTCCAATCAGAAAACCAAAAATAGTCCCGGATTCCTATCTCAGAGACCTTCAACTTTTCTGAAGAAATTATTTCAAGATTAGGAGGTCTTCTTTCCGGTTAACGTCGATCTTCAGAGAAGTCAGAACCTGCCCCTGTAGTTCTGGCCAGATTCCAGCAAGCTTGTAAAATACATGATCAGAAATACAGATCTGATTATTTTTTTTGAAGACCCCTACGTCGAAGTATTCTGAGTCAGCTTTCCAACGGCTCTAATTTCATCGCGTTCCGACGACGGGGCTGATCGCAGCAGCAGTTTTCTCCAAGTCGCGCGCCTGCAAACAAAACTTTCAGGTTTGTGGCCGAGTTCCCAATGAGTGTCGTCCGAGGGCCGCCCGGCGTCCGGCGGTCGTTCCAGCAGCTCGCCACCCCAGGGGAACGCTTTCCAGGTGTCTCCACAACATAAGAGTCATCAGGCCCCACACGACCCCTCCGGTCAATACGTGGGCCCCCACTAGCACGAGTACGCGTGAAGCCGAAGCATTGCCCGAAACCGCCCGTCAACCCGAACTTGGTCCTCCCGGGCCCACTTGTGTCGCCCTTTACCTCCCTGCGTGGAGTGGGCTTATTTGTACTGCTGTAAACATAATGTACTAAGTTCCCGGGAGTACGAGCTTTGGCCGGGTGCCGTCTTCACCACGCCGAGAGCGTGGAGGTATCGCCTTCACCCTTACACTTGGCATTAGCTTAATTCTTTATATGCTTTATATGCCGCTGCTAGAGAGCATGTGTAGGGATACCTAGCTCACCTTCAATTTATAATATCACTGCTGCGAGAGAGAGTGAAGCCGTCCCGTGACCCGATCCGGGCGCAAAAGAGAGCCGACCACCCTAGCTCATTGCCGGTTTCTCAACTGCGCACATCCGACGCTTCCCTCGTTAAGGGACGATCGCGAGCTTGTCGTATCCGTGGTCCCGTCCCGCATCAGCTACGTACGGGGATCGCCTCTCCTTGGGTGGTATGGCAGGGGTAAGTGAAATGAAACTGCTTCACCCTTCTATATGTATATGCATGTGGCAGTAACTTATGTGCAATGCAGGATGCTCATGATAACATGATTGCCGACCTGCGGGCCCAGCTGGCAGACGCCAGGCGGCAGTTAGTGGCCGTCCGATAGGAGTTGGAGATCCTGGTGAGTCTATGTAATGCATTTTTTTGTGACCTAGATTTTTGATGCTTAGCCTTTGACTAACGTTTGCCCCGTGTTTCAGCGGGCCCACCATACAGCGGCAGCCGGGACGGCTGGTGGAGAGGGTTCCAGTTCGCGGGGCCCTCCTCCGGAGGTTTTTGCCCTCCAGGAGCAGCTGGCGTATGTGGTGGCTCGGGCTGAGGAGGCCGAGCGTGACCGCGAGGCTCGAGTGAGTGCTTGCTTGGCCCTGACCCTCTTCTAGCTGCTTTCCTTCTATCACTGCTCTCTTACGGTGCATGCGTGCTTTGACAGGTGGCCGAGATTCGGGAGGCCCTGGCCCGTGCTGTTCGTACTGAGCAGGAGCGCGATGCCTGGGTGGCAGAGCGTGACGCCCGAATTGCGGAGCTAGAGGAGGAGCGGCGACGGGAGGCTGAGGAGCTTCCTCGCGACGTAGTGGATCTGCGGATCGCCCTCGAGCTGTCGAGGAGAGAGGCGATGAGGGAGAGAGAGGAGAGGGAGAGGGAGAGGGATAGGGAGACCGTGGAGAGAGAGAGGGAGAGGGATAGGGAGACCCTAGAGAGAGAGAGGGAGAGGGATAGGGAGATCATAGAGAAAGAAAGGGAGTACAGGATGGCAGAGTGATATCGAGATTGGGACGAGAGGAGAGCTCTGGTGGCCTAGGTGTCAGAGCTCCGGCTGAGTCTTGGCACGGCGGAGGGGAGACTTCGGGAGAGTGAGGAGCGGTATCAGAGGGTGAAGGAGCGCGGGGCGCGACTTCGTTAGTCCGGCTCCTTTTCTGTGGGCAGCTTTCTAGTTTCTTCGGCCGAGCAGCGTCGCCGCACCTTGGAGGCTGGCATGGTGCCACCTGGAGAAGCGAGCACGGCTTCTCAGGGTTCGCAGAGGTCGCAGAGGCCCCCTAGGGATCCCCGTCAGAGGAGGGAGGAGAGAGATGACCAGGAGGGTGGTGGTGAGAGTTAGAGAGTTGTTTGTACACCCCACCGTCCTCACTGTATGATGTACTTTTGACTGTTTGTATGAAATGGATTTCGTGTGGTTCCTTTTGTCGTGTGCCCTTTTCCTTCTGCACTTTCTTTCACACCACGTTTTTCACGCTTCACGGGACTTTGCCCTGGACAGGAGGGAACTACTTTGCATGGAGGTTTTTTTGTTCCCCTTTTTTTCACTTTCTTTTGGGCGCGTCCAAGCGCGAGGGCGCGTCTTAATCCTCAAATTCAAATTTAAAGCGACGGGTGGCCTTCCTTCTCCGTGCCTTACCCGCAAACGAGCCTGCCTTCCATCGAAACTTGCTCGCCCATCTTTGTCTTCTTCCCCTCGATCGATGGAGTTCGGCGGTCTGGACCACGGCGAAGGTGGAGAGGGACGCGGGACCCCTCGCCCAAGGAGGGACGCGCCAGAGCACGGAACGGCGTCTATGGAGGAGGAAGGGCCGCTTCGGGCCCCCGAGGGACCCGAGGGGCCCGATGTCACGGAGGGAGGTGAACACGGTCTGGTAGGTGCTTGGTTTTCCCCCTCTTTGATCCATTTTGAGTTTTGAAGCTAGCCGTGCGAGGGGGGAAAGGGTTCGGCGAGTGTTGTACTTAAATGATGGATGCGTCCTAGACAGGGGACGCGTTCTTTTTGACTGATGTGGGACCCCTTTCTTGGTGCAGGACATGGCGAGGACCCCGGGCCTGGCCGATGAGTGGGCGAGTGCGGACGAGCCGAGCTGCGTAGGAGGGAGAGTCACGGCAAGGCGAGGCTCGAGGACTGGCACGTACGCCTCCCTGGACAGCAAGGGAGTGTATTGGTGCAGGACAGCGCCGACTTCCTGCGGCGGCAGAGAGAGAGTTATGCGGGGCTTCCCCAAGCTGGGGACACGCGTGGGGTCGGCGGCTCGCGCGCCCAACTGTCAGAGGCTAGGCGGCAGCTGGCCATCGCTCAACATGAGCTGTCGCTCCTGGTAAGTTACGTGCCACACTTTTATCTTCAGATTTGGAGTTTCACTGACGGCCGTTATTTATTTTGTTCCAGCGTGCCCAGCAGACAGCGACGGCGGGGATGATTGGTGGCGCATCTTCCAGCTCCTCGGCCCCTTTTCTCGAGATTGCCTCCCTCCGGGAGCAACTTGCCGGTGCGGTGGCTCGGGTGACCCAGGCGGAAGAGGAGCGTGATGCCTGGGTGGCGACTGTAACGGAGCTGCGGCATCGTGGTGAGGAGAGACCTTCTCCAGACATCCTGGAGTTAAGGGTTCTTCTGCAGATGATGAGGAGAGAGGCAGAGAGAGAGAAAGCCGAGAGAAGGTCCGAGCGACAGCGGGATCAGACCGAGAGGAGGGCCTTGGAGGCCCAAGTGAGGGAGCTCCAACTGGGCCTTCAGGCCGTCGTACAGAGGCTAGGAGGGATGGAGACGAGCTATGAGAGAGCGCGAGAATTCGGGGAGCGACTGCGCCAGTCTGGTCGCTTTGCCGCTAGTGGCTTCTTTGCCACGCCAGGGGAGGAGCAGCGAGTCACTACTGCGGAGCAGGCGCCAAGAGGCGAGGCAGGTGCTGCTGCACGAGGATCCCAGAGGCTTCTGAGGGACCCGCACCTCAGGGGAGAGGAGGGGAGCGCCCAGAGAGATGAGTGATGGTGAGGATCGGTGAGCTGGTGGACTCGCCTCCTCCTTATGATTGTGATGTTTTTGACAGCTCATGTAGAATTATGAAGGGAGTGATTTGATTTTCTGCTGCTCGTTTGTTCTCTTGTGCGTTCCTTCTTCCCTACACTTCTTCTCCTTTGCACTGTTCCCATGTGATGGGTCTGCCGAGACTCCACCCCAAGCAGAGGATCGCGTCTTGTTGTGACCATTTTCACGGGAATCTGCCGTCGAAGTCAATAATGACGGCCCTAGTTCCTTCTCCCGGATGTTGCGTCAAATTTTGCGGACGTCCTCCAAAACATGATAGGGTATCCCTAGACAACATAGGGGGCTAGTTGTCATATCTTCGTCCAATCAATCACCCTGTGCGGGTGGTGAAGTGACACACGGGACCGCATGGCTGGTGCCTTATTGCGAGGGCTATCATTAACAGGTGATGGAGGCAATCTTGGCCTGCACTCCTTCCATTTCTATAAATTCGTGTCCCTTTTATCCTCCCTGGTATATCGTGAGCTAACTCGAGGAGCACAAGTTCTCACGGGAGAGGAGGAGTTCAAAATTCCGAGAGTTGGATGGAGGGCGAATCTTCCCACTCCTCGAAGAGAAGCAGATCCAGTGGTAGTAGTTCCCGGAGGCTTTCGGACCTCGAAGGGCACTTCAGCGAAATGCCCCAATCACAACTCGTAAGCCAAGTTTTCTTGCCCCCCCTTTTTTTTTCATTCTTTTTTCTTCCTTTCTTTCTTACCAAACCTCCTCTCCATTCCCTGCATGTGTAGTGTGTGATGAAATCATAGATCTCATGGGAGTTGGTAGTGGCAGCATACCGAGGTCTCCCAGATTTTCAGAAGGCCAGGCTAGACGTGATGGGTTTTGGCACCTTTCTTCGGATCGAGCCGATCCAGCTCGACCTGGTCCTGATCCAAGCCTTGTGTGAGAGATGGGACCCAGTGAGTCGGGCATTCCTGATGCCCTGGGGGCACATGGTGCCCAGCCTGGAAGATGTGGTCCGAATTACGAGTCTCAAGGTGGATGGCGAGGCAGTGACCGGAGTCACTTACGCGGACTACCGGGAAGGTGCCCAGAAGTTACTGGGTTTAGACCTAGATGGTCGGAAAAACAGGTCGGTAGCTAGGGCATCCCTCATGGATGCATTAGGGCTCACCGACACTCGTCGGCGGGACGATGAATCCTCAGAAGAGTTCATGGAAAGGATGGAAATAGGATGCCGTGCCGTGTACTGCACAGATTTCGGCGACTGGGAAAGATGCAACATAGATTTGAGGAGATTTCTCCTCTTCCTTTTGGAGAGATTGGTACTGAGCTCGAAAGGGGACGGTATCCAATGTCGCTTCCTGGAGCTGCTGTCAGACCTTGAAAGAGTAGGGTATTATGCCTGGGGAGCCGCCATGCTGGCACACTTGTTTGCAGGCCTATTCCAAGAAACGGATCGTGAGATGACTGTGAGTGGTTTCACACCATTCATCTAGGTATTTTTTTTGGTTTTGCTTGTTTTGTATTTTTTTATGTTTTTGCAAGGTTCTGATGACCTGCGCCGAGCAGCTGTGGAGCTATTATTACCTCCCTATGGGGAGAGCTCGGCTTTGGCGACCTGCGATGGTGCCGCTAGCCAGGCGGTGGGAACCCATCATGAGTGCGGCACCCCTAACCTACCAACTGATGGTGCTAAGGCGGGAGCTACAGGAGTTCCCTGCAGCGATGGTAAACTGGAGACCCTACTCAGACATGGTCGATGCCGACCAGCCGTGGGTTCTAGCAAGTCGTGCCCGGTTCGGACGGAAACTGTGGATGCACTGCCTGAATGAAATCGAGCCGCTTCAGCTACGATTGGTTATGAGGACTTTAGGACTGGCTCAGGAATGGGTGGATTCAGCTGTGCCACCTCGTGTCGGGAGAAAGACGCGGGGACCGGTGACCTGCATTGACTGGCGCGTGCGATTCCCTGAACAGTATGAGGACTGGCAACGGGGTGGCACGATTGTAGAATCATAGGCGCGGGATAGCGAGGACTACTTGCGTCTATATAGGACAAAGTACGCAGAGCGGTTCCAACCCCGGGGACTTGTGGAGGTAGGTTTCCCCTTTTTCTCTTTTCTTCTTTCTCCTTTTCCTGGTTTTGGTGAAAATGCTGACTCGTAAGGCTGCAGGATGTCCGGGATGCCATGATAGCGAATTTACGAACTCGCTTGGCAGAGATGGAACAACAATTGGGTAATACTCGCGGAGCTACGAGCGCCTTGGTAGGTGTACAGTACGTTCCTAATTAAAACTCCAGATTCCAGATGTTGGCTGCTAATTCACGCGGTCGTAGCATGCCCAGATTGGCGCGGCTTCCCCAGCGATGGGAGTAGGTGGTGCCTCTTCCAGCTTATGGATTCCCACCTCAGAACTTGACTTGCTTCATGTGCAACTTGCTCACGCCACGCAGCGTGCTGCGGAGGCAGAAGGGATGCTCTCTATACAGGTAAGAGTCTCAGTGTTGAGTTCTCCTTGTTTATGCCTTATCGTGTATCTGAGATGGTACACTCGGCGGGAAAAGGAGACGGAAGAAGCACTTGGCCAAGCTACGCAGAAGGAGGCTAGGATAGCAGAACTGGAGAGGGAATTGTGGTGTCATCCTGATGACGACTCCTCTAGGGATGCTGTGGAACTGAGGATCACTCTCCAGTTGGAGAGGGAAGACCGCGAGAGAGAACGTGCAGAGAAAGAAAGAGACGCAAAGAGAGAAAGAGCCAACAGATTGACTGAAAGGGAGGAACGAAGGGCCATGGAGGCCCAACTATTCGAACTCCGAATCAGCCTTGGTCTTGCTGAACAGTGGCTGAGAGATGGTGAGGAGCGCTACCGAAGAGCACGAGAGCGTGGCTTTCGTGTCGGTAGCTTCTCTGCTGCTTCCGTAGATCAACGCCGGGATGTGGGAATAGGAAGAGGAGTACAGAGCGGTAGGAGTACCGCTTTTCGTAGTTGGGTAGCACCTTTGAGAGCATTTTGCCCGGAGAGTAGTGGGACGAGTAATGCGGAGAGAGAGGGCGGAACTTGATGTAATTTTTTTAGTTTTTGGAATAAAATACAAGGTTCGGTTTGTTTGTTTTTCACCTTTGCTTCTGTTGCCTGGATCCCTGCACACATCACTGAAACAAACAAATCAGAATTTCTGTTCTGACTTGGCCCCTTGCTCAATAAGCAAATGGTCACTGTGACTGTCCTTGATGACTGGTCAAGGGGCCAAGCCTTTATTTAACGAAGGCAAGGGAAAGATGCGGTGATGATAAATGCGACAGGCAAGCACCCGAATGCAAGCGGTATTAAAAGTGAGATGCTGCACGCAAATGCAATCATGCAAAATTGATTTGTTTTCTTTTTATATTTGACATTTTTTTGTGTTATCATAAAAAAGATTTTTTTTTTGTTTGCAAAATATGTACATTTTCTCTTGTCTATTTTTTGTTATTTTTATCATTTCAATTTTTTTTGTTGCTAACGCCCGGCAAGCACCCAAATGGCATCTAACCTACGTGAGAACAGGGGTTTCTTACTAACCTCCCAGGTATCCTAAGTGCACATCTAGGTTGATTTGGGCCTCTAGACCCCTCGAATGATGATCCCGCCGGCTAAGACTTACCCTGATGACAATACCGTCATGCCATGCTTAGGCTCCCAGTCGCTTCCGACCACAGGGATTCACCCAAAAGGTGTTCGAGGTAAATGATTTGCCCGACCTGGGTCTGTTTCCTCACAACTCTAGATGATATATGATGGAACACCCTGGAACCCTAACGACCAACTGCGCGACGCTGACCCGGAATCAGACGCCGTCGCACCCATAGGTGACGCGCTTGCATTGGCCTAAGCCCGAGGTTAAACAAGAAGACATCAAGGTGGTAAACAGGGGTCTTGACCAGCCAGAAACACGGAGACTCCTTCGCAGCGATAGCTTTTACTTTTCAAAGTAGGCAACCATATGTGTATATTAAAATAAGGTCGCAGACCCTGGGCAGTTTTCACCTTTCAGAAACTCCATCGAACCTTCATCTTTAGAGGAAGAAGGAAGAGCGTGGGGGATAAACCTCCTGAGAGGATCAGCAAAACCGTTAACCCAGCGAGCGAATAAGGGCCCATTAACTCTTTCCTTTCGGACAACTTCGGACCAAATCTCGAGCATTTACATTCCACGGCCCCTTTTGTGGATTCAGACTTTTGCTTTGAGGGGTTCCGTTTATCGCAACAGGCACGGTCACGACCAGGCTTTTCTCTTGATTTTGATTTTGTATTTCTTTTTGTGAGGGAGATATAGTCGTTTGACGTTTGTGGGCTCCCTTTTTGTATGCCTGCGGGGACACTGCCCTCTTCTCGTGCTCTGATCGATGCTCGAGGAAATGGATCCTACTCTTGCCTTTGGGGTTTGAGTTTTGGTTTCTCATGCTCAGCATTTTAAGGGCGCCGACTGTTTCATTTGGTCGAAGTGAAAAGAATAAAGATTACAGCTTCCGGAGATCTTCTGGGTGACGCTCCACCGTAGGTGATGCTACCGACTTTTTTTTTTGAATAAAATACATAAGTGAGCACATGTTAGCTTTCTTCGAGCGAGCATAGGCCGACGTGGCCGGACAGGGATCTCCACGGTTCTGGCAAACCAAGACCCGGTGACTACCAAGCCTTAATGGGCCCTATCCTAACATGAAGGTTAGATGCAGGAACTTAACTACATGGTGACTGCCAGGCATCGGCATTTTGAATTTTCCATATTTTTAGTGGTTTTCGGTATTTCTTTGTTTTTGATGTTTTTATCTTTTCATCATTTTTTTTGTTTGTGCTAAGGGTAGTATTTCTTAAGATAAAGCCCATTCCAAGGGTGAGATAACTCGGTCCCTTCGGCGTTGACTAGCTTGTAGGCGTTGCCAGGGTACACGGCTTGAATTACAAATGGTCCTTCCCAATTGGGTTGGAGCTTAGAACGCGGACCTCCAGGTTTGACAAAAATTCTTTTTACGACCATCTCACCGACTTTGAATTTTCTCTCAACGACTTTCTTTTGGTAAAAGCGAGCGAGTCTATTTTGATACACACGCGCGTGTTCGGCAGCGGCCAGCCGTTTCTCATCCAAGAGTTCCAACTGGGCGAGGAGTGAATTACGACGATCGTCGAGGGGAAATTCCTCGTTCAATTGTACCCTGAGAGAAGGGATCAGAGTCTCGTACGGGACTACCGCTTCCATACCATAAGTAAGGGCAAATGGAGTCTGCCCGGTGGGGGTACGGATTGAAGTGCGATAGGCCCATAGAGCTTCGATAAGCTTTTCTGGCCAGTCTGAAAACTTACTAGACTCGCAGGTTTTTTTGATGATTTTGAGTAATGTTTTATTGGTGGCCTCCGCTTGGCCGTTACCTTGTGGGTAATAAGGTGATGAATGATGCAATGCAATTGCGTACCTTTTGCAGAGGTCCTGTAGGTCCTGAGAAATGAACTGTGGCCCATTGTCGGTGACGATCGTGCTTGGGACATCGAATCTGGCGAGGATGTTCTTTATGACGAATTTGCAGACTGTTGACGCCTTGATTTCCGCGTAAGCTTCAGCTTCGGCCCATTTAGTGAAGTATTCCGTCGCAGTAACGATGAAAGATTTCTGCTTGGTGAGGGAATTGGGATCACCTAGGGGACCAATGATGTCGAATGCCCACATGGAGAAAGGCCACGGGGAAGATATTGGATGAAGTGAGGAAGATGGTGAATGGATTTTATCGGCGTAAAGTTGACACTTGACACACCTACGGACATAGACAGCACAATCTTCTTCCATAGTGGGCCAATAAAAGCCTTGGCGAATGATCTTCTTGGCGAGCATCTGACTATTCACGTGGCCACCGCACATGCCCGAGTGCGTCTCCTCTACACATTTCCAAACATCATCGTCACCAAGACATCTTAACAGAATACCAGTAAGGCTCCTCCTATAGAGTAGACCTCCAACCAAAGTATATTTCTGAGCCACCCTTCTTATGGCTTTCTTGTCCTCTGTGGTGGCCCCTTCAGGATAAGACTGATCTTGGCAGTATTTGATAATTTCATAGAACCATGGTTTCTCTTCATCAGCCAGTTCTTCTTCAACCTCTGCCAACATGATCTCCCTCTTCTCAAGGATATCTTCCTGCAGGATCTTTCTTGCTATCCTGTCTTTGATATTTACGTAGGAAGCATCATCGATTGCAGGGGCGTGAAGTTTGTAGATGGAAATGGACTTAAACCATCTTCCTAGAGGGAACCTTATGGATGATGCCAACGAGGCGAGGGCATCGGCGAGAATATTCTGATGACGAGGGACATGAACAAAGATCAGTTTGGCGAACAGTTTGGCAAAGGCAGCAGTGAGTTCTTGGTATGGCTTGAGTTTGGGATCGCGAGTGCGATATTTAGTGAGCACCTGGCGAAGGATGAGTTGACTATCACCTACGACTCGCAACTCAGTGATACGAAAAGAATGAGCGAGTTCTAGGCCATCTAGAAGAGCTTCATATTCGGCTATATTGTTGGTGACTGGAAATTTGAGTTGGTATGCCAATGGGAATGTGAGGCCTTCAGGCGACAGGAGGGCGACGCCGATTCCTCTCCCTTGAGAATTCAGAGCTCCATCAAAATATAGCGTCCACGTTGGCTCATCTGATTGGTTGACGGACATTAGTTCCTCATCTGGAAACTCTGATTGGACGGGATCGAACTTGGGAAGAGGATGGTGAGCGAGATGCTCGGCTATGGCATAGCCTTTAATCACCTTTTGCTGGATGTAGGTGATGTCGAACTGAGAGAGAAAATTTTGCCAGCGTGCTAGCCTATCCGTAAGGACGGCTTTCTCCAGAAGGAATTTGATAGGATTCATTCGAGCAATCAAGTGGACCTCATGAGCCAAGAAGTAGTGCTTCAACTTCTGCACTACCAAAACGAGGGCAGTACAGGTTTTCTCCATGACGGTGTACTTCTGCTCACAGGGATTGAGAAGTTTGGACAAGTAATAGGTTACCCGTTCCTTGCCTTCTTCATCAGCTTGTGCGAGGACGGCTCCCACGGAGTCATCCAAGACTGAGACGTAAAGGATCAGAGGTTTTTCTGGTTTGTGTGGAATGAGAATGGGTGGACTAGCCAGATATTCCTTCAACCCTTCAAAAGCTTTCTGACATTTAGAATTCCAGTGGAATTCTACTCCTGGCTTGGTCAACTCGTAGAGAGGTCTACACCTTTGTGAATGTTGAGACACAAACCGACGAATAAATTACAACCTCCCGATTAAACCTCGGACTTCCCTCAACTTCTTGGGAGGTGGCATATCCCTGATAGCCTTAGCTTTGTCGGGATCTATCTCGATCCCTCTTTTGCTCACAATGAACCCCAGCAATTTACCTGACGACACACCAAACACACACTTCTTCGGGTTCATTTTCAGTTGGAATTCCCTTGACCTCTGCAAGACCTTAGCCAAAACTCCTGGATGTTCCATCCTGGTCCTTGATTTTACCAATAAGTCATCCACATATACTTCCAGATATATGTGCATCATGTCATGAAATATGGCCATCATCGCTCTTTGGTAAGTAGCTCCAGCATTCTTTAATCCGAACGGCATGACCACGTAACAATATGTTCCCCAAGGGGTAGTGAATGACGTCTTTTCCTGATCCTCTTATGCCAAACGAATTTGATTGTATCCTGAAAATCCATCCATGAATGAGAGGGTTTCGTAGCCTGCCGTGTTATCAATCAACACATCAATGTGAGGTAAGGGAAAATCATCTTTTGGACATGCGCGGTTAAGGTCCCGGAAGTCGATACAAATCCTGACTTTCCCATCTTTCTTCATGACCGGGACAATGTTCGCCACCCATTGAGGATAAAGAACGACTCTAATGAACCTGGCTTTGTGAAGCTTATCGACCTCTTCTTTCATTTTCAAAGCCATTTGAGGGTGGAAACGCCTTAACCTTTGTTTTACCGAGACGGACCCTGGTTTTAGGGTTAAACGGTGTTCGACCAAGGTTGAATCCAGACCCGGCATATCCTCATAGCTCCATGCGAACGTGTCCTTATATTCCTTGAGAACCTCAATTAATGTCTCTTCTTCAGAGGGTGGTAGGTTGTCACTTATGAGGATGATCCTAGGGTCTTCCTCAGTTCCCAAGTTGACTTCTTTGGTGGATTCTTCTACGGCGGTTGACGGCTCGTCTAATCTCCTCATTCCACTTGCGTATGCGCCCGCCGCATCCTCATATTCTTCACCCTCATCTTCAGTGGGGGCATTCTTCATTCGTGATCTCGTAGACTCCATACCCTTCATCAAATGCACAGTCGCCCTCACATTCTATTTCTGGTAGCCGGATGGGATTTTCTAGCAACTGGGGGATGGCAAGGAGGGCTTGACACCTGGCGGCTAAATCCAGAAGGAATCGACGAGGGATCTGCCTACCCTTGGATTTCTTCTTAGGTACTACCCTTGGCCTATCATTCCTAGATTGACTGACAATATTTACAGAAGAAGAGGAAGACGAAGAGGATGGTGTAGAATGTACAGGAGAAGACCCCTCAGAGGAGGGGTAGAAAAGGTCGCTCATCGGACCTTGGACGGGTGGTCCGCAGGGCGGTACGCACCCGTGGGAGATGTAGGAGGTTTCCTCAACGAAGATGTGTTGTTGGGGAGTTTGAAAATTGACGTTTTTTTTTCATTTTCATTTTTAATGACAAAGCAGTGAAAAGAGATTGGAGGAGAGAGAAAAGTGGTTATGGCTAGAGGATTGTGAGGCTCATAGAGCAGATCATGGTTGAAGACCTGACGCGGGTTGAAAAACCCGCGTAGGTATGTAAACCGAGAAGGGGATCTGGAAAGATCATCAGACAATTGTCTGGCCCAGGAAGAAGATATCAGCAAAGGCTGAGACGAGTGGATGGAGAAGATGGCGGCTAATGAGCCGTTGACGACAATGTTGAGGACGGATGAAGATCCGTCGAAGACAGAGTCCTTCTGGCGAGGATGAGGATAGTTTGGAACCTTGGCAAGAGTGGTAATATTCTCTGGTATTCCGGAGATCAATGGTGGTCCTTCAGCCTGCGGAGACGAGAACATCCTTTCCAGTGCAACGAAATGTCCCGTATGTCGAACCATTTGTTCCACTCGCATTCCGGATCTTTGATCTTGCCTCTTTTGGTGATCCTCGGACATTTTTCAGCCAAATATACAGCATGTGATCCCCCATATGCTTCTCGTAGGTAATCTCCCATCTGAACAACGGGCCCTCTGTTGAAGTGGTTTGATAGAGTCCATGTGAGGGGCTTCCAATCCGCCCTGAACGGTCCTTTGAAGCCTAGGCCAAACCTACGGTTCGGCCTAATTTCCTTTGGCGGTTTGAGCATACCCTGTAATTGTGCGCCCAGACCTTTACCCTGTTGATAGCCGATGTTCCTCATAATCTCCCAACCTTTGGAGTGAAAAGGGAGATATGATGTTGCGGTTGTCCTGACCGGCTCCTTTGGTGCTAGTGGAACGTGAGATGAATCACGTACATCCAGTAGTGACAATATGGGCCGATGAGACGGCCAAACAGAGGGCAGAGAGGTGTTGATAGCATCCACTGTGTGAAGGACAGGTGTACTGACCACTTTAATAATTCTCCCATTGTAAGGAAACTTCATGCACTGATGGTTGGTGGAAGGCACAGCGTCCATGGCTTCGATGTAAGGGCGACCCAGTATAGCCTTGAATGTGGGGTCCATGTCGAGGACATGGAATTCCGTGGGAATTGACATGGGGCCTAGTTCTGCCTTCAGAATAATCATCCCCTGCGTCGGCCTTTTGCTATTGTCATAGGCCGTGACCGTGATCGAGGAAGGCCTTATTTGTTCCTTGTCGATCCCACACAACTGAAGAGTGCTCATGGAGATCACATTTATGGACGCACCCGTGTCCACAAGACACGGGTTTATGGATACCCCATTGATTTTTATTGAAATGCACAATGCATATTTCCGAGCTTCCTTGGGAGCGAGCTCGTAGTTGTGGAACATGATGGCCGGTTGTGTGTCTGTTGGGGTCAGGACGGTCGAAATCTTCTCCACGGGGAGGTCTTCATTAACCATGACTCTTTGAAGGTACTCCATTAAGGCTGCCTGGTGGGATGTGGATCTTTGAAGAAGCTCCAGGATGGAGATCCGAGCAGGCGTCTTGTCCAAATATTTTAATAGATCATACTGTGTTCCAGGGATAGCTCTTTCTGGTTGTTCTCCATCATCCTTCTCTGGCTGAGATTGCTCAAGATTCTGACTGTTGTGGGGGAAAACCCTGTGGAAAATCCTTCCACTCCGGAGCACCATTGCCTGCGACTTTTGTACCTCTGTGGGGGTAGCAGTGGGTTTTAACAGAGGTTTGAGGGGTAGTGGTGGAGGAATGGTCGATGAAGCAGGGGTGATGACGGGAGCAGGGATTCTGATGAGGGGTTTGTTAGGTGGAGGCATGGTGGAGGTAGAGGGGATATCGCGCGGATTATGAAGGATAAGGGGTCTGGAAGGTAGAGGTGGAGACGAAGTAGAAGTGGGTAGGGCTTGAAGTGGGCAATGATTTTGAGGTGGGCGATGAGTAATGAGTGGTTTTGAAGGCATTAGTGGTGATATGGTGGAGAAAGACGGGGTTATGTATGGTTGACGGATGATAAGGGGTTTAGCAGGCGTAGGGGTAAATGTGGTAGAGGTGGATGGTAAAGTGGGGGAGTGAGAGAAGATGAGAGGGTGTGAAGGCGTAGTGGAGAGTGTCGGTTGATAGGAGATCGGGGTACGGATGAGGGGGCGTAATGGTAGTGGAAATGGTGAAGGCGATACTGACGCGGGTTGATGAGAGAGAGGTGCTACCCGGGCAAGGCGAGGGGGTTGCATGACGATGGGGTTGGAGGAAGAAAGAATAGAGGTACTTTCCTGGTGCCACACCTGCTCTCTCCCGACTTCCGGGAAGGAGGAGATGGGGTTAACCTGATGATTGGGCTGTTGGTGCTCCGGTAATGGATTCTGGATTATGCCCATGTCGGGCTGTTGTTGTGGGGCCTGCTGAGGCTGTTGTTGTTGTTGTAGTTGCTGCTGCTGCTGCTGTTGTAACTGCTGCTGTGGCCTATGAGGAGGTCTCCTAGCCTTAAGAGCGGCGATGTATCGTCTCATTTCATCCCAATCTATTTGATGTTCATCATTCATATCGTGGATGTAATCTTTAAAATGGAAGCAGTAATCTACTGTGTGTCCTGGCTGCCTGTGGTAGACGCAGTATTTGGAGGTATCAACATTTGGGGGCCACACGGGCCTTTCTCTAGGTAGGGCGAGTTGGTTTGATGCCATGAGGGCATTAAAAATGTCTGCTAAGGTTTCTGGCAATGGTGGATAGTAGGCTCTCTTGGGACCGAGCGGCCTCCTTTGTTGCTGTTGGGGACCATAGTTCCCCGGGGGTGGAACTTGGTTGTACTGAAGTGGTGGTTGTTGTTGCTGAGGTTGTGGTTGTTGTTGCTGGGGTTGGCGTAATGGAGGCATATTATCCTGGGGTGGATTATTTTGGGGTGGAGGACGAAGAGGGAAAGGACCTGGTTGGAGGGGAAGTCGGGGCATTTGTGGAGGCCTTGGGTTGACCGCATAGTTGGCATTGTTGACCGCACCCACTTGCTCATTTGTCACGACCCCTTCTGTGGCTCCGCCCGGGACACCAGCGCCTGTCTTTCTGACCACTTTGGGCTTCTACGACTCAAACATGTTCATAATGGGGGAGTCTTTTAACTGGGTTTGGATGTATCGGGCCCTTTCATAGAGTTCCTCCATTGTAGTAAGTTTATTCATGGCCAGGACGTGTCTGAACTGTGGGGTTGCATTAGACACAATCATCTTCACTTGTTCGGGCTCGGAGAGGGTGTCCCTTATTCTTTCCGCCAGAGACCTCCATCTATCAGCATAGCGGACAAAATCCTCATCGGGCTTCATCTTTTCGGCCACTAGGTCGGTAATGGAGAGTGAGAGACCGACCCTATCCCTATATTTCTGCAATAACCTTCTCTGGACTATTTCAAAATTCTCGGCCTCGCGGGGCTCCAAGGAATAGAACCACTCAAGCGCGGGACCATCCAATGATCTCCGAAAGAGGTATGCCAGGGACCTCTGATCGTTTTGCCAATAGGAGGATTCATACATGAAATCCTTGAGGTGAATGAAGGGGTTGCCGGTACCATTGTATCTGCGGTACGTGGGCATTTCGGAGGGAGGAAGATGAATGACGGGAAGGATTGGCAAAGCAACCTCCGGGGTGGCTTTCACGTCCACCATCCTTCTCAGATTTTGAAACTGCTCGTCCATGCGATTGAACCTATTGAGGAGCGATTGGGCGAGCTCCTCTGGAGGTGAAGGTGGCACTTGCCACTGGGGGAGAAACTGTCTCCCGGAGACTTGAGGGGGGAACCCGGAATGAGAGGGAGCTGTCGGACCGCCGATAGTTGGCCCTGGCTGAAGCGGTGTGTGGGGAACAACGGGAGTTTGAGATTGTGACGGGAACTGGAATGAGGGTGGTTGTTGGCTCGCTTGTCCTTGAAGCGAGGGAGACTGGATGGCTTGCGCCAATGAAGGAGATGGAATGGCCTGCACGGACTCTTGGAGGGGTGCGATGGCCGGAGTTGATTCCTGGGGCGCGGGGGAAACAGATTTCCCTTTTAGAATGGCCTGGAAGGTCCGGAGCTGTTCAGAGGTAAGCTCCGTGTTGGCGAGGACGCCCAGTAAGGAAGAGATATCCTGTGGTGGGGATGTGTCCCCGGCAATAACCTGCACCTCATGCGAGTGTTCATGAGAAGGACCCGAGTCCATGGCATAGACTCGCGGGTCGGCTGACAAACCACGACTAGGGTGGTTCTCCTCAAAAGACTCGTGAGCCATGCTCACAGTTTTCCCAGAACGTAAAAATATACACTAGCAAGCAGGTAGCAGAGATTATCAAACAAGTGGATGCCTTTACGCCTTTTTTGTGTTTTGATTTTGATGATTTTTTTTGTGTTTTTAGCGAGATCCGAAGTTCACACAAAATGGGGACCCTAGTTTATTTTTGTTTCACCGCCGTGTCAGCTACGGTCTCTCGTCTCACCAGGAATGAAATGACTAACTTCGGGGAACTTCAATGGTACAACCAGCCCAGTGAACGAAGAGGAGATTCTTCGATGTCGGGGACTTACGGAGGTCCCAGTGGAGGAGATTCTAGTCCGTTGAGAGGAATTCTCAAACGGAGAGTCCTTCCTTCACCGGGAAAGGGTGATCCTCAAAAAAAATGAAGGATAGAAAAGAGGGATGGATGCATGCAATGAAATGCTGACAGAGATATGGAGTGGGAAAACAACAGAAATAACATACATATAATAAACAAACAACCAATCAAAACTGACAGTGCTGCCGTGAGCACAACAGGGGCGCGCGCGGGCGCCAAGGTGGAGAGGCACAGATGGTGCCGAACTTGCAAGGGTAGCCGAAAGGAAGCAGTAGACGTCCCACCGTGATCGCCAATCTGTGAGCGACGTCACGCGGTTAGGGGTGCGAAGGGGACGCGGAGCGCGCGGGCTCCTTCTTTTTGTTTGCTGCAACACAGAAATAAGAGAAAAGAGAAGGGGCCACCACGGGAGATTGCTCCGGCGGGGCGAGCGTGACAAATGTGATATAGCAAGATATAGGGGTTAAACGGCCATAGCGGGAAGTGACTCGCCGCGACCTCGGGGGACGGGAATGGTGCAGAAATTAAATAGCAGGAATTGAAACAGCCATTGGGGAAGTGACTCGCCGCGGCCTCGAGAATATGAGCAGGTAAGAATATAACAGAATATAAGGAGAATATAAAGAGCGGGAATTTAAACGGCCATTGGGGAAGTGACTCGCCGCGGCCTCGAGAACATGAATAGATAAGAATATAATATATAAGAACGAGAATTTAAACGACCATTGGGGAAGTGACTCGCCGCGGCCTCGAGAATATGAATAGATAGGAATATAACATATAAGAACGAGAATTTAAACGGCCATTGGGGAAGTGACTCGCCGCGGCCTCGAGAATATGAGCAGAATACAACAGAATATAAAGAGAGTATAAGAACGGGAATTTAAACGGCCATTGGGGAAGTGACTCGCCGCGGCCTCGAGAACAAGATGTTATCGCTAGGGGCCGAAAGACCCCAAAATAAAGAAAGTGATCGCGCCTACCTCAAGAGCGGGAGATGGCGGGTTGCTTCTTCCTCCCCCTTCGGCCGGCCGACGGAGAGGGCTTTCCTTGGGTACCCTTGCAAAACAACGACAAACAAGTAACGGGTGGATTAGAAAGATGAAGGTGTAGTATTCAAATCCTTGCGATAAAAATAACGAAATGATGGTAAGACACACACCTGGTTGGTGTTGTCTTTTAAACCCCTCTCGGACTCGAGTAGGAGGAAAATGAGATGATGGATGCAAGAAGTATATAAGAAGAGGCGCCCTTATGAAGGGGGATAGATGATGCGAGATGATGAATGCAAAAGAACTAAGAAGAAAAGGAAAGGATTGGCTTATTGGATGTGCCGATGGTGAAATCCGGCGGAGCTCCGGCAGCGTAGGGATGGCGTGGAAGCGCGGTGGATGAAGACGACCTTCCTCTCGCGAGCGTGGGCACCCGAGAAGCCGGCAGAACCTCCACCTACAAAAGACCCCACGGGTTAGAAAATGACTCCGGTAGCCTCTGGGCTCCGGCAGCCTATCGGATCTCTTCCAAGCTCCCCCAGAACTGAGGGGGTGGGCCTCTATTTATAGGGCTCCGGAGGGTGGAGGCGTCCAGGACGCTGGACACCTCCATCAGGGCCGAACTAATATTTTATTCTATTTTTATTAATTTTTTTGGAATATTTTTGTGGAGGCGTCCAGGGCCCCGGACCCCCCTAACAGGTCCACCGAACACCACCGACGGCCGCACGCGGTTTGACACAACGCGTGATTTTGTGAGCGGCGCCTCGTGATTTTGAAATGGGCGCGTCCAGAGGGCTGGACGTCTCCATAATTTAGCTTTTTTCACACACGACAAACCGTCGTTCGGTGGGCAGCGCCCGTGAGGGAGCTGATGGAGGCGTCCAGGGGCCTGGACGCCTCCATAAATATATTATTTTTATTTTTGTTTTGTCTTTTTATGCCAAAGCTGGCATTATATATTTTTTATTTTTGTTTTTATGGAGGCGTCCAGGGGCCTGGACGCCTCCATTAATATATCATTTTTTTATTTTGTTTTTTCTTTTTATGCCAACTGGCATATATATATATATATATTTTTATATTTGTTTTTATGGAGGCATCCAGGGGCCTGGACGCCTCCATTAATATATTATTTTTTATTTGTGTTTTGGGTTTTAAAAAATAAAATAAATTAAATTAAAAGAATGGGGGCGTCCGGGGGCCTGGACGCCCCCATTAAGACCCACCCGGGTCCTCAGTTCAAGCGTTGGCGGCCGCACGGCAGACACCCTTCTTGGTTTCGGAACCTCCTGATGCGTCTGACTGGTGTTGATGCCGTCCGAATGCCGTGACGAGACGATTCCGGATGCCGAAAAGGGCGGAAGAAGACTCAAGAAAAGGAAGCACTCGAGCGATTCAAAATGCGTAAGCCGTTGCGGGGCGTTGTATAGTAATATGAGACTTTCTCGGGAGATGTCAGGAATGGCGTGTCTACACATGGGGGTCAACAAGCTGGTCAACTCATATTGCCAAGCTAAGACCTTGAGAAGGTCCTTTAAGGTTTCCACTTGGTAGGATATTTGGATTATGGTGTGATAGGAGGAGATGTGCATTATGGGAAGGTTTTCCTTTATGGGAAGACAATCGTGGGCCGTGATCTCTCTTATTGGGCTCTTCTTTAGCCAACTAATAAGGGACTCTTCCAAGATGAATTCGGCCTTATCTAGAGGGGGTGGTGGAGGGTGAAGATCCTTGTGCGAGGCTTCCTCTTCAATTGGGGCATGGGTGCTCTCCATGGAGGGGATAGGTTCCCGAGAGGTATTTGTCTTCATGTGATAAAGTGGGTGGACTACTTCTTCCAAAGCTAATGGAGTGGGAATGTTCTTTGATGGTGGGGTGATGATGGCCGGAGTATGGTGCACCCGGGGTGGTGAACAAGGGCGGGATTCCCGCGGGTGGGAGAATACAAGGTTGTTGAATTTAAAGGTTCCCGAAAGGTGCGGCGGATGCACTAGGCAATTCCGACGTGTTGGGTCGATGTCGGCATTCCTTTCATCTAACCATTTCTTACCTAGGATTATACATGGACCCGCCAATGTTCCCTTTTGACACCAAGCCCCATCCAAATACTTAGTTTTCCCGAACCATTTATGGAATTCAATAAAGACTTGGTCACCATTGTGCACAATTTGTCCGGTCCTACAAAGAGAGGTAATGATATCGGGGGACACCCAATTTTCAGATTCTAGGTCAATGAAATCAATTTCTACGGGCTCTCCATTAGGTAAGCATGCATGGGATATGATTGGGAGAGGGGCCATGTGACCCAAGACTCAATGTTAACAATGATGGGTTTGACAATGCACGGTTCGGACAAGAATGCAAGTATGCCCTAGGACTTGACTTGTAGAGACAAGTCAATGACTTGCTCTGATACCAATTGATGTGATACCCCCTAGGACTTAGACAAGCAAGCACATTCACAATCAAAAGGGCCAATTTGGGCCACCGCTCTCCCGTCGCTCACCCAAGTCCCGGGGTAACTTGGCAATACCAAGGTGAGGTTGAGGGGTTGGACCCTTGCTGGTAGAGGGCCAGCAAGGTCAAGATTTGATTCCCAATGGATGTGGATGCCCAATTCAATGGGGCCGATAAAGTGCCAATGGCACCGGTTACTCTCTTCCCACGGTGATCACTTATAGCAAAGGAGCTTAAGGATCGGGCTCTCATTCACGGCCAGCGGAGTTTATGAACTAATATTGAAAGAACAAGCACAAATTAGAGCAAAGTTTGGAGCACTTACTCGACCGATTTGAAGAAACCGGTCCCGCTCGGAGACGAGGGCGAGCGGGGAGGCGGGTGGATCCCCACACACCGCGTCGGGGTAGTTTGACCTGCCCAAATGATTACAATACTACACCTCTCGCATGAGGGGGATCTTGGGGTGGGGGTTAAGTGATATTACAACTAAAACTACCTCCACACAGGGAGGGGCCTTCAGCCGGCCAAGCGGGGAGGGGAACTTGAGAGAGGAACACCGAAGATGGGAGGTCGCCGGTTCTGTCCACGTTCTGTGGGTGCTGACAGATGATCGAAGAAATGGTTACTGCGACCGATGCCGAATTTTTTTGGGGATGAAACCACCTAGAAAATCTTCGTAGGAGGCCAGGGAAGTCGTCCAAATTTTGTTGATTTCTTCTAGCGCCGACGCTGGTCTGGGTGGAGGCCCGAGCAGGGAGGCAGATTCTTGGACTGGCAGCTTCTGGCGGCCAACAGTAGATTGCAGAGGATGCCCCATCAGCTCCCGAACTCAGAATCAAGCACCGCTGGAGTTTTTGGAATTTTGGACGAGTCCTCTTCACAGAAAAACTGACGGGGAAGCCAAACGATGCCGGAAAAGACCGCTTATTGATTATGAAAGTAGACAGGAAGAGGAACAACTTTGCAGATGAACTTTTGGCCTGAATCTTCCAAGGTTCGTCGTGGCAGAGCTTCTAATACGGCTCAGGTGCTCAACAGGGGCAGCTCTGCGCAGTTGTGGGAGAACGGATCTCCCGGTCAGCTCGGTGCTCGGAAGGGGACGAGACCACCGCCGTTGCGAAGAAGACATGTAGACGCTTCCGTGGATACCTCTTGCGCCTTCAGATTCTCTGGGATGTGGTCGGGGTCTCCTCTGTAAACTGATACTTTTCTGCTGCCAGCGAACTGAAAACTGGAGGTTGAAGATGGTAGGGGAAATGGGGTATATGGGGGGGAAATAGAGGTGGATGAGTGTGGGGAGAACCCTGGCTGTGAGGGGGTCTAGGAGGGGGTGTTCCAAGGTGTGGGAGGGGAAGAATAGGGTCTGGAAGGTGGTCTAACAGGTGGTGGGAGGAGGAGCTACGAATTTGGGCTTGGAGGGAGAAGGAGGAAGGTGGGGGGGCACAAGTGGGTGGAGGGCATGTGAGTTTGAATTTTCTTTAATGTGGGGTGATCAATGGTGGTCTTGGGGATGGGAAGAGGTGCCTTGGGAAGGTGGAGGGCTGCTTTGGGTAGTGGGAAGGGTGCTTGGGGAAGTGGGTGGGGTAGTTGGGGGTTGGGAGGTGGAGCTAGGATTGGTGGAAGCTCTCTTGGGACTAGGGTGTGGAGTAATGGGGTGTGTGGGGAAGGGGAGTGGCCTTTAATGGGGGTAGGTGGGAGAGTGGTGGTTGGGAAGGGAGGAGAGAGAAAATTTTTGAAATTGGGTGTGGAGGAGAGAGAAAGGGGAATAAAAAAGAGAGATTAAGAGAGGGATGGGTGGGGAATCTCTCCCCTAGGGTCTCTCACCCAAAAAATGGAATCTCTCCACTGGATAAGAAGTGTAAACTCTCAAAATGGTAAGTTTTTCATTCATTGATTCCTTAGTTCCAAATGAAGGGAATGGGGCCCTATATATAGGCTCCCCACATTTTACAATAAGACCCTGACAAAAGACTCAATGACAAATAACCGAGGGGGTAGGGGGGGCTATTGGGCCAAGCCCAATGAAATGGGCCCAATAGCTAACTAAACAACATAATGACACTCAAACATAGGAAAAAAAACACAAGACCTAGGGACATGACTCAAGAAAATGAAAATTACATCAAATGACTCAAATAGAAAGCACAAAAAAGATAATTGGGCCTTTATGGAGAGAGGCCCGAACTCAAATGGTGCCGGAGTGTGAGGAAGACCCGAGCCAAAGGGAGTCACGGGTGATGCCTCCATCAATCGCCGCCTCGCCCTCCTCTGCCACGGTCGGCCGCCCGGGGAGTGGGGGAGAGAAAGAGATGAGAGAGAGTGAGAAAGAGAGAATGGGGACAGAGAGAGGTTAAAGGGTTAATATATAGAAAAATCCAAAAATTCTAGAAATTTAGAAAAATACGAAAAATTACCTCCACGACCCTCGAGAAGAGCACAACGCGCTGGTACTATCCCAGAGTCAGAGAACGCCACGATTCACTTTGCACAGAGTTCCGAAGGCACATCTGGGAAAAACACGCATAAAGCACAAAATACACACCAAAACATACAAAATGATCCGAAAAATATCCGGAAAAAAAATCCGGGGCATTACAGCCCTCCCCCCTTGTAAGAATTTTGTCCTCGAAATTCAGGACAACCACAGAGGCACGGGGGGAGAACACCTCAACCAACTGACAACACTGTCAGAGCCCCAGCACGGAAAAACCTCGATTCTCACGAAAGCACTGATCATGAGGGATACGGCCAGACCATAATCACGAACAACGCCACGCTCCACACACCGCACACACATCGGCCACCAGAGCAGGCACAACACAAGGGCACAAGTCTGGTATCACCTCAGACATAACGGAAACCAAAACACGGCATCACTACCACCCTCCCACTCATCGAGGGAACGCAATCCTCGCCACAAGAACCAATCCACCGGTGAACGCCCATGCTCGGCGGACCATCCAAATGCCAACTTCACAACCAACTGACCGCCACAAATCCATCGGCTTCACGCCAAGGACCACTTCACACTTGGCAAGCCGAACTCCACAACAGCACGGGACCAACTCTGTCAGAACTCAAATTTCGACAAAGCCCAGATCCCATCTAGAAAACTCATCTCAAAAACGGCCACCGAAGGCCTCACACGCACACAGCTCTCGCCATTCCTGAACCACAACCACCAGCATGTTCTGTCAGTAAAAGACCCTCCACTGGTCACCAGACATTCGTCAATGGGAAACCTCCACCGGCCCAGCAGGCACGATCCAATTCATGACAGGCCATCCGCTGACCCACGCACAGACCAACACCACATCTAGACCTATCGTCATGCCAACTCTACCCTCTCAGGGGAGTACGGTGAAACCAAATGACAAGATCCTGGTGTCTTCAGTCTTCACCTCACTTGACTCAGACTTACAGGGGAATCCTCCCTTACTGGTCGTAGACCACGGATCACCATCCCCCATCAACCTCTCTTCACGGACCCTGCACATGCATCGTCCACCATCCTGTCTCATCAAATCCTATCTCATCGAAACCTCCTCCTCAATTAATCCAAGGGGACGCCTGCCAATCCTGACTCCCGCTCTTATCACAGAGCCACGGGACACACAACCTCTTACAATCCACGGCACACTTCTCCAGAACATGATCTCATCCGCAAACACGACCTCCAATGCAAGAACAGGGTACTCATGCGGCAACCTCACCAGCACATTTCCCCAACTCCCCACCTGCCAGTGCCATGAACGACAATATCTCAAGCAAAGGCATGGCAACAACACATCTCACACCGCCGGAGACAATGCATATCGAGGAATCAATCCTCCACATCGTGAACCACAACACCAACCGCAAATTCTCGCGAACACCGCCCAGCCGGCACTCGTCCTCTCGGAACAGCGCCAACATCCTTACACATTAGGAAAATGGGCACAACTTCTCACCGACAACCACCTCGCCAAAACACAGGACGCGTCTCGCCTAGACTTCATAGCACAAGAGGGCCAACCAATCCGAGCACATGATGCGAGACAACGAACCATAGCCAAACGGGATTCTCTCCAGCCAAAGGAGAACCCAATCACACCTCCGACCAACGAAAAATCTCTACGCTCGACCTGACCTCGGACCTTACGCACGCTGGAAACAGCACCTTCTAGCACCAAGAAAACCTTCGCTTCCGTCAGGTCAGCGCCTCCGACACACTCGACGAGTGTCACGTCGGACCACAATTGTAATGCCATGGATCCTTGGTAGGTCTTGTTGGATCTTCATTGGATCTTTTGGATTGGTTTCGGTGAGTTTCGGTTCACTTTTGTGGCTTCCGACTTGAGCTTTACGAGCCGTGTGGGTTTTTCTCTCATACTAGTTACGGAACCCTACGGTGAGTTTACTTATCAGTTCCTCGACTCGTGGATGCTGTAGCGACGATGTACTCTTTGAGCCGATCGTTTCGACTATTTTTGCATATTTTTTGGAGATAGGGCCAGAAATCGGATTTTCGAAAATTAGGAAAATTCCTAATTTCTTTTCCTTTTTCTTTCCTTTTCCTCTCTCCTCCTTCTCATTCGCCGCCGCCGTCTCTCTCTCCCGTTTCTCTCCCGTTTCACTTTCCTCGGCTCCGGCTGCAGACGGAGGACCTAGGAGCGAGTGCTGGGGATGCTGTGGAGCTGACTGGGTGCGTGATGGAGCGAGGATCGGAATGGTTTTGGCGAGATCCCGAACGGTGGATTCAAAGCCGACGTTTGAGCTCACGGCGTGGTTTTCAGCGTGGTGTAGTCCCTTCGGGGCACGGTTTCTTCTGTGGAGGTAGGGTCACTGATCCTCACTTCTTCCTCTCTATTTTCCCTGCCATTGCACGTCGTTCGGCGCGAAAACGGTCGAGTTTGGGCTTGTTTTGCCTAAATCATGATTTTTGTGGTTTGTAGGGTTTGCCAGAAAATGACGATCGTTTGCGGTGTGGTTAATTTTAAACTAACCGCATGGATGTTAGAATCCCGTCCATGCTAGTTTCGTGTTGATTGGTGGTCATTCGAGGCCGGTAGAAGTCCGGGAACCTCGGTGACTCTTTTAGGGTCGATTTGTCTAAATCGCCCGGATCTTGTGTTTTTGTGGTTGCATGTGGGCTTTTTAGCCTTCTTATGTTGTTATTTGTCATTTGGGTTTGGTTCCCATGCGTTTCGGCTTGGATGGGGCGTGGAATGGGCCGGTTTGGCCATTCCCTTATTTTCCCACTGTGACCGATGTAGCGGTCGTTCCAGGGACCGTTACATGGCCCTGATGGCCCTACGATAGACCGCCACTTCGTTTGGCGTTTTAGAGTTTAGTGGCTTCTGGGTGTGTGATTCCGTGTCGACTAGTCTTGGCCTTGCCCAAGATTTGCTTCTCTGGCTATGTGGTCTGTTCTTGGCTATGTCCACGATGAGCCTGGGGTCGCGTACACGATGTTCCAATTGTGTAGGCCGTTGTGGTTGTTTTATCCGTCCTTGCAGGTCTTCGTTTTGGACCTGGTGTTGGGTCGACAGATCGGTAACTTCTGACTTTGCTGGGTCAGAGTCGCCCTTCTGTTGTTGCTTGGAGTAGTTTGGGGTGCCGAGGTTAGTTCGGCCGCCGCTTGTCTGGCGCGGGTTCTTCCCCTTCCGTACTTGTTCCCTACTCCTACTTCTCGTCTGCTTACTACTCCCTGTAGAGTAGTTTTACAGCTTTATAGTGTAGTATTTCCTGCTTTACTACACCTGCTGTTTTGCTGTTTCTGTTGTTTCATGTTACTGCGTGTTTTTCAGTGGAGATCCGCGTGACCCCTACTGAGCCAGTGACACGTGGCTCACCCCTGCTCTTCCAGGTGGGGTGGCGTTGTTCGTTTGCTTCCGTGTGGTTCCTGGAGTGTGCATGCTCATTCGGTGCCATTACTGCCAGCTGGTACCTAAGTCGGACTGCCCCCCGACTTCTTGGTACGTCTTTCCTTTCTGTCGACTGTACTGTGCTAGACTTGTTGTCTTTAGCTTTGGACTGACTCTGGGATATAATTGGTAATTTGAACAGTTAATTAAAAGGTAATTTTATTTCTGCTACTTTAGCAAACCTATCTAATGAAATTTAATTGCTTACTGTACTATCTCTGTGGCTTCAATGTACTCTACACGTGCCTTTTTCCCTTCGGAGCTTTCCCGCTCTTGGGAGGCCTCGCGGCTTCCATGCGGTATCACGCATATCCGGTAGTCCTACCGGGTATGCCGGGTATCCAGAATCTGGGTCGCTACAACAATCATAACATCTCCCGATGCACCACCACTGCAATTCCTCAAACTATAACACGCCATGCCAAGAGCCGCAACACGAGCCATAATCGACAACCGTCGACGCTCATCCTCGAGTCCCGAAACTCATGGGACATCTCCGTCCAATCCTGCCTCAACATCTGCAAAAATAACCAGAACCGACACATCATTTCTGACGCCACAGAGCATGACAAGAGCATCGGTTCGACAATGAGCAGCTCATCAGAAGGTCCTCCGCTCACCCGAGCACAATTCTCGACCAAAGCACCCGCTGTGCCACCTTAAACCACGACCTTAACACCGCAAGGGTTGAACAATCCTCAGGATGGAGTGGCCAGACTCGACAACAGCTCCCTCAGGGCACACTCACGGCCACTTAATGACGAACAGTCCTCACCGGCCGCCTAACCTTGCAGCAAATTCCTCGAACGCAGCACCGCAGCAACACACCTGTCGGCAACCTCTGCCCAACGCAGCACACCCGGGGCCACCATCGATGAGGGAGAAATCTCTCAATCTCGATCCTCAAACCCCACATCGGGATTCCAACGAAACAGCAACCACATTCACAGCGGCAACGCCGCGCACTCATGCTCTTACACGATAAACCAAGCGGAAAACATGCATAAAACCCTATGCCAGCTGCCGACTGTACTGGACCTTATGGACTCTGATCACTGCGATATCTTGAATTCCTATGTACGTCCACAACCACGCTCTAATACCAACTGTGGCGACCCGAGATCTGGATACCGGGAAAGGAACCCGATACCATTCGAATCTTGGCCCGCCGCCCATGAGCCGGGACTCGGAAAGGCTTAAAAGGAGTGTGGAGGTACAAAGAAGTAGGAAATAAAGTAGGAAAATTTAACAATTAACATAAATAAATAATCTAACTACAACAGAGTCCAGTCCAACAGAAGTACAGTCTAAATCAGTAAAACGTACCAAACACCGAGTGAACACTCGGCCCGACGAGCTGGCAACTAAGAACCTGCATGCAACGCCCTCGAACACTGAGAAAGAACTGCCGCACCTGAAATGCAGGGGTGAGCCTCCTGTCACTGGCTCAGTAGGGATCCTGCGGAACCCCAACTGAGAACAACGGCGGTAACGGAAAGCAGAACTACGAAAGTAGGAAAGTAACTACAGTGGCCGGTAAAACCTCGGTTCTACGGCTACTCCTACTGTACCAAAAAAACACGACCCAGTCTCCCGTCGGGGGACAACCAAGTCACGCACCCGACATCCCGATTCCACGATCGGGGATCACCAGACACGAACCGCCCTAGCCACGCTACTAGGAAAACGTCACGACGCCTCAGTCGCGGAGGCCTGCCCTCACAGAAGGGCCCAAGCCGACACCACCCGGTTTGGAAACACAATCAAGACCTCGCCGTCGTGAACTCAATGCCGCCTAGGGAAAACCCTCAGTGACGCTGACCGGAAACCCCAGACCTCGACTATGGAAACGCTCCCGAAACCAAACAAGAAGTCCCATCTCGCAGACGGAAACAGAAACCCGGGACACGACAACTCACGTCACGTGACGGGAGTACCGCCCACTAGAAGAACGACCGGACGCGTCCCCTGACGTCTTACACCGCGTCACAAGTGTCTAGCTACAGCGCCCCAAGCGGAGACTCAGACACACTCAGTAACCAGTACCACAGAACAAGGACTAGTTGGGGTCGCGCCTGCCGACGCCGTCCGACGCCCCCAACCTCGTGTGCACACTCAGACCATACACCCTAGGCCTGTCCTCTAGCTGGTAATTCTCCCTAAGCCCGGACTCGGCTGTACGTGGGGGCCCTACGGTAACCAGCCTACTAACCGTCTCTCTCGGGTCAGCCGCTCCACCACTCCCGGGTGGGTCAGCACACGCGTGCCGTAAGAAGGCTACGACTAGTGGACGTGTCACAGAACGTGGACACTGAAAACCACGCACGCACCCATTGCGAGTAACACGGAGTAACAGGTGGCACGATGCCACTAGACTCTGGATAGCCCACTAGACCTACTAAACTCAACGGTCTTTGAGTCACGAGACTCAGGGTCAAGACCGTTGCACGAGACAGCTCTAAGCCGTCAATCTGGCCTAGTCCCTAGGTTCGAAACCACGAGGCCGAAGGTCGACCACTGGGTCACAACCGGGTCGACCGGAGACCACACAACGCAAATCCGGCACGGAGAATCACCTGGCGGTCCTACCCTAGGCCGCCACACAGACTCTAGCGGTCCAGCATTAGGCCGCTACAAGGCCTCTGGCGGTCCAACCTTGGTCCGCGAGAAGACGAATCGCACTGGGCCTGGCGGTCCTACCCAGACCGCCACACGGCTCTAGCAGCCCAACCCTGGTCCGCCGTAATCCCTCTGGCGGTCGAACCCACGGCCACCAGGGGCGCAAGACTCCCAATCGGTCAAAAACATGTGCTCCGAGGCACGGCGATCAAAAATGGAGTAGCGGTCAAAGTCTCGGTCGCCACCCAGTCTGGCGGTTTTTCGTGCGGCCGCCAGAAGACAGAAACCCCTGTCGACAAAAACGTAACCTGTGGCGCACCCGCCTTGGGCCGCCACAACGTCTGGCGCACCTACCCAGGGCTGCCAGAGACTCTGGCGGTCTCTGGAAGCACCGCCATACCAGCCCGAGAACGGGCCGGCGGGAAACACCCAAAAATCCAAACCACGCCCCCAAACATCCATGGATGACGGGGAAAACAAGGGGGAAACTCCCCTAGGACCCCTAGCATGCATCTAGACCCTCAAAACGCAAAATTGTGGCTTGAAACGGTTGATCCGGTGACCACTCTCCAAAATATGGATTTTCCTTAAAAAGCTCAAATAGGCCCTCTAGGCTCACCACGGCCTACGAAACTCGTGGGAAAGAAAGAGCACGAGCTGGTGGTTCATCTCCCTACCTCCACCGAAGAAACGACGCGCCGTGGACGCCGATCCACGAAGAAAACACTACGAAACCCTCGCCGATTCACGAGCTCGCACCCGAGCTTCCACGCGCCACCGGCCCTCGATCCTCGACCCGTTCCTTGTTCCTCGCCTCCCGCCATCGCCGCTTCACCCTCCTCCGCCACGGTCGGCCGCCCGGGGAGAGGGGGAGAGAAAGAGATGAGAGAGAGTGAGAAAGAGAGAATGGGCACAGAGAGAGGTTAAAGGGTCAATATATAGAAAAACCCAAAAATTCCAAAAATTTAGAAAAATAGGAAAAATTACCTCCACGATCCTCGAGAAGAGCACAACGCGCTGGTACTATCCCGGAGTCGGAGAATGCCACGGTTCACCCTTCATAGAGTTTCGAAGGCACATCAGGGAAAAACACGTGTAAAGTATAAAATACACTCCGAAACCCACAAAATGATCCGAAAAATATCCGAAAAAAAAAATCGGGGGCATTACAGCCCTCCCCCCTTATAAGAATTTCGTCCTCTAAATTCAGGACAACCACAGTGGCACGGGGGGAGAACACCTCAACCAACTGACAACACTGTCAGAGCCCCAGTACTGAAAAACCTCGATTCTCACGAAAGCACCGATCATGAGGGATACGGCCAGACCATAATCACGAACAACGCCATGCTCCATACACCATACACACATCGGCCACCAGAGCAGGCACAACACAAGGGCACAAGTCTGGTATCACCTCTGACATAACGGAAACCAAAACACGGCATCACTGCCACCCTCCCACTCATCGAGGGAACGCAATTCTCGCCACAAGAACCAATCCACCGGTCAACGCCCATGCTCGGCATACCATCCAAACGCCAGCTTCACAACCAGCTGACCGCCACAAATCCGTCGGCTTCACGCCAAGGACCACTTCACACTTGGCAAGCCGAACAACACAACAGCACGGGACCAACTCTGTCAGAACTCAAATTTTGACAAAGCCAAGATCCCATCTGGAAAAATCATCTCAGAAACGGCCACCAAAGGCCTCACACGCACACGGCTCTCGCCATTCTCGAACCACAACCACCAGCATGTTCTATCTGTAAAAGACCCTCCACTGGTCACCAGACATTCGTCAACGGGAAACCTCCACCGGCCCAGTAGGCACGATCCAACTGATGACAGGCCATCCGCTGACTCACGCACAGACCAACACCACATCTAGACCTATCGTCATGCCAACTCTACCCTCTCAGGGGAGTACGGCGAAACCAAATGACAAGATCTTGGTGTCTTCAGTCTTCACCTCACTTGACTCAGACTTACAGGGGAATCATCCCTTACTGGTCGTAGACCAGGGATCACCATCCCACGTCAACCTCTCTTCACAGGCCCTGCACAGGCATCGTCCACCGTCCTGTCTCATCAAATCCTATCTCATCGAAACCTCCTCCTCAATTAATCCAAGGGGATGCCTGCCAATCCTGACTCTCGCTCTTATCACAAAGCCACGGGACAAAGAACCTCTTACAATCCACGGCACACTTATCCAGAACATGATCTCATCCGCAAACACGACCTCCAATGCAAGAACAGGGTACTCATGCGGCAACCTCGCCAGCACATTTCCCCAACTCCCCACCTGCCAGTGCCATGAACGATAATATCTCAAGCAAAGGCACGGCAACAACACATCTCACACCACCAGAGACAACGCATATCGAGGAATCAATCCTCCACATCGGGAACCACAACACCAACCGCAAATTCTCGCGAACACCGCCCAACTGGCACTCGTCCTCCCGGAACAGTGCCAACACCCTTACACATCAGGGAAATGGGCACGACTTCTCACAGACAACCACCTTGCCAAAACACAGGACGCGTCTCACACAGACTTCATAGCACACGAGGGCCAACCAATCCAAGACATGATGCGAGACGACGAACCATAGCCAAACGCGATTCTCTCCAGCCAAAGGGGAACCCAATCACACCTCCGACCAATGAAAAATCTCTACACTCGACCTGACCTCGGACCTTACGCACGCTGGAAACATCACCTTCTAGCACCAAGAAAACCTTCGCTTCCGTCAGGTCAGTGCCTCCGACACACTCGACGAGTGTCACGTAGGACCACAATCATAACATCTCTCGATGCACCACCACCGCAATTCCTCAAACTGCAACACGCCACGCCAAGAGCCGCAACACGAGCCATAATCGACAACCGTCGACGCTCATCCTCGAGTCCCGAAACTCATGGGACATCTCCGTCCAATCCTGCCTCAACATCTGCAAAGATAACCAGAACCGACACATCATTTCTGACGCCACAGAGCATGACAAGAGCATCAGCTCGACAATGAGCAGCTCAACAGAAGGTCCTCCGTTCACCAGAGCACAATTCTCGACCAAAGCACCCGCTTTGCCACCTCAAACCACGACCTTAACACCGCAGGGGCTGAACAATCCTCAAGCTGGAGTGGCCAGACTCGACAACAGCTCCCTCAGGGCACACTCACGGCCACTTAATGACGAACAGTTCTCACCAGCCACCTTACCTTGCTGCAAATTCCTCGAACGCAGCACCACAACAGCACACCTGCCGGCAACCTCTGCCCAACGCAGTACACCCGGGGCCACCATCGATGAGGGAGAAAGCTCTCAACCTCGATCCTCAGACCCGACGTCGGCATTCCAACGAAACAGCAACCACATTCACAGCGACAACGCCGCGCACTCATGCTCTTACACGAGAAACCAAGCAGAAAACATGCACAAAACCCTATGCCAGCTGCCGACTGTACTGGACCTTATGGACTCTGATCACTACGATATCTTGAATTCCTATGTACGTCCACAACCACGCTCTAATACCAACTGTGGCGACCCGAGATCTGGATACCAGGAAAGGAACCCGATACCATTCGAATCCTGACCCGCCGCCCATGATCCGGGACTCGGAAAGGCTAAAAAGGAGTGTGGAGGTACAAAGAAATAGGAAATAAAGTAGGACAATTCAATAATTAACAGAAATAAATAATCTAACTACAACAGAGTCCAGTCCAACAGAAGTACAGTCTAAAGCAGTAAAACGTACCGAACACCGAGTGAACACTCGGCCCGACGAGCTGGCAACTAAGAACCTGCACGCAACGCCCTCGAACCCTGACGAAGAACCGCCGCACCTGAAATGCAGGGGTGAGCCTCCTGTCACTAGCTCAGTAGGGATCCCGCGGAACCCCAACTAAGAACAACGGCGGTAACGGAAAGCAGAACTACGAAAGCAGGAAAGTAACTACGGTGGCCGGCAAAACCTCGGCTCTACAGCTACTCCTACTGTACCAAAAAAACACGACCCGATCTCCCGTCGGGGGACAACCAAGTCACGCACCCGACATCCCGATTCCACGATCGGGGACCACCAGACACGAACCGCCCTAGCCACGCTACTAGGAAAACGTCATGACGCCTCAATCGCGGAGGCCTGCCCTCATAGAAGGGCCCAAGCCGACACCACCTGGTTTGGAAACACAATCACGACCTCGCCGTCGTGAACTCAATGCCGCCTAGGGAAAACCCTCGGTGACGCTCACCGGAAACCCCAGACCTCGACTACGGAAACACTCCCGCCCACTAGAAGAACGACCGGACGCATCCCCTGACGTCTTACACCGCGTCACAAGTGTCTAGCTACAACGCCCCAAGCGGAGACTCAGACACACTCAGTAACCAGTACCACAGAACAAGGACTAATTGGGGTCGCGCCTGCCGGCGCCGTCCCACGCCCCCAACCTCGTGTGCACACTCAGACCATATGCCATAGGCCTGTCCTCTAGCTGGTAATTCCCCCTAAGCCCGGACTCGGCTGTACGTGGGGGCCCTACGGTAACCAGCCTACTAACCGTCTCTCTCGGGTCAACCGCTCCACCACTCCCGGGTGGGTCAGCACACGCGTGCCGTAAGAAGGCTACGACTAGTGGACGTGTCACAGAACGTGGACACTGAAAATCACGCATGCACCCATTGTGAGTAACACGGAGTAATAGGTGGCACGATGCCACTAGACTCTGGACAGCCCACTAGACCTACTAAACTCAACGGTCTTTGAGTCACGAGACTCAGGGTCAAGACCATTGCACGAGACAGCTCTGAGCCGTCAATCTGGCCTAGTCCCTAGGTTCGAAACCACGAGGCCGAAGGTCGACCACTGGGTCACAACCGGGTCGACCGGAGACCACACAACGCGAATCTGGCATGGAGAATTACATGGCGGTCCTACCCTAGGCCGCCACACATACTCTAGCGGTCCAGCATCAGGCCGCTACAAGGCCTCTGGCGGTCCAACCTTGGTCCGCGAGAAGACGAATCACACTGGGCCTGGCGGTCCTACCCAGTCCGCCGTAATCCCTCTGGCAGTCGAACCCACGGCCGCCAGGGGCGCAAGACTCCCAATCGGTCAAAAACATGTGCTCCGAGGCACGACGATCGAAAATGGAGTAGCGGTCGAAGTCTCGGCCGCCACCCAGTCTGGCGGTTTATCGTGCGGCTGCCAGAAGATAGAAACCCCTGCTGATAAAATAGTAACCTGTGGCGCACTAGCCTTGGGCCGCCACAGCGTCTGGCGCACCTACCCAGGGCCGCCCGAGACTCTGGTAGTCTTTGGAATGACCGCCATACCAGCCCGAGAACGGGCCGGCGGGAAACACCCAAAAATCCAAACCACGCCCCCAAACATCCATGGATGAGGGGGAAAACAAGGGGGAAGCTCCCCTAGAACCCCTAGCATGCATCTAGACCCTCAAAACGTGAAATCGTGGCTTGAAACGGTAGATCGGGCGACCACTCCCCAAAAGATCGATTTTCCCCAAAAAGCTCAAATAGGCCCTCTTGGCTCACCACGGCCTATGAAACTCGCGAGAAAGGTAGAGCACGAGCTGGGGGTCCATTTTCCTACCTCCACCGAAGAAACGATGCGCCGTGGACGCCGATCCACGAAGAAAACACCCCGAAACCCTCGCCGGTTCACGAGCTCGCACCCGAGCTTCCACGCGCCACCGGCCCTCGATCCTCGACCCGTTCCTAGTTCCTCGCCTCCCGCCATCGCCGCCTCGCCCTCCTCCGCCACGGTCGGCCGCCTGGGGAGAGGGGGAGAGAAAGAGATGAGAGAGAGTGAGAAAGAGAGAATGGGGAGAGAGAGAGGTTAAAGGGTTAATATATAGAAAAACTCAAAAAATGTAGAAATTCAGAAAAATACAAAAAATTATCTCCACGATCCTCGGGAAGAGCACAATGCGCTGGTACTGTCCCGGTGTCGAAGAACGTCACGGTTCACACTGCACAAAGTTCCAAATGCACATCAGAGAAAAACACGTGTAAAGTACAAAATACACTCCGAAACCCACAAAATGATCCGAAAAATTTCCGGACAAAAAAAATCTGGGACATTACAATATGTGTCATGATAAAGAGAGAAACTGCGTACATGTATATACTGAAATTTAACTTAAGGAATATATTTAGATAGATACGATTGAATTACATGATATCGGCGTCCCGCTCTGTTCGAAGTGCAGTTGCTGCCTCTCATTTCAGATTGAGAGCTCCCTCCACTTATTTTTCCATGGTAACATCGCCGTGGATGTTTGGTCTACCCTCTACGACCTCCTACGATTCCACAACTCTTTAGCCCCCTCCGTTGTGTCGGCCGTCACAGACTTCTTGGCTGGCCTACACCTTTCATCCTTAGCAGGGTGCTTCTATAGATGTATTTTCATGGCTGCCCTCTGGGAAATATGGCATTGCAGAAATTCAGCCCGGTATCAGGCTCAACCTATGATGACGCGCCACATCCTTTGTCGGATCATGCAGACTGCCCGCTCCATTGTTCAGTTGCCACCGTTTAAGGGGAAGCTTCCCCTCCCTAGCCTTGGCACGCTCCTGGCCTCTTGGGCCATCCTCATCTCGGTCCCCCGATCGACCCCTCCTAGGCTCATCCGGTGGTTTCCACCCCCGTCAGGCCGGCTTAACCTCAACAAGGATGGTGCCTTCAAACGCAGCTTCGGCGCAGCGGGTGGTGGGGGCGTGCTTTGGGATGCCCATGGTGATTTACTCCTTGCCTTTGCTGCGGCCTACCCCATGTGAGCGACGTCACGCGGAATGCCGGAGGAGGCGAAGCGGAGCGCGCGGGGGCTCGTTTTGCTGCAACACAGAAAGAAGAGAGAAGAGGAGAGAGACCACCACGGGAGATTACTCCGGCGGGGCGTACGGAATAGATGTAGCGTAACAAGATATGAGGATTAAACGGCCATAGCGAAAAATGACTCTCCGCGACCTCTGGAGATGGGAAAAGTGCAGAATTTAAGTGACAGAAATTTAAACGGCCATTGCGGGAAATGACTCGCCGCGACCTCGAGAATATAACAAATATAAGAAGCACGGAATGTAAGTGACAGAAACTTAAACGGCCATTGCGGGAAATGACTCGCCGCAGCCTCGAGAATATAACAGATATAAGAATAACATAGAATATTAGTGACAGAAATTTAAACGGTCATTGCGAAAAATGACTCGCCGCGCCCTCGAGAATATAGCAGATACAAGAACAGCACAGAATATAAGTGACGAAAATTTAAACGGCCATTGCTGGAAATGACTCTCCGCGGCCTCGAGAATATAGCAGATATAAGAGCAGCACAGAATATAAGTGACGGAAATTTAAATGGCCATTGCGGGAAATGATAGGTTCGGTGCGATGGATTCAGAGGGGGGTGAATGAATCCCACCCTTAAAAACTTTTCGCTCAATAAAAATTTAGAACGCTAACAAGGCAAGATAGACAAACTGAAAATCTAATCAAATTCTCTTTTGAACTAAAGAACAAATATGTATCGCACCCCTAAACAATCAACTAGCGGAAGCAGAAGAAAGCAATCAACCCACTACATAGATAGAAACAAGAATGCTCAAGGCAACCTGTGAAGGAGGTAGAAAACAAGGAGCAAACGCACAAGCCCAACCACACTGCACAGAAGATTTTTTAGGTGGTTCGGTCACCAAGACCTACGTCCACCCCTCACTCCAAACCGGAGTGAGGCTTCTACTAGCTAACGCTAGAACCGCAGACTCAGTCTGCAACAGGTGTTGCCTAACAGCTTGACCAGGGGAACAACCTCCCCTCTTCCTCCAAACTGGAGGGAACCACTAGTGACACCCAGTCACTAGAAAACCAGAGACCGAAGTCTCTCTTCCTCCAGACCAGGAGGGAACACCTGGACTTGCAACCCACAAGACCAGAACCGGGGACGAATCTTCCTGCCTCCAAACCGGAGGGGAACCCACAAGTGACACCCAACCACTTGCAAACCTGAGGTCACAGACCTCTCTTCCTCCACACCAGAGGGAACCCCGATCTCAATCCAGAGAATCAGAAAACATAGTGACCAAATGAAAAGGAAAAATAAGAAATGAAAAATACACAGCGATCAGAAAGATGTAAAGGATAATAGCATAGATGTGGCTCCCATGGAGCTGACTGGCCTAGATTTGATCTATGGTCCAGTAGACAGATCTTCAATAGAGTCTTCTTTCTTCTTCTCCACGAACTCTCTCTCTTTCTCTTTTTCTTCTTCTACTTTCACACTCTGCCTCTCTGCCCCTCCTCTCGTTTCTTCTCACTCTGTTCTTCTGCTGGATCTCTTTCTTCTTCTGCTGGATCTCTTTCTTCTTCTTCTCTCTGCCTCTTTGCTGCTCTCACCTTCTTCTATCACAGTCTCGATTAGTCTTCTCCAGATGGAGAAGGCTTCTATTTATAGCAGCAGTAGATGTAGGGCGTGTGCAGGGCTTGTGCCTTCTCTGTCCAGATAACCTAGGATCACGTGCCAGGTGCCAACCTCGGATCACGTGCCCATTCATCAGCCTGTACAATGACAGAGTTACTTCAGTCGATCAACAAAGAATGTATAGACTTAATGAAATAATGCATGAACAAACTTGTATGAAGAACAGACTGTACAGACTTCAGACTCAGCTGCGAACTAAGCTAAAGAGTGTATAGACTTGAATGCTTTGAAAGGATTGTATAGACTTCGTCTTGAAGGAGATGCACATATGCACAATGAACATGGATTGAAAGACTAAGCCACGAGCAGTGCATGTATAGACTTTCTGAACAGCAGCATAACCATATCAACAGTAAATGTGTAGACTTTGTATTGAAGGATGCACAATAGAATGAAAGTATGCACATTGAATGCATGAGATGCTCAGACAAGCTGTCACCGAATGTACAGACTTTGTCTTAGTGTTTATGCATGAGTCTATGAATGAATGTACAGACTTTCTATGCTGCGTGTACAAGACGCTAAGAGAGACGCTGTATAGACTTGACAATGCATGGACTATGCACATAGACGCAGCAAGACTCTGTGAGCGCCAAGCCAATGTACAGACTTTGCGAGCGCCAGGACCATGTACAGACTTAGAATGAACGAAGCACACTATGTATAGACTTGATCAATTATCACTTAATGGATGTATAGACTTAGGCAAACGCTGTACAGAAGGAGACGATGCATGTTGTAGAGACTTAACATGAAACGCTGCATTCTAGCCAAAACGCTGTACAGACTTTGGATGCTTGTGTATGCAAGAGGGAAATGCATTGTATAGACTTAGCGATGCAATGGACAGTAATGTATAGACTTTGTGATGCACAACCATATCCAATGTATAGACTTCAATGCAAAGGCTGGAGTGTGGCGGATGTATAGACTTCACCTAAGCAAGGGCTGTACAAACATTGGAATGTACAGACTTTGCCAAAGTATAGATTTGCATGAGCAGGTGACAATGTATAGACTTTGATGCGGCTTCAAAGCAACCATGTGAAGACTTTACCAATGTACAGACTTAGTGTTCTTAACGTAGATAAAGCTAAGGAATGTATAGACTTTGGAAGATGCAGACTGGGTAATGTACAGACTTTACTTCGTGCAAGCTACAGGACAATGCAGGCTGTACAGACTTTGAGAGACAATGCAATGTGTAGACTTAGCGTGTGCTGTGAACAATGTATAGACTTTGCGTGGATGACCAGACAATGTATAGACTTGCACATATGCATGAACAAGTGGCGATGTACAGACTTGGCCAATGTGCAGACTTGAAGCAAGGAGACGATGTGTAGACTTGGCCAATGTACAGACTTGAATTCGAAGAATGTATAGACTTGCCACTAAGGAATGTGCAAACTTGGCAATGCAATGTATAGACTTAAAGTTGATGCACAAACACAACTGCAAGGAATGTATAGACTTTGTGCAATGTGCAGACTTTGCATGCATGTGAATGTATAGACTTTGTGCAATGTGCAGACTTTACATGCATGTGAATGTATAGACTTTGCAGACTTGCATGCTGTGCGATGTACAGACTTAGTGTTGCAAACACAGGCTGTACAGACTTTGAATGTGCATGCATGAGAGACATGAAATGCATTGGTTGTACAGACTTGATCAATGTACTGACTCTGTTGCATGCTTGCATCGACTTTATGTATGAATAATGTGTTCGATGAAATGCCATGCAAACAAGATCAATTCATATGCAGACACAGGTCATAGTCATGCGTGCACAATGGCTTGCAATGAACAATGTACTGACTATGCCATGCTCACAATTAATACATGTAACAAGGATGTATAGACTTGCTGTAATGATGCACAACCATAACAGAAACCAATGTGCAGACTTTGTATGCCACGATGTACAGACTTGCTGTGTGCATAAGGCAAGGCTAACGGATGTATAGACTTTCCGTGCCTGCAACAAGACCCTGTACAGACTTAATGCGTGTGAAATACAGCAAGGCAATGTGTATGCAGTGATGCAATGTGCAGGACTTCCACAAGCAGAGAAATGCATAAACCTTACAGAATGACTGAACATATTTATGAATGCTTTATGATCTGATAAAATGACTGAACATCACATGGTGACTCACAGTAATTGACTCACATAAAAACCAATCATCAAAACCACAAGGCCACAACAATCTCCCCCATTTTGATGATGGCAACACTGTGAGTCATTCTGATGACTCAAACTATTCTCCCCCTTTGACTTCATCACAAAAGGAAATAGTTTGAGAGGGAAGTTCAAACAAATTTATGACTCAATCAATTTCTCCCCCTTGTTATTATCAAGATGAACCATGGAGAGGTATGAATGCAGAAATGCAGATGCAACAAGAAATGCAAGAACTCCCCCTAAATGTATGAATGTAAGCACACAATTCTCCCTCTTTAAAAATTTCTATGCAGCATGATTCATATGACAAGGAAGCTCCCCCTGAATAAATGGAATCTTATGAGATGGATGAGAAGGAGACCAAAGTGACAATCAAGGATAAGTTCTGGTCATGATGAATCAATGACAGTGAGGAAAAGAATTTCACTAAGCTCCAAATACAAGGAATTCAACAAGATTTTCAAGGAGATATCAATCTCATAAATCCAAAACATAATTTTTCAAAGTCTTCCATTATAAGGGCTTATGAATGAATTTTATTGATCAGCATGGTTTAAACATGATGTATGCTAAGTTTGTCAATAAAATTCTGTATTTATATCTAAAATCACAGTTTAATAAAAATGAACCAAGCCCTCATATTTATATCTTGATTATCCTCCCTTTGTCTTACACAATCAAATGTATTGACTTCTTTCAGAATTACATGCACTAGTATTGAGATCAAGCAATTATGAAGTCATATGATTTTGTCTAAGGTTGTAGCAAATTGATTTTAGCATCAATATTCAAATATAGTAATTTGTTCAACAAATTTTCATGCTACAAATTTTACGAGCACTCTAGTTCAGTGCACACCTTGTAACTAGAGGATATACATTGATCAGACGCCAATATCCCTAAGCACTTAGTGTGACTAACAGTCATGCTTTATATTAACAGAGTTAACATTTACACCTCATGACATACCTCAACTCATTTCTTTGATGAGTGAGATGTGTTTCTCAGTGTGCATGTCAGTGCTCTGCCTGATTAACAATCATTCTTAAGCAGAGTTAACTATGGCACCTCATGACACAGTCCTTTGGACATGTGTTTCTCAGTGACCAAAGTCATTGCTCTGACAGAATTTACCCTTTAGACATTTCAGAAAAACTCATTTGCTTCAAATCAATACTAATTTCATGTACTTAACCAAATAAAGCCATGTATTCAATAATGTAGATTTCAGAAGATTTTACAAGACACAATATGAAACAGTTTGTTAAAGTTTATTAAACATGATTCAGATATTTTTAAGATATTTAAAGACAAACTCAATGAATACATTAAACTTAAACCACCTGAGTTATTTCAGACATTCATAAAATCGTATAATAGAAGATTCCTAGTTCAAGTGTTTTCAGATTTATGATCGAGACAAGCCCCATTGAAATCTTCATGAATGGCTGATAGAAGAGATTCAGCAAGAATAAGTGATTTTGAAGCTCAATATTTTCTGATATGATCAAGGTTTATCAATAGAATCAATACAGAGGATATGCACATCAAGCAAGATAACAGGAGGTCTGGCATGTTTCAGGATTTTCAAGGATAACATGCAATGAATTCTGACAAGTGTATGCATTTGACAATCTGCATGCAATGCATTGACTCCCCCTGACAATATGCATTCAATCAATCTTTTTGACATTTTCAATGTAATGAGATGCAATGCAATTAACTATATGTATGCAAAGACATGCAAAGACTTCAACAAACTCCCCCTGAAAACATGCAATGTTTTGCCATGAGAACAGAACATATATCTTTGTGACTCATGCACATTCAGACTGTCCTATCAAGCAATGACCCATGGTACTAGGCGGAGAACCTGGTCTAAAAGACCATCTCACACATAGTAAGAGCATCCAGACAAATTTCACCTGCCTTTTAGTAGCTTACTATTTAATATACCATAGTGGTCAATCATGATAATTCAACATGCAGTCCTATATGCAATCCAGATTTTCAGTGAGCTATGCAACAGACAGATTTCAAACAACATTCATATGCAGTTCATATTTTTAGAAATTGCAAGTTTATTCCCATTTCAATATCTAAATAGACAATTCAGTATGAGCATTGAGAGACATGAATACTCATAGTGTTCAAAAGATGATAAATATGCAAGAACACATCAAACAAGATATGCAATGAATTTTAAAATAGGAAATGTAGAGAATATACCTGAAAAGTTCAGAAAGGGGTTTTCCATACTTGAGTGCCTTGGTTTATTAACCCATGTTTATTCCTCAGCTTCCAAGGCACACCTGCAAGTTAGCACACTATTTTGCATGGGCAGGTACACAAACAGTCTTGGGTCCTGACATGACAGTGATCCCTTTGAATGGCACTCTTAACTTTTTCTGGGCAAGTAGATCATCAGTTTTCATTACCGAGCAATTATTCATAGAATGCCCAAAGCCACCACAATAACGACATGAAACAGCATGTTTTGTGTTCTTGATGTGCACATTAGCATGATCATGAAATCTATGTGTATGAGAATTAAAGTTTCTGTTGTTTGCATGAAAGTTCTGTCCTTTGTTATCATTCGGCCAGCAATTTACAGCTTTGTAGCCAAACTTTTCATATTCAAAATGAGAAGAGTGATTTCTTCTCTTAATAGGTGACCAGCACTCTCTAGCCAGATGGCCTGGCTTCCAACAGTTAGAGCATGCAAGAGACTTTCTGTTAAAGACAAATTCAGGTTTATCAAAAAACTTTCTATTTGCAGGGAATCTACCAGATTTATAGTTAGACTTCCTTCCCTGAGCATGCCAACATTGGGCTGCAATGTGGCCCATCTTGCCACAGTGAAAGCATGAATTAGAATTTCTCCCACCAGCACTCAGCCAGCATTCAAATCTCTTATGACCCAATTTTTCACAATTAAAGCATGTCATATGCTGGTCTATTGAATCAAACTTGTTCTTGTTAACAGCATGACTGTTTGCATGAAATTTAGCATGATATGAATGTGATTTTTTCTTATCATTAACAAACCAGCATTGTGTAATCTTGTGTCCTAATTTACCATAATGAAAACATTCAATTTTCTTTTTTGAGATGAAGGATTTTTATCATGAAATTTCCTAGCATTCATATCATCATTCTCCATCAATTTACACTCATGCATCAAATGACCGAATCTATGACAGTAATGACAGATCATTTTCTTTTTAGATGCATGTGAGTGTGTGTGAGGACTGTGATCAACATGCACTGATGAACCTTTTTTATTTATTTTCTGTTCTCCAGTCTTTTTCTGATTTTTATCCTATTTTTCTATTTTCTTAGCCTTGTACTGAGGTGGAGATGAGGTAGAAGGCTTTTCTTGTTCTGAAGATTTAACAAAAATAGTTTTCAGGTTGGATCCATCAACCTTCCTCATGACTGGATTGTAACCCAGTCCCTCTTTCTTAAAATTAACCTTTGTTCCCAGCAATTTATTCAGATTATTTTGCCCACTAACAAATTTAGACAGAGAACTCTTCAAATTTTGAATTTCATTTTCGAGAGATGCAACGTTTATTTCATAACTTGCAATCTCTTGCTCACTGCAATTGACAGCTTCGTTCAAAACTTTGTTAGCTGTTTTGTATTTTTCAATTTCCTTTCTCAGCTCATCTACTTCTTCAGTTTCGTTTGTACAGATGACTTTCCCTTTCTCCAAAGTAAGAAGTCTTTCAGATATCGAAGAGTTCAGCAGTTTTAACTTCTCATTCTCTTCCTTAAGCTTATCATTTTGAATTAACTCATTTATTAGAGTCTGATCTTCTGAGTTAACCTTGCTTTCTCTCCCAGCTTCAAACTCTTTCAATTCTTTTTGCTATTTTTCAAGATCTTTCTGCAATTCCATATTTACAGATCTTATGGCATTAAATTTTTCAGCAAACAAGTTCTTCTCTTGCTCAAGTTTCCCAAATTTTTCTTCATTTTATTTAACAGATTTTCTAAGAGAGTCATTTTCAGATTTTAGCCTACTTAGTTCAGAGCAGACACATTCAAGTTCCTTCTTCAATTTTTCATTCTGATTTTTATGCATATGGATATCAGACAAACATGCATCATGAGATTGCTTGATATTTGAACAATTTTCACATGGAGAACTTGAACTATCTAACCCAGTACCCTTTTTCAATTTTTTATACTGTTTTCTTAACCTCTCATGTGACTCTAATAATTCAGCATATGCATTCTCCCAATCATCTAAAGTATAGTTCTCAAAAGGGTTTACCTCCTCATCATTATCGTCTTCATCCTGATTGCTGCCTTGATCGCTGCCACTTTGATTACTTCTGTTAGCCATCATGCAGCTGTCCTCATCTATCCTGTGAGCTAGCTTCAGCACATCCAGAATGTCCTTAGCAGACCTGCAATCATGAAAGCAACAATGTAAGGCTTTGTCAGTAGCTGCTTTCATCAGATTCAAAGCTTTCTGATTTTCTCCATCCTTTGATCTGTGACTGTCGGTCCATTTGGACACTTTCTTTGGTAATCTGTGAGGACCTTGTGAAATTAACTTCCACAGATCAGGATTAACTGATATAACATATTTGCGCAGACTGACAAACCACACATTAATATTAAGGCCGTTGAAAACCGGTGGATCACCCATGGAAACAGATCAGATTAATGCAACAGGAGTAATGATGCACCAAAAGCGAGATAGCACCGAAGACTGTAGGATCGGATCTGCAGGACGCTGGACCTACTATGCAGACACGCGCTCTGATACCAAATGATAAGATCGGTGCGATGGATTCAGAGGGGGGGTGAATGAATCCCACCCTTAAAAACTTTTTGCTCAATGAAAATTTAGAACGCTAACAAGGCAAGATAGACAAACTGAAAATCTAATCAAATTCTCTTTTGAACCAAAGAACAAATATGTATCGCGCCCCTAAACAATCAACTAGCGGAAGCAGAAGAAAGCAATCAACCCACTGCACAGATAGAAACAAGAATGCTCAAGGCAACCTGTGAAGGAGGTAGAAGACAAGGAGCAAACGCACAAGCCCAACCACACTGCACAGAAGATTTTTAGGTGGTTCGGTCACCAAGACCTACGTCCACCCCTCACTCCAAACCGGAGTGAGGCTTCCACTAGCTAACGCTAGAACCGCAGACTCAGTCTGCAATAGGTGCTGCCTAACAGCTTGACCAGGGGAACAACCTCCCCACTTCCTCCAAACCAGAGGGAGCCACTAGTGACACCCAGTCACTAGCAAACCAGAGACCGAAGTCTCTCTTCCTCCAGACCAGGAGGGAACACCTGGACTTGCAACCCACAAGACCAGAACCGGAGAAGAATCTCCCTTCCTCCAAACCGGAGGGGAACCCACAAGTGACACCCAGCCACTTGCAAACCAGAGGTCACGGACCTCTCTTCCTCCACACCAGAGGGAACCCCGATCTCAAACCAGAGAATCGGAAAACATAGTGACCAAATGAAAAGGAAAAACAAGAAATGAAAAATACACAGCGATCAGAAAGCTGTAAAGGATAATAACATAGATGTGGCTCCCATGGAGCTGACTGGCCTGGATTTGATCCACGGTCCAGTAGATAGATCTTCAATAGAGTCTTCTTTCTTCTTCTCCATGAACTCTCTCTCTTTCTCTTTTTCTTCTTCTGCTTTCACACTCTACCTCTCTGCCCTCCTCTCGTTTCTTCTCACTCTGTTCTCTCTTTTCTTCTTCTGCTGGATCTCTTTCTTCTTCTTCTCTCTGCCTCTCTGCTGCTCTCACCTTCTTCTATCACAGTCTCGATCAGTCTTCTCCAGATGGAGAAGGCTTCTATTTATAGCAGCAGTAGATGTAGGGCGTGTGTAGGGCTTGTGCCCTCTCTGTCCAGATAACCTAGGATCACGTGTCAGGTGCCAACCTCGGATCACGTGCCCATTCATCAGCATGTACAATGACAGAGTTACTTCAGTCGATCAACAAAGAATGTATAGACTTAATGAAATAATGCATGAACAAACTTGTATGAAGAACAGACTGTACAGACTTCAGACTCAGCTGCGAACTGAGCTAAAGAGTGTATAGACTTGAATGCTTGGAAAGGATTGTATAGACTTCGTCTTGAAGGAGATGCACATATGCACAATGAACATGGATTGAAAGACTAAGCCACGAGCAGAGCATGTATAGACTTGCTAAACAGCAGCATAACCATATCAGCAGTAAATGTGTAGACTTTGTATTGAAGGATGCACAATAGAATGAAAGTATGCACATTGAATGCATGAGATGCTCAGACAAGCTGTCACCGAATGTACAGACTTTGTCTTAGTATTTTTGCAGTCTGTCAACGAATGTACAGACTTTCTATGCTGCATGCACAAGACGCTAAGAGAGACGCTGTATAGACTTGACAATGCATGGACTATGCACATAGACGCAGCAAGACTCTGTGAGCGCCAAGCCGATGTACAGACTTTGCGAGCGCCAGGACCATGTACAGACTTAGAATGAACGAAGCACACGATATATAGACTTGATCAATTATCACTTAATGGATGTATAGACTTAGGCAAACGATGTACAAAAGGAGACGATGCATGCTGTACAGACTTAACATGAAACGCTGCATTCTAGCCAAAACGCTGTACAGACTTTGGATGCTTGTGTATGCATGAGGGCAATGCATTGTATAGACTTAGCGATGCAATGGACAGCAATGTATAGACTTTGTGATGCACAACCATATCCAATGTATAGACTTCAATGCAAAGGCTGGAGTGTGACGGATGTATAGACTTCACCTAAGCAAGGGCTGTACAGACATTGGAATGTACAGACTTTGCCAAAGTATAGACTTGCACGAGCAGGCGACAATGTATAGACTTTGATGCGGCTTCAAAGTAACCATGTGCAGACTTTACCGATGTACAGACTTAGTGTTCTGAACGTAGGTAAAGCTAAGGAATGTATAGACTTTGGAAGATGCAGATTGGGCAATGTACAGACTTTACTTTGTGCAAGCTACAGGACAATGCAGGCTGTACAGACTTTGAGAGACAATGCAATGTGTAGACTTAGCGTGTGCTGTGAACAATGCATAGACTTTGCGTGGATGACCAAACAATGTATAGACTTGCACATATGCATGAACAAGTGGCGATGTACAGACTTGGCCAATGTGCAGACTTGAAGCAAGGAGACGATGTGTAGACTTGGCCAATGTACAGACTTGAATTCGAGGAATGTATAGACTTGCCACTAAGGAATGTGTAGACTTGACAATGCACTGTATAGACTTAAAGTTGATGCACAAACACAACTGCAAGGAATGCATAGACTTTGTGCTTATAGACTTTGTGCAATGTGCAGACTTTGCATGCATGTGAATGTATAGACATTGCAGACTTGCATGCTGTGCGATGTACACACTTAGTGTTGCAAACACAGGCTGTACAGACTTTGAATGTGCATGCATGAGAGACATGAAATGCATTGGCTGTACAGGCTTGATCAATGTACTGACTCTGTTGCATGCTTGCATCGACTTTATGTATGCATAATGTGTTCGATGAAATGCCATGAAAACAAGATCAATTCATATGCAGACACAGGTCATAGTCATGCGTGCACAATGGCTTGCAATGAACAATGTACTGACTATGCCATGCTCACAGTTAATGCATGTAACAAGGATGCACATACTTGCTGTAATGATGCACAACCATAACGGAAACCAATGTGCAGACTTTGTATGCCACGATGTACAGACTTGTTGTGTGCATAAGGCAAGGCTAACGGATGTATAGACTTGCCGTGCCTGCAACAAGACCCTGTATAGACTTAATGCGTGTGAAATACAGCAAGGCAATGTGTATGCAGTGATGCAATGTGCAGGACTTCCACAAGCAGAGAAATGCATAAACCTTACAGAATGACTGAACATATTTATGAATGCTTTATGATCTGATAAAATGACTGAACATCACATGGTGACTCACAGTGATTGACTCACATAACAACCAATCATTAAAACCACAAGGCCACAACAGGAAATGACTCTCCGCGACCTCGAGAATATAGCAGATATAAGAACAGCACAGAATATAAGTGACGGAAATTTAAACGGCCATTGTGAGAAATGACTCTCCGCGGCCTCGAGAATATGATGTGATCGCCAGAGGCCGGAGACCCCAAAATAAAGAAAGTGATCGCGCCTACCTCAAAAGCGGGAGATGGCAGGTTGCTTCTTCCTCTCCCTTCAGCCGGCCGATGGAGAGGGCTTTCCTTGGTTACCCTTGCAAAAGAAGAAACAGACAAATAACAGGTGAATCAGAAAAGATTGTAGTGTAGTATTAGTCCCTTGATAAAGAATAATGAAATCGTGACAAGACACACACCTGGTTGGTGTTATTTTTAAACCCCTCTCGGACACGAGTAGGTGGAAAATGCTATGGTGAATGGGGGATCGTGCAAACGTGCATAAAAATGGATCTTCCTTATGAAAGGAGATGACGGATGACGGGATGATGCATGCGATAGAAATGACAAAAGAGAAGGGGATAGAATGGCTTATTGAAGGTGCCGATGGCGGGATCCGGTGGAGCTTCGGCAGCGTGGGGATGACGTGGAAGCATAACGGATGGAACTAGCCTTCCTCTCGCGAGCGCGGGCACTCGAGAAGCCGGCAGAACCTCCCCCTGTAAAAGACCCACTGGTTAGAAATGGGATCCGGTAGAGTCTCTCCTTCCTCTGTCGGATCTGAAGCCCCCTCCCTTCGAGGGAGGGGGTCCTCTATTTATAGAGGGGGAAGTGATTGAGGCATCCAAGATCCTGGACGCCTCATCATTGAGGCGTCCAGGACCTTGGACGCCTCCATTAATATTTTTTTTATTTTTTTATATTTCTTTGAGGCGTCCAACCATTTGGATGCCTGAATATTTTATAATATTATTATTCTTTTTATTCTTTTTATTCTTTTTATTTCTTTGAGGCGTCCAACCATTTGGACGCTTAAATACTTTTTTATTTTTTTTAATTTATTGAGGCGTCCGGGACCATGGACGCGCCCATTTTCGCCCACCGAATCGCCGCCGAAAGCCGTCGACATTGGAGAAGACGCGTGGTTTCAACGGGTAACCGTGGCTCTCGAAGGGCGCGTCTAGCCTATAAGACGTCTCTATGATTAGATTTATTCGAAAATGTCAAACTAAACGGTCGGATCGGCACTGCGTGCGCGCTGCACGAGGCTTCTGAATAAGATGTCTAACCATCTTGACACGTCAAAGATTTTCACGAATAAAAATTCAAAAAATGTAAAAAAAATTCATAAAAATATGAAATCACCAGAGTAATTAAAAATGTGAAGGCCGCCTTGGGGTATCATAGTGTAATATGAGATTTACTCACGGTAATGTCAAGAACGTCTACAGCTGCCCCGCCTTGACGTCTGCTTTGCAAGGGAGTGGCACGTAATGGAGTGGCATCGGGGCGAAATGAAATGGAGTGGGAACGGTATGAAAAGTAGATGCCAAGGTGTGATGAGACACACTTTCAACATTATGGTTTGGAATGTTTTCAGAGTTTTCAATGAGACGACCTTGAAGAAGGTCTTCCGAATTCAACAATTGCTTGGACGGAAATCAAACAAGGAAGGGAAAAATGTGCACTCAGGCATGAGTAGAAAAAGGGAGCAACTTCTCTGTGTGGAAGTACCTGGGTCGTAAACCTACAGGTTTCACCTTGGGGAGCGGTTACCACCCAATGTGGAAGTGTTGCGGCCAAGGTGGGTCAAATAGAGTAAAACTAAAGGAATATTTGAGGATCAATCCAAACAAGGGTCTCTTTTGGAAGAACAGCCCAGGGCTGTCTCTAGGAAACTCAGTATTTCGTTCGGAATGGAATATCTCATATTATAAGAATTTAAGCACAGTGGCCTTCACAATCGAATTACCTTGAATGATATTCCGCAATGGAATCAAAGTCCTACATGAATGCATGCTGGGTTTAAAAGAAAACTTAAAACAAATTAAAATAGAAAATAGTCAAGGATAATATTGTCAAGTTGTTAAGAATGGATCAGGATACCGATCCGGTGAGCTGATACTGAGCCGGGGCCCGTTTATCCACGCACCAACTCACCGAATGTAACCATCGTCCCCTCGCTCTCATAACTTAACGGCCTATCCGCACAACTTAAATTCCTCTGAAATCATCACTATTTTTGTTGAAGGGGAACTCAAATTCTAGAGTCATTCAGGTCGCAAGGTCCTTGACATGTTCTAGTAGCGTAAATATTATATAATACAATGCATGACATGGTGGGACTAGTTACCGAATGGCGGCACGTGATGGGACAGTGGTGTCCACCAGTGAAACCTTCACTGAATAACATCACATTAAAAGCAGCAGAAGTGCACCACAGCAGAAGAGAGATCAAGACAAAATACCTTTTGCTAAACTCAACGACGCATTCTGGCTTATACACCCCTCCCTTCCTATAAGTACCCCCCCCCCTTGCCTAGTTCAACAAAATGCACCAAGGAGAGCCTTGAAACTTAAGAGGAGAAGGATCTTGGGTTCTTCAAGATGTAAGGCGAGTCTTCCCGCCCTATGAAGAGGAGCAGGCCTAGCAGCGAATTCAGGCGGCTCTCCGACTTCGAAGGACATCTGAGTGGGATGATCCAGTCGCGTATGGTGAGTTGATTCATTTCAAATTTTCTGTACGACCTCTCTTCCAACTCTTTCCTCCTTTGTTCTTCTTCTTCTTTTCCAGCCGTATCCACTCTTCCCAGGCCCGAGGAAGTTCTCAAAACTGCCATGGCTTTCGAAGCTAAGTTCCAACATCTCCATCGGCATGAGGGCCATACTCATGAGGTGGCATCTTTAGGGGCTCCTGGTTCACGCCAAGCATTATGAAAAGATTCGCATGGATTGGGCGTCCATGGGTGCGCTGGTGGAGATCTGGCATCCTCAGACTCACACTTTTGTTTTCCCCACCTTCGAGGTGACCATCCTTCTTGAGGAGGTGGAACTCTTGCTTGGGTTGAAAAGATTCAAAAGGGGTGGCAGGATAAAGATTATGCCGATGCCGAGGAGGGTGACTTCCGAGGACGTCCTCGGAAGCTTCATGCCGTCTGGTGTCATTAGAAACGTCTAGACTCAGAAGGGAATTAACCTGCAGAAGCTCGCGGAATGGGTCATAGATGCCCTGAGAGGATTGCCAGATGATGATCGTTTGGAAGAAATCATGAAGGGATTCACAATCTGTTTGGTGGGTGCTCTCTTATTCTCTCATACCGATAACATAGTGGAGGAAGATCAGCTGAGTGCTATTTGCGGCATTTGGAATGGTAAAACGGTGGGACCTGCCGTTCTTGCTTACCTCTACAGTGGCCTTACTGCTTCCAGCATGGGTAAGCCTCCTTTTGGTTGCGCACTTCTTCTGAATTGCTGGGTTGATTTACATTTCAAATTTGATCACCGTGAGGGGATGCCAACTACCTCGAAGATTTTTCAACAAAGCCCCCTTTACTACATAGCCGATGTGTTAGGCTTTGGTGGTAATATAGTGAACCGCGTTCCATGGCTGAGGAAGCGTGAAGATTGGAGGTCTCACTTTAGAACTATGACGCAAAGCTTCTTCACTTGTGCACCGGCATGTCTACTCTCGCGCGAACTCCTCACGAAGTCTTCCCCCGAAGCTGAACTTTAACTTATTGGCGCGACTGAATTTATTCTTTACAACGCGCATCGGTGCTGCATTCAAATTGGCCTTCCCCGCCACTCGTTCCCACCGTTATCTGGCATTGCTCCTCTAAGGAAGAGAGAGTTGGGCGCGGAAGGCGATGCAAAGGAGGTGAAGGCCCTCAAAGTGTCGTGGAAGACGAGCACCCCGGGGAAGGCATTAGTGCATGTAGAGGAAGAATGTGAGCTGTAGAGGGTTTATGTAACCGAACTGGGGAAGTTAAGGCCTAAAGTGCCTAAGCCCCTGATGTAACTCACTTTACTGTTTTAATGAAATAAATGAGAAGTTATTATGTGTAAAAAGTTTTCTTTGAATTTTCATCGCTCATTTTTCATTTTTTTTTATATATGGACGCGTCCAGGAATCTGGACGTTCCAAAATTTTCTCTCTTTTTAAATTTAATTTAATTTTTTTTATATGGGCGCGTCCAGGCTCCTGGACGCCCCAAAAATTTCTCCCTTTTTTTTAATATGGGCGCGTCGAGGCTCTTGGACGCCCCAAAATTTTTCTTTTTTTTTTAAAATATGATCGCGTCCAGGCGCCTGGACGCCCCAAAAAAACTTTTTTTTTGTTGATGCGTCCAGGCGCCTGGACGCGTCAAACAATTGAATTTTCGTTTAAAAGGCCGCCCACGCGGCCTTTTCTCTTTCCTTGTTCATTCCAACGACCCCCCCCCTTCTCCTAAGACTTTCTCCCCTCCCATTCGCCCCCGAATAACATATTCTTGATACCTAATGGAGCACGGTGGCCCAAGCCAAGGTGGAGAGAAACGGAAACGACTTGCCCGCCGTCCGAGGAGATCCCGGGATCACACAGAGGAGGCCACCGTGGAAGAGGAGGTGCTTCCCTTGGCCGTGGGGTGCCACGAGGGACCTGGTGGAGCGGGAGAGGAAGAGCATGACCCGGTAGGCCGCCTAGAACTCTCTTTTGTTGCATTATTTTATGATTTTATGTGGAAAATAGGGCGAAAAATGGGGGTTGGACGGATGTGGAAATGGGATGATTGAGGCGTCTAAGCCAGTGGATGCCTCAATAATTTTTTTTAAATATATATATAAATAATTGAAATAAATAAAAAAGAAATAAAATTAGTGAGGCGTCTAAGGGTGTTGACGCGTCACTCTCTCTCTGTTTTTTATTATTCATTTTTTTTGAAATAAATAATAAATAAAAAATAGAAATTATTGAGGCGTCCAGGGTGATTGACGCGTCAATTTTTTTTAATATATAAGAAAATAATAATATTAAAAAAAGATATTTATATGTATATATATACATTGCATTGTTCATTATTTGTGGCTCTGATGTAATTTCTTTTGTTTTTGTGGTTTGCAGGGTGTGATGAGGAGCCGGATCAGCTGGTTCCTGGTGGTGGTGGCGTATCGAGGGCTGCCGGACTTCCAGAGGGCCCGAGTGGAGGCCATGGGGTTCGGGGTGTTCTTGCGGATTGAGCCCTTCCGGCTCGACTTGCCCCTTGTCCAGGCGTTTAGGGAGCGATGGCACGCGCCAAGTCGAGCGTTCCTGATGCCCTGGGGGCACATGGTGCTGACGCTGGAGGACGTAGTCCGGATCACCAGACTACGGGTGGACGGGGAGGCTGTCAGTGGGGTCACCTATCCCGACTACAGAGAGAGCGCCCTAGAGCTGTTATGGTTGGAGACGACCGCGACTGACAGAGACAGCAGGACAGTCGGCCGGGTGGACATCATGGTGTAGATTCTAAGAAATCCACTTAGAACAATTAAAAGGGAAAAAGAAAAATGAATAGAAGAAGAATGGGAAAAGAGGGAGAAAAGGGGAGCATGCGAGGATGCTAAGGGGAATGTGATCGCCAGAGACGCGAGGGCCTCAAAGGATATAACAAATAATCAATGGAGGGATCGCGATATAAATACCTTAAATGTGGGGGAGATTGTGAGTGCACCTTCTCTTTCTATCGGCCGGCCGATGAAGAGAGTTTTCCTTGATTGATTACCCTTGTAAAATTAACAAACACCAATAAACAAACATGGATTAGAAACCAAGATGTGTAGCATCAAATCCAAATGTAAATATAGACATAGAAAGCATGGATATGAACACACCTTATTGGTGTTTGGCCTTTAAACCCCTATGCAAAAGGGTATGGGAGATATGATGAATGATATGCAAATAGGGAGGTGTGCAAGTGTTGCACTAAGGAGATCTCAACATGGAGATAAAAAGAAATAAAAGGAAGAGATGGAATAATGATGCATGCAATTAACTAAAGAAAAATAAGAGATAGGAGGGGGAAAGCTTAGTGGTTTCTCCAATTGGCTTCAAGATCTTCAATAGAGGAAGAAGAGGATGTAGAATTCCATGGATGTAGAGGCTCCAAATCTTCAATAGAGGAAGAAGAACTCTGTGGATGTAGAGGTTTCAAATCTTCAATAGAGGAAGAAGAACTCCGTGGATGAAGCTTTTAGGTGCATGGGAGTCTTCCTCCTTGAGCCTTTGGTCCGGCAGCACCTCCCCTTGAATTGATCTTGATCCCTTAACACAAGGGAGAGAGGAGTCCTATTTATAGGGTTGAAATTCGAAATTAATTCCAAGGGAAATTAGGAAAACATGTTTTAGTGGGATTTGGAATGAGATAAACATTAGGCAAGTGTCCCTTCAACCTTGGAAAGTCATAGGAACCCTTTCCTAAGTGGAAAAAGAGATTAAATGAGGAAAGGAAGTGAAATTCGGAATTAAATCAAGAGAAAATAAGAAAACATGTTTTAGTTGGAATTTGGAAGAGATAAACATTAGGCAAGTGTCCCTTCAACCTTGGAAAGTCATAGGAACCCTTTCCCAAGTGGAAAAAGAGATTAAATGAGGAAAGGAAGTGAAATTCGGAATTAAATCCAAGAGAAAATAAGAAAACATGTTTTAGTTGGATTTGGAAGAGATAAACCTTAGGCAAGTGTCCCTTCAACCTTAGAAAGTCATAGGAACCCTTTCCCAAGTGAAAAAGGAGTGTAAGTGAGGAAAGGAAGGGGTGCTTCTGGAGTTCGGAATTGAACAAGAATTGACGATCGAACAGACGGTCGCTAATTAAAGAAATGACGCCCCCTGACGGGGCGTTACTTAAATGACGCCCGGGTCCCTTCCCCCATTTGATTTAAGGCCCGAAAAAATGGAGAAATGGCTCAGAAAAATCTGGAGAAAAATGGAAAAACATGTGAAAAGCTTGGGGAAGTTGGATATTCAATAAAAAGGAGGAAAACCACTCAAATAAGTCGATTTGAGGGTCAAATGGGGCATCACAGTGCGATAGGAGATATGCTCAAAATGATGTCAATTTTAGTGTGTCTACAGCTGCCCCGCCTTGGCATCTACTTTGCAAGGGAGTGACACGGAATGAAATAGAATAGAATGAAGTGAAGCAACATGGAATGGAATGGAATGGAATGGAATGAAGTGAGAGCGAACTGAAAAGTAGATGCCAAGGTGTGATGAGACACGCAATCAACATCACTTGATGAGAATGAAATCAAAAGCTCGAGATGAAGTAAATCTCGGGAAATCCAACGAAATCAACAATGTTTGGATAAAAGGGGAGATGTGCACGTGGTGCACGAAGGAGATAAAATAAAATGATCAACTTCCAGCGCGGTGGAAGTACTCCAGGTCACAAACCTGTAGATTTCACCATTGGGGAGCGGTTACCAACCAATGTGGACGTGCTGCAGCCAAGGTGGATCAAGGGGAACGATTGAAAAAAATAAGATGATAAAAATCTAAACAATGAGTTCTCGAGAAAAGACCCAAAACAGCGATAAAACGAACTGAGGATCCAATTCGGCAATGAAAATCTCATATCGAGAAAGATTAAGATCAATTCAACTCTCAATATCAGCTTATCAGAATGATTTTCCAACGTTAATTCAAAGTCCTACATGAATGCATGCTGGGCTAAAGGGAAAATAATAAATGAAAATATAATATAATCAAGGATAATATTGTTAAACTGCCCAGACTGGGTCAAGAAACCAATTCTGTGAGCTGATACTAAGCCGAAGCCCGTTTATCCACGCACCAACTCGTAAAAGGGAACCATCGTCCCCAGTCTTGGACGGCTCAACGGCCTATCCGTGTGACTAAGACTTCTCTGGAATCATCATTGTTGTTGATGAAGGGGAACTCAAATCCCAGATTTACCAAAGCCACAAGGTCCTTGATATAATCTAGTAACATATGTAACATATAGTGGAATGCATACAGGGAGATGGTGATATCAATAAGTATGGGAACTGAGAAATGAGCTGCAAGCACCGTGGGACTTTGATGATGATGCCCAGTCGGCGGGACCAAGAGCTTCTTATCCTGCGCTCAAAAATTCATTAGCCAAGATATAAAAGATAACAAACAATGAAGAAGGCATTTAAGCATAGCAATCATCAAAGCATCAATTATAGCATGTATATGGCATGAATAGCATAAGTCAAATCATAGCATTGTTTGTTGTTTTATCATGAGGAGACAATCTGACTAATCAAGATTTGGAGATGAATGATCAAGATCTCATATAATGCCCATCGGCGGAGTGATCAGATGAAATTAGCAGGAGTTGATTAAAAAAGATTTGGAGATGAATAATCATGAGATATGATAATCAGAATGATATAGGGAGATGATAATCAAAAAAAATGCCCCTGGTGGCATGTCATGAAAATATCGAGAAAGAATCAATAGATTGATAGCAATAAGTAGAGAGAGGACCCATCCCGTGCTTTTGGTCTCTGCAAAGCTGTTCCTGCAAAACACCATCAGAAAATACAATGCAAATTTTTGGATTTTGGAAATATGCAAATTTTTATGAGTTTTGAAAAATATATGAATTTTTATGTGGATTTTGAAAATATTTTGATTTTTTATGAATTTTTTGAAAATATTCAATTTTTGTTGGATTTTGATCAGGAAATATTCAATTTTTGTTTGATTTTGGCTTAGACATTGTTAATGCAGCATCAAAGGGTGTTTTGAACCACTGGCTAGGGGTCCTTGTTCCTTCCTTTTTCGCCAAAAACTGCCCAAAGTTGGACGTGCATTGAAAGTGGCATCTTATAACCGACCGTCTTTGATCAACGGTGCCCCTACCAAGGCCATACCCGAGAAACATTCGGTCTTGGAGGGAGAAGAGAAGAATAATTGAGGATAAACTTTGTGCAGGATGGGAGATATCGGGACTTGAATTCCTTCCAAGGTGTTCCCTTCAAAGAGGTAGTCTGTTGTGCCGGGGCTTTGTGCCTAGAATTTTTAGACCCTTGACATGCATACGACCAGGGTTTTCCCTGCGGGGACTTTGCCACTCTTGACATGCCATAATTCATACTTTTGCTTTTATCGAAATTTTGACTTGATTTTCATAATAGCCCTTTTCGTGAAATATATATCATGAAAACTCATTTAATTTGGGTCAAGACTGCCCCTATTTGAGACTCCTCTCGTATTGGGGATTATCAAGGTTGGTCATCTCATCCGTCAACCTCTTGCCCCTGCATGCGGCCGAGTAAAGAAGAGAAAAGACTTTCAGATATACTCATGGCATGATCAAGGTAGCAACGGTGTTTAACCAAAGGAGCCGGCTAAGGACGCCGTGAAGTGTGTGGAATGCCCAGCTAAGGGTTACTCTTAACAAGCGGGGAAAGAATGTTGAATTCCCAGCACGGGTTTTTATTAACCAGAGGTGCTGCAAAAAAAATAAGCCTAAAGGACTCTTTTGAGAATGATTTCAATTAAACAAAAGCTTAAGATAAAGGTTTAAAACACCACTCTTAATCTCGTTAAGAAGCACTTGATTTTGAAAATCATGCGTGAAGTAATGAGAAAATGATATCATTAAAATGCGTACTTACGCCAATATGTTACCTTGCAACCTTTGTAGAAGCAGCTGTCAGAGGCGAGATTGATCATCGTGGGATTTGTCCTCTTTGGCAGTCAAAAGGATTGGAAGCAAAGGATTTTGGGAGTGGCTTAACAAGAATGAGTGGTGCTCAAACCAGACTCAGACGAATAAGGAGAAAAGGAAAAGAGGCGAGGGCTAGAACTCCCTCACTAAGGCGCGGAGACCCTGATCACATGGAACAGTCTACAGAAGAAGCGGAAAATCAAGAAGAGGGGTGAGGACTAAAGCCTCGGAAGTAATGGGAGAAAGGGCAGATGCCCAAGGCAGTGGATGTGGAAGAAGTTGGGTCAGACCCAGAATTAGGAGGAATCAGAAGAAGAAATTGGTAGATGGAAAGAGGTGGATCCGGAGGGTCCGGAGGCAGAGGAGGAGAATCATGATAGGAGGAATCCGGAGGCTCCGGAGGAATATTGAAAGAAGGGATGCGATGCCCAGGGGAGAAATAGGGAAAAAGATGATGGAAAAGGAAGAAGAAAATGAAGGATATGATGTCCCGGAGGAGTAGAAAGATGAATCGGAAGAAAGATGGAGGGTCCGGAGGTTCCGGGGGAATGAAATCAGGAGGGTCACGATGCCCTGGAAGATGATAGAGAGAATAAGACAGAGAATTCGGAGGTTCCGGAGGAAGCAAATGGAAAGGGGCACGATGCCCGGGGAAAAGATGGAGACAATCAGGTGGAGAATCCGGAGGTTCCGGAGGAAGAATATAGAAAGGGGCGCGATACCCAAGAGAGAGGAATGAAGGAGGATCAGGAGGAAAATCCGGAGGTTCCGAAGGTAGCAAATGAGAAGGGGCGCGATGCCCAAGGGGAAAATCTGGAGGTTCTGGAGGAGGAAGGTGGAAAGAGGCGCGATGCCCGAGAGAAAGGTCCGGAGGTTCCGGAGGAGGAGAATGGAAAGGGGCGCGATGCCCGAGGGGAAAGTCCGGAGGTTCCGGAGGTTCCGGAGGAAGAAGATGAAAAGGGGCGCGATGCCCAAAGAGGAGGGATAAAATTCCTGGAGGTTCCAGGGAGATAGCAGGAAAAGGGACGCGATGCCCCAGGGATAGTGGATAAAAAGATGAAGATGAATAAGATGGGAAGTGCGGAATATTCGGAGGTGCCGGAAAGCGGGGAAGATACGGGTTTGGAAACCCGGGAAGCAGGAGGTGCAAATGCATGCAATGGGATGGATGCGATGAATGCAATGAATATGGAGAATATGAAGGGCGAGAGGACGAGATCCTCCTCCTAACCCTGGGAATGGCCCATGGAAAAGATGTGATAGACAAGAAGGTGGATGAAATAGCGGAAGGCCTTTCGGCACTAAGATAACTGCCCCTCCACGGCAGTGAAAGAATACAGCCAAATGGCCTAATGGATGAAATACAAGCCCATGACGAAGCTTCAATAGTAAACGACAACTCCCTTGGAGGGTGAAAAGTAATGGTGTGAGGGAGTTGGAAAGTAGGGCTCAGAAGCATCATGTTGCCCAGGGGTTCAAGATTTGGAAGTTGGAACAGAGGGTGCCCTGCCCGGCCCTTACACAGCATCAGTGCTTGGCATGACGGTGACTTGGCCTTTTCAATCATGCCTGGCACAATAACCCGGATTGGCATCCGGCAAATGAACTCTTGCATTTTGAATAGCGCGGCCATGGCCAAATTCTTCTTTCGCAGCTCTTGATCATCCTCGGCACAAGTGTTTGTAGAAGCACTCCCCTTTCGAGTAGTAGAGGGAGGTGAAGCGGAGGCGGAAGGCTCCATGAATGGTGGGGGCGTAATGAAAGGCGTTGGAGAAAGGATAAGTGGAGGCGGAGGTATAAACACGTCGAGTTTCTCCCTTTGCTCGGAAGCAGTTGGGATTGGCTCGAGTGCAAAAAAGGGTGAATCCTGCTCAGGATTAGCCACGGGTAAAGGTGAAGGGTTATGTGGTGGAATAGGTGTTATAGGCATAGTGGAGGGTTTTGAGGTTAAAGGGGTAATGGAGGATTGAAGTGGTGGGATGTTAATTGGGGAAGGTTCAATGGTGGGTTCGACGGAGGCTAATGGTGTGGAGGTAGATGGCTTAACGGGTGGAGGTTTAATAGTGGAAGGCTTGGGGAAGGCCAATGTTGCGGAGGTTAATGGTGTAACTGGAGGAGGTGTAATGTATGCGGTGTCAAGGATAGGAGGAGACTTACAATGTGCCGGTGTAGGTGATTGAAGTATCGACCCATCATCGTAACACCAATTAGTCTCATAAATAGGGGTTGGATCAGGGATGGTTTCATCCTGAGCAGGAGGTTTATCAAATGATAGTGGAGGGAGCGGGAAATTAAGGAAACTCGGAAGTGGTGCCTGCGGAGCTTCATCATCATCGTATAATGCCTTGGATTCTTCAAATGCCGGCTCCTGCTTGCTTGAGATGCCGACGCCATAATCATCCCTCATGTCTTTCCATTCTCTCTCCATCTTTGTAATCTCGTCCAAAGCGGCATGGAGAGGATTGACTGGAGTAGGAGGAGCCGTGACCCTCTTTATTTGTTCCTCCATCAAAGTAATCTTATCAAGCAGAGATTGTTGGAGGGGTGTGACTTGAACAACCGAGGGCTGGCAGGGCCTTGAAGGAGGAAGGGCCGTATAAAAAGGCCGTGGAGGGGAGTTGACGGGATGACCCGTAAAAGGACCCGGACGGGCCGGATTACAAGGAATAAATGGGCCTCGGGGCCGCGATGGAGGAGGAATAGAAGGAGGCGGGTGTCGGACCACCCGAGGAGGAGTGTGAATAGAAGGAGATGGGTAATGGGCTACCCGATTAGGAACATGAGTGGAAGAGGGAAGTGGGTGATGAATAGAAGAGGGAGGTGGGTGATGGGCCACCCGATTAGGATTGGAAGGGGGAGATGAAGGAGATGCACCCTCAACAGCGGCCTTAAGGGCTTGGATCTATTGAGGGGTAAGATGATCTAATGCATGCAAAATCTGGGAGACCTTCTCATCATTGGGACGAGAGGGCTTAATGGGAATAGTGGCTCGAAATTGAATTGAAGGACCATAAGGATGGACATTGCCCATGGGTCGGGCAACACCATAAGAGTGAGGACGTGGTCCTTTGAAAGAATTATGGTGAGAATTATGTTGAACATGTTGGAATTGAGGGGAATAAGATGTGCTAGGTTGATCACCCTCATGAACATTAATTGAATTGAACATGTTGTTTTGTCTATCAAAGTAAGCCATTATGTAAGCAATTTAATGTGCAAACAATTTGCAAAGAAGCACACAAGTTGGAATGGTTACCTTGATTTTTTTTATGTTTGAACCTTGGTGAATTAATGATTTTTTACAATGATTTGGAATGATTCACACGAGGGAGGAACCTAGTTTCAATATGATTACTTCAATGCCAACTAGGAACACTCTCTCACCACGTATAGGCCAACTAAACTCGGGAACTTCAAGGGTACAACCTGCCCGGCGTCCGTGAGGGAATCCACGGGTGCGGGGACTTATGGAGGCTTGGTTTAGGAATTTCCAATCCAAAGAGACGGAATGCTCAATGGAGGGTCCTTCCTTCACCAAGGGGGTGTGTGAAATCCTAATATAGAGAGAGGAGGTCTCCCAAGCCAAATGCCCTAAATGCAAGTCCTAATGCAAAAGACAAAGAAAAGAAAATATGAACCATGATATGAGCCAAACCAAAGAAAGATAAGGTAAAACACTCACATGGCCATACAAATCATAGCAATCAACATAATATGAAGCATGGCATCCAAAAAAATTTTTTTAAAAAGATGGAGAGATAAGAAAGTGGAATTTTTCAAAAACCAACAAGTTAGCAATCACATAAGGGGAGGGGGATGTGCACGCGATGCAGAAGTGATAAAACAAAAAGGAAAGTGCTATGTGGAGCACAAAGGGAGTTGCACCGAGGGTGCAAAAGGGGAAGGGTAATCAAAGAAAAACAATGGTGGTCCCACCGTGATCGCCAATTTGTAGATTCTAAGAAATCCACTTAGAATAATTAAAAGGGAAAAAGAAAAATGAATAGAAGAAGAATGGGAAAAGAGGGAGAAAAGGGGAGCATGCGAGGATGCTAAGGGGAATGTGATCGCCAGAGACGCGAGGGCCTCAAAGGATATAACAAATAATCAATGGAGGGATCGCGATATAAATACCTTAAATGTGGGGGAGATTGTGAGTGCACCTTCTCTTTCTATCGGCCGGCCGATGAAGAGAGTTTTCCTTGATTGATTACCCTTGCAAAATTAACAAACACCAATAAACAAACATGGATTAGAAACCAAGATGTGTAGCATCAAATCCAAATGTAAATATGGACATAGAAAGCATGGATATGAACACACCTTATTGGTGTTTGGCCTTTAAACCCCTATGCAAAAGGGTATGGGAGATATGATGAATGATATGCAAATAGGGAGGTGTGCAAGTGTTGCACTAAGGAGATCTCAACATGGAGATAAAAAGAAATAAAAGGAAGAGATGGAATAATGATGCATGCAATTAACTAAAGAAAAATAAGAGATAGGAGGGGGAAAGCTTAGTGGTTTCTCCAATTGGCTTCAAGATCTTCAATAGAGGAAGAAGAGGATGTAGAATTCCATGGATGTAGAGGCTCCAAATCTTCAATAGAGGAAGAAGAACTCTGTGGATGTAGAGGTTTCAAATCTTCAATAGAGGAAGAAGAACTCCGTGGATGAAGCTTTTAGGTGCATGGGAGTCTTCCTCCTTGAGCCTTTGGTCCGGCAGCACCTCCCCTTGAATTGATCTTGATCCCTTAACACAAGGGAGAGAGGAGTCCTATTTATAGGGTTGAAATTCGAAATTAATTCCAAGGGAAATTAGGAAAACATGTTTTAGTGGGATTTGGAATGAGATAAACATTAGGCAAGTGTCCCTTCAACCTTGGAAAGTCATAGGAACCCTTTCCTAAGTGGAAAAAGAGATTAAATGAGGAAAGGAAGTGAAATTCGGAATTAAATCAAGAGAAAATAAGAAAACATGTTTTAGTTGGAATTTGGAAGAGATAAACATTAGGCAAGTGTCCCTTCAACCTTGGAAAGTCATAGGAACCCTTTCCCAAGTGGAAAAAGAGATTAAATGAGGAAAGGAAGTGAAATTCGGAATTAAATCCAAGAGAAAATAAGAAAACATGTTTTAGTTGGATTTGGAAGAGATAAACCTTAGGCAAGTGTCCCTTCAACCTTAGAAAGTCATAGGAACCCTTTCCCAAGTGAAAAAGGAGTGTAAGTGAGGAAAGGAAGGGGTGCTTCTGGAGTTCGGAATTGAACAAGAATTGACGATCGAACAGACGGTCGCTAATTAAAGAAATGACGCCCCCTGACGGGGCGTTACTTAAATGACGCCCGGGTCCCTTCCCCCATTTGATTTAAGGCCCGAAAAAATGGAGAAATGGCTCAGAAAAATCTGGAGAAAAATGGAAAAACATGTGAAAAGCTTGGGGAAGTTGGATATTCAATAAAAAGGAGGAAAACCACTCAAATAAGTCGATTTGAGGGTCAAATGGGGCATCACAGTGCGATAGGAGATATGCTCAAAATGATGTCAATTTTAGTGTGTCTACACATGGAGGTGCTCGGATTCGAGGACTCGAGCCAGCGGGTGAGTGAGAGCGGTGCAAAATTTCTGGCACGGCTGGAGGGGGCAGCTCGGGCGACTTTTAGCCAGGACCCGGGCGACCAAGAGCTGGCAGACCTGGACCTTCGGATGTTCCTCCTCTTCTTACTGGGCCGCCTTCTGCTGGGGACGAAGGGGGACGACATCCACTATCGTTTCCTCGGGATCCTGGTGGACCTAGACCGAGTGGGGCACTACGCGTGGGGAGCAGCCCTACTCGCCCACTTGATTGTTGATCTTTCTTAGGGGGTAGAGAAGGAGACGACAGTCGGCGGCTTCGCGCCTTTTCTCCAGGTGAACATTTTATTTATGTATTTTACAATGATTCCTAGTTTATAGTCATGCAATTATTTGTACTAATGATGTATGATGGATGCAGGTATGAAGTTATTACTACATCCCGATGGGTAGAGCCAGGCAGTGGAACCAGACAACTGTACCCTTAGCGCGGCGGTGGAGACCGGTCACGACTGCGGCACCGTGCAGCTACTAGCTGACATCGCTTTGACGTGAGCGGACCGAGTATCCTGAGGCCATGGTATGATGTATATGATCTTTTGTGCATTCACTTTATTTACTAGAGTGGGGACTGATATGATGCATGTATGGTGATGCAGGTGCTATGGATGCCTTACTTGGGCATGGCCGATGCTGGCCAGCCTTGGGTTGTAGCGGGCCGACCCCGTTTCGGGCAGGACCTGTGGGTCCAATGCCTGAACGAGATCGACTCACTACGGCTCAGTGGTGCGGACACCGGAGCGAGCGAATAGCACGCGTCGATAAACCGACGGTACCACACGCAGAGCACCAATTGGACTACATCGGCTTCCATCTCAAATGGGGATAATTTGGCTTCAATTTGGATACTTTTTGCATGAACATTGGGCTTGTAATGGTCTTTATAGTTGTGTTTTCATATTGGGCTGCTTGTAAGGCCCTTAAATGGCCAAACTTGGCCCATTCAAGGCCCAAGAAGGGGGGCGCCCCCTATTTTGTTGTATTAGGCTAGAATTTTTGTTTTATTTTCTTCCATTCTCCATTTACCACATGGGACATTAGAATGGCTGCTGGTCAAGGGGAAATGGCTGCCACTTACCCCCCCTTTACTAGAATTTCAAAGTTAGGTGAGTTTATGTCACCTTGTTCCCCCCCTCTCTCCCATCAATGTCAAGGGGGCGCACCCCTCTCCCCCTCCCCTTGGTTCCTTCGAACCATTCAGCCCCTCCCCCTTGATAAACTCTATATAAAGCCTTGTATGATGTTATGTTAGAAGTTAATGAAATTTTGTTGAGTGAGATTTGCATTAAGAGAGTGATTCTCTTCTTTCCTTCTTGGGTGTGAAGCCCTTGTTCAGTCCTGTGACGGGACAGAAGTAGGGCGTGTGACTCACCCCCGTATCTCCCCTATCCCCTTACCATCTGCCTCCACAAAACTTATCCTTGATACCTCTACGAGTTAGGAAGAATTGAGAGGTGGTTTTGCGTCGATCGGAGTTTGGAATCGCCAGTGGTGATTTTTCTCGTGACGGCGCGCGGATCTGCCCCAACCAGCTGCCCAGATCTGAAGTTTCCTGCTTATTAATTTCCCCAGATAGCCTCTCAAGTCTTATGGAGCTGCGTTTGTGAGTGTTTGAAGCATTTTGAGTTCTCTTCGCGTTGCCGCTGGTTTCGTCTCGATCCGAGATCCGTCCTGTTCGTGGCGGCGATTCTCGTGGTATCGCGCGAGCTGACCTGAGCAGACCCAGCTCAGATCCAGAGTCGACTTTCAGAGTCTGTCCCGCCTCTTCCGGTCGAGATCTGAGCGCTCCCTTTGAACCACGACTTCCTCTGGACGTCTCCAAAGATCTCCCACAAACGACGCCTCGATCCGACATCGGCAACTAATTTTCCATTAATTACTCGTGTTTCTGTCCAGTTCTGTGAGCACAGAACCAGAAGCTGAATTAAGTCACTGCTGCGCCCAGATCTGAAAGGATCTGCTCATGCCCTTCAGAGTGGACGAACTACATCCAGTCGCCATCGTTCTCCAACAAACGGCGCTCCGATCGGGCATCGGATCTGGCCATACCGGCCTCCGCAAGTTCGCTGCGCAGGGTGACCAGCGCGGACAGAACCGGGTCGGCTTCCCATCGGCGTACCCGAGCGGCTCCGGCACGCGTCCCTCGCCTCCTGCGAGTGTGGCCCGTCAACCCGGGTTCCAACAACCCCACATTTAGCCATTGTAGCCCTATACCTCCCTACGTGGAGTGGGTATTAAGTTCTGGAGTTGTAATTGTAACAATCGTGTGTATTGGGGTTGTTCGGATTCGGCCGGGAGTTCTTCCCCACGCCTAGGCGTGGAGGTACGCGCTTTGATTCCTTTCTCACTTGCTGATTTAGTATATTATCTATCATGCTGCGTTTGTGAGATTAGGGCCGTTAGCTAGCTGCAAATCACCGTGAGTGTGAGTTGTGAGCGCCCGTTCCTTAGCTCCAGTCGAGCACCGAGCTCGGACTGCACCACCCTAGGCGACAGTGGTTCCTTAACCGCTGCGATCCCCACGTTTCCCTCGCAAGGGATGATCGTCGGGCTAGCTAGAGTGCTGTTGAGAGACGTCTCCACCCGAGAATACCACGGTGGTCAGTCGCCCGGCTTGCCTTTAGCGTGTTAGTGCTGGCCGCACTTCAAGTCCGCCGTACGTCTTAGCCCGGTCGTCATCCGTCCCGCATCAAATTGGTATCAGAGCGACGTTCTAGCCTAGGGTCATCTAAGTCTAAGGTTGCATTTGCATTCCTCTACTCGGTATATCAAAAGGTGTGACACGTACGTTAGGCTACGCCTATCAGGAAGACCGCACACTTGCGCGAGTGATCTTCGGATCGATTATCTCCGCCTAGTACCGAATAGTAGGTTAAGTCTAGGTTCCTAGTTAGTGCATTCCAACCTTCGTGTCTTTGCATGCCCACCCGGCGTGGTACCCAAAATCATCGCCCCACATCTATGGCTCACCCTCGCGATGCCGCCTCGGGAGACTTCCACTCCTTACAGGAGGCAATGTTGGCCATTATGGCTCAGATGGACCGGTCCGAAGCCACCTTTCGGACCTTCACCGAAACCATGGATGGTCACCTACGAGCCATGGAGGAACGCATGGAGACCTCCGACAGGTCTGTCCAAGATCCAGTTGGACGGCTAGAGAGAATGTCAAACGGGGACCCCCCTGGAGAGGCTCAGGGCCCACCCGCACCTCCTCTCACGGTGGCCCAAGTCCAACCCGTTCCCATGGCCCAAGTCCAGCCCGCTCCCGCGGCCCAAAATCAGCCCGCACCCGCTCCTCAACCCGCCCGTCGCCCGGCCATCGAACAACAACCTCGTGACCTTGGTCTAGAAGACTATGGGTCCGATAATGCATTTGGGGGAAATGGCCGACGCCGTCATGGCTTCCATCAGCCAAGAGAGGAGGAGGATGATCGAGTGCTTAGGACCGTGCGAGCAGACCCTCCCACTTTCAACGGGTCTTTAGATCCAAAGGTCTATCTCGATTGGGAGGCTGGCATGGACCGGTACTTCGAGTGGTTCAAAATGACGGACCTCCGGAGAGTCAAGTTCGCCAAAATGAAGTTGTTAGGGCAGGCGCAAACTTATTGGCGCAATGTGGAGAGCTTGCTCTATCAGCGTCGAGAGCCCCCGGTAGAGTCTTGGGATGAAATGAAGGAAATGCTTAGAACTAAGTATCTTCCCACCTCGTACCGTCAACGGCTCATTGACCGGTGGCAAACTCTCACCCAAGGTGATAGGTCTGTGTCCGAGTACATCACCGAGTTTGATGAATATTTTTTGCGATGTGACATCTCAGAAGAGAGCACGATGCCTATTTCCCGCTTCCGTCGTGATCTGCGGCCCCACTATCAGTACGAGCTCTTTCGCCGCAATGTGACCACCCTAGAGGTCGCCTATCAAGTTGCTCTTGAATTAGAGCAGTTTGAGTCAGATTTTGCTCCCGACCAACTACCGGGGTCCTTCCATCAGCGTGGGTCCGACACTCGGACCACACCTAGTTCCTATAGCCGATTTCCGATGGTTCGTCCTCCGAACCCGCTCGCCAGGACCCCTTTTCTCTCAGGCCTCGACATCCCCCTCCAAGGGACCCTCCCCATCCAAGGGAACCTCCCCCTCACCCGCAAGCACCCATCCCCACCCCACAACCCCAGCAACCCACATTGCCTACCCGACCTCAGCTCCCATCACCCCCGGTCCGGCGAGAAGACAAGGGAAAGGGACCGATGACCGGTGGAACATCTTCTAGCACAGGGCCACATGACCAGTGCTATAGGTGTGGTGGGATTGGCCACTTTGCGGCCAAGTGTCCCACTCGGGAGTCCTTGGCTATTTCGGACACCTCAGTCCGCGACCCCACACCGGAGGTAGTGGAGGTCACCTATGTGGCAGACCCCGAACTCGAGCAGGAGTACTTTGATCAGCTTTTGGAAGAGTCTGCTGCGGACCCAGGTACCCAGGGCGATGTGCACTTGGGAGTGATCCTCCCGAACCTCTGAACCCCCATGTAGAAGTCAGTAGGTTCATGTTAGATTTCTAAGAGTCTCCAGCTTTTGGTTGCATTGTTTGTTTGGTGTGTATGTATGTCTAAGTTCATGTGTGTGTGTTTGTTTGTCTCTCCAGTTTGTTTCCTTTTATACATATGGTTTGCATAAGTCGTGTCCCAATCAAAGGCCAGCCATGCGCGTATAAGGAATTAGCTGGTGCATGCTACACGTCCGTGAGTTCAAAAGGGAGAGTACGTCATGATCAGGGTCATACCTGAACGGTTTCCTCTTGGGGGCCGTAAAGCAACTCTAGACCCGCGATACCCGCCCTTCCCGAGTCACGAAACAAGTGGGTTCAAATGCGTACGTTATTGAACTACCGGATGACTATGGTCACAGTTCGAAGTTCCATGTTTCTGATTTGGTAGCATGTTGGAACCCGCGGTGATCCCTAGTGAGTTTCGAGCTTTATCCTTCTATTGTGAGTGACACACTACCCGAGAGTCCACCTCTTCAGCCTCAACGCACGCATATAGATTTTATACTGGATGAGCAGGTGATCACCACCAGGAACGGAGCCTACCTACACGTCATAATGCGTTGGCGAGGATGCCCCACGATGAACAACGCCTCGATCACATGCGAGAGTTCAAGCCTCGAGACCCATACTCGACGGGGTCGAGTTCCTCCCACCCGGGGAGAATTGGTGCGGACACCGGAGCGAGCGAATAGCACTCGTCGGCGAACCGACGGTACCACACGCGGAGCACCAATTGGACTACATCGGCTTCCATCTCAAATGGGGATAATTTGGCTTCAATTTGGATACTTTTTGCATGAACATTGGGCTTGTAATGGTCTTTATAGTTGTGTTTTCATATTGGGCTGCTTGTAAGGCCCTTAAATGGCCAAACTTGGCCCATTCAAGGCCCAAGAAGGGGGGCGCCCCCTATTTTGTTGTATTAGGCTAGAATTTTTGTTTTCTTTTCTTCCATTCTCCATTTACCACATGGGACATTAGAATGGCTGCTGGTCAAGGGGAAATGGCTGCCACCTACCCTCCCATTACTAGAATTTCAAAGTTAGGTGAGTTTATGTCACCTTGTTCCCCCCCCTCTCTCCCATCAATGTCAAGGGGGCGCACCCCTCTCCCCCTCCCCTTGGTTCCTTCGAACCATTCAGCCCCTCCCCCTTGATAAACTCTATATAAAGCCTTGTATGATGTTATGTTAGAAGTTAATGAAATTTTGTTGAGTGAGATTTGCATTAAGAGAGTGATTCTCTTCTTTCCTTCTTGGGTATGAAGCCCTTGTTCAGTCCTGTGACGGGACAGAAGTAGGGCATGTGACTCACCCCCGTATCTCCCCTATCCCCTTACCATCTGCCTCCACAAAACTTATCCTTGATACCTCTACGAGTTAGGAAGAATTGAGAGGTGGTTTCGCGTCGATCGGAGTTTGGGATCGCCAGTGGTGATTTTTCTCGTGACGGCGCGCGGATCTGCCCCAACCAGCTGCCCAGATCTGAAGTTTCCTGCTTATTAATTTCCCAAATCGCCTCTCAAGTCTTATGGAGCTTATTTTCTGAGTGTTTGAAGTATTTTGAGTCCTCTTCGCGTTGCCACTGGTCTCGTCTCGATCCGAGATCCGTGCTGTTCGTGGCGGCGATTCTCGTGGATCACGCGAGCTGACCTGAGCAGACCGGCTCAGATCCAGAGCCAACTTTCAGAGTCTGTCCCGCCTCTTCTGTCAAGATCTGAGTGAGCCCTTTGAACACAACTTCCTCTGGACGTCGCCAACGATCTCCCACAAACGGCGCCTCGATCCGACATCGGCAACTAATTTTCCATTAATTACTTGTGTTTCTGTGCAGTTCTGTGAGCACAGAACCAGAAGCTGAATCAAGTCACTACTGCGCCCAGATCTGAAAGGATCTGCTCACGCCCTTCGGAGTGGACGAACTACATCCAGTCGCCGTCGTTCTCCAACAAACGGCGCTCCGATCGGGCATCAGATCTGGCCGTACCGGCTCCGCAAGTTCGCTGCGCAGGGTGACCAGCGCGGACAGAACCGGGTCGGCTTCCCATCGGCGTACCCGAGCGGCTCCGGCACGCGTCCCTCGCCTCCTGCGAGTGTGGCCCGTCAACCCGGGTTCCAGCAACCCCACATTTAGCCATTGTAGCCCTATACCTCCCTTCGTGGAGTGGGTATTAAGTTCTGGAGTTGTAATTGTAACAATCGTGTGTATTGGGGTTGTTCGGATTCGGCCGGGAGTTCTTCCCCACGCCTAGGCGTGGAGGTACGCGCTTCGATTCCTTTCTCACTTGCTGATTTAGTATATTGTCTATCATGCTGCGTTTGTGAGATTAGGGCCGTTAGCTAGCTGCAAATCACCGTGAGTGTGAGTTGTGAGCGCCCGTTCCTTAGCTCTAGTCGAGCATCGAGCTCGGACTGCACCACCCTAGGCGACAGTGGTTCCTTAACCGCTGCGATCACCACGTTTCCCTCACAAGGGACGATCGTCGGGCTAGCTAGAGTGCTGTTGAGAGACGTATCCACCCGAAAAATATCACGTTGGTCAGCCGCCTGGCTTGCCTTTAGCGTGTTAGTGCTGGCCGCACTTCAAGTCCGTCGTACGTCTTAGCCCGGTCGTCATCCGTCCCGCATCACTCAGGCTAGTCATGAGGACCCTGGGGCTTGCCCAGGAGTGGGTGGAGGTGGACGAGCCGAGCCATGTCGGGCGGAAGACCCGGGGCAAGGCGAAGCTCGTAGACTGGCGTATGCGCTTTCCTACACAGTACCAGTACTGGCAGCAGGGTGGTGTTCCGGTGGAGTCCTATGAGCAGGACAGCGCCGAGTACTTGCGATGGTACCGAGACACGTACGCGGATCGCCTCTACCTAGGGAGGCCAGCAGGGGTAAGTATGAAACCTGGATTTCTTTTTATGCAAATGCATGCATGTGACATTAATCTGTATGCTTATGAATGCAGGATGCTCGTGACACTATCATCACTGACCTGCGGGCCCAGCTGGCAGCTGCCAGGTAGCAATTGGTTGTCACCCGTCAGGAGTTGGACATCCTGGTGAGCTAATGCAATGTGTAATCATTTTTTGTGTCACCTGGATTCCTCGTGCTTAGCCTCTTACTATCATTTGTTGTTTTGTGTTTCAGCGTGCCCATCAAGCGGCGGCGGCCGAGATGACTGGTGGGGCTGCCTCGAGCTCGCGAGCCCCTCCTCCGGAGGTCTCTTCTCTCCAGGAGCAGTTGGCGGGCGTGGTGGCCCGTGCTGAGGAGGTCGAGCGTGACCAGGCGGCTCGGGTGAGTGTTTGCTTGACACGGGTTCCTTTCCGCGTATTCTCTTTCCTTTGTTGAATCCAATATGGGCTTTGACAGGTGGCGGAGATTCGGGATGCACTGGCCCGTGCGGTCCGTGCAGAGGAGGCCGAGCTCGACCAGGCGACTCGGGTGGCGGATCAAGATGCTTGGGTGGCAGAGCGTGATGCCCGGATAGCGGAACTAGAGGAGGAGGGACGACGGGAGGCTGAGGAGCTTCCTCGCGACATGCTAGAGTTGCGGAATTCTCTTGAGGTGTCGAGGAGAGAGGCGTAGAGAGAGAGAGGGCAAAGAGGAGAGCTCTGGAGGCCCAGATGACGGAGTTCCGAGTGAGTCTCGGTACGGCAGAGGGGAGGCTGCGAGAGAGCGAGGAGTGGTACCAGAGAGCGAAGGAGCGCGGGGCCCGTCTTTGACAGTCTGGTTCTTTTTATGTAGGCAGCTTCCTCGTTTCTTCAGCCGAGGAGCGGTGCCGTGCGTTCCTGGCCGGCCAGGCACCATAGGGCGAGGGGAGCACCGCCTCTCAGAGTTCACAGAGGCCCCCTAGGGATCCGTGCCAAAGGAGAGAGGAGAGGGATGATCAGAGAGATGACCAGGAGGGTGGTGGTGAGAGTTAGAGAGTGATTTGTACGCCCTCCCCCATCCTCACTTATGATGTATATGACAGATAGTTTGTTATTTGGAATGGTTTCTTTTCTGTCACTTGACTGTCTTTTGTGCACGTTTCTTACCTCATGCTTCTTCTTCTTTACTTATCTCCTCGTGACACGCTTTGTAGGATCTTACCCCGACAACGGGGAATTACACCTTACGTGGAGGGCATACCGTTTTCCTCTATTTTGAGACGTTTAGGCGCGAAGACGCGTTCTAAGCTTTTGAATTCAAATTTAAATCACCGAGAATCGCGGGGCGGTCTTTCTCCGCCCTTACCTTGCCTATAAACAACTCCTCCTCCCGTCGAGATTTTTTCGCCTAGCTTCGTCTTCTTCCATCCTTGATTCATGGAGTACGGTGGACCATACCATGGTGAAGGGAGAGGGGGGCAAGGAACCCCGCGCCCAAGGAGGGTCGTGCAAGAGCACGGAGAGGCGGCCACGGAAGAGGAAGGGCTTCTTCTGGCGTTTGGGGTGCTCGTGGGGCCCGAAGACGTGGAGGGAGGCGAGCACAGTCCGGTCGGCTCCTTCGATCTCCACCTCTTTGATTTCTTTTAGTTTTGTAGCGAACAAGTAGAGAGGGAAAAGAGGGTTCGGTGAGTGTTGCACTTGAATGATGAACGCGTCTTCGACAGGAGACGCATTTTTTTTTTGAGATGTGGCCCTTCCTTTGATGCGCAGGATATGACAAGGATCCCGGGCTTGGTCGATGAATGGGCGAGTGCGGATGAGTCGCACCGCGTCGGGGGAGAGAGACGCGGCAAGGTGAAACTTGACGACTGGCGCGTACGTTTCCCTTCTCAGGACGGGCAGCAAGGTGGTGCACCTGTGCAGGAGAGTGCCGACTACTTGCAGCAGTGTAGGGAGAGCTATGCTGGGTCCCTTCAGCTTGAGAGACGGACAGAGGTGAAAGAAGGGCCCTGATTCATTTATTATTATTATTTTTCAAATCCCGGGGCTTAACCGATGGCTATTGTTTATCTGTTCCAACGTACCCAGCAGGCAGCGATGGCAGGGATGGCCGGCGGATCATCTTCCAGCTCTCAGGCTCCTTTTCTGGAGATCGCCTCCCTCCGGGAGCAACTTGCCAGTGCAGTGGCCCGCGTGACCCGGGCTGAAGAGGAGTGTGATGCTTGGGCAGCAGCCATAGCAGAGCTGCGGCGTCACGATGAAGAGAGGCCGTCCCCTGACATCCTGGAGTTAGGGGTTCTCCTCCAGGTGGCGAGGAGAGAGGCAGAGAGGGAGAGAGAGGAGAGGGAGAAGGAGAGGGAGGAAAGGAGGGCCGAGCGACAGTAGGATCGGGATGAGAGGAAGGCTTTGGAGGCCCAGGTAAGGGAGCTCTAGCTAGCCCTTCGAGTGATGGGGCAGAGGCTAGGAGTTATGGAGACGCGCTACGAGAGAGCACGAGAGTTTGGGGCGCAACTCCGCCAGTCCGGCCATCTTTCTGTCGGTGACTTTTTTACCACGCCAGGGGAGCAGCAGCGAGCCGCCGCTGTGGAGTAGGTATCACGGGGTGAGGCGAGTACTGCTTCATGGAGTTCCAGGAGGCCCCTGAGGGACCCTCACCTTAGGGGAGAGGAGAGGGACGCCTAGAGGAATGAGTGTGAAGGTGATGGTGAGAGTTGGCGAGCTAGCATACGCCTCCTCTCTATGATTGTGATGTTTATGACAGTTTATGTAGACTTATGAATGGAGTGATTTGATTTCCTGCCGCTTCTTTGTCCTCTTGTGTGTTCCTTCTTCCTTACGCTTCTTCACTGTTCCCATGTGACGTGCTTGTCGAGACCCCGTCCGAAAATGGGGACTCATATCTCGCTCCAACCGTCTTTCATACGGAAATCTGCCGCCGAAGTCAATAATGATGGCTCTAGCCCCTTCTCCTTTACGACCTTCAAATCTTCCCGGGCGACCTCTACAGCATGACAGGGCATCCCTAGACTGCGTAGGGAGTGAGTCATCATATCGCGCCATCAATCAATTACCCTACGAGCGGTGAAGTGACACATGTGGGACCGCAAGGAAGGTGTCTCATCACGAGGGTTATCGTTAACAGTGATGTAGGCAGTCTTGACTCGCCCTTCTCCCATTTCTATAAATACCGTCCTCATTCGTCCCCCCAGGGGCACCGGTAGCCAACAAGTTTCCACGGAAATGGAAGAACTAAGGGTTCTAAGGTTCAAAATAGAGGGTGAATTTTCCTACTCTTCGAAGAGAAGCAGGTCCAGTGGTAGAAGTTCCAGGAGGCTCTCAGACCTCGAAGGGCACTTCAGTGAAAGGACCCAATCGCAACTCGTAAGATGAACTTTCTTGCCCCTTCTCTCATTCTTTCTTCCTCCCTTCTAATAAAACCCCTCCTTGTGTATGAGCAGGGTGTGATGAAATCACACATTCCATGGGAGTTGGTAGTGGCTGCATATCAGGGTCTCCCGGATTTTCAGAAGGCCAGGCTAGACGTGATGGGGCTTGGAGTCTTTCTTCGGATCGAGCCAATCAAGCTCGACCTTGCCCTCGTCCAAGCATTGCGCGAAAGGTGGGATCCAATGAGCTGTGCTTTCTTGATGTCTTGGGGGCACATGGTGCCTAGTCTGGAAGATGTGGTCTGAATTACGGGCCTGAAAGTGGATGGCGAGGCGCTGACTGGCATTACGTACTCCGACTACCGAGAGGCTGCCCAGAGGTTGCTAGGAGTGGACCTGGATGATCATAAGAACAGGTCTGTAGCCAAGACACCTATTATGGAGACGTTGGGGCTTACTGACATTCGTTCTCATGATGATGAGTCCTTGGAAGAGTTCATGGATAGGACTGAAAGAGGATGCCGCGCTGTCTACTATGTAGACGCGAGCAATTGGGAGAGAGCCAACATGGATTTGAGGAGATTCCTGTTCTTCCTGTTGGGGAAACTGTTGTTGGGCTCGAAAGGAGACAACATTCATTGCCGCTTCTTGGAATTCCTGGTAGACCCTGAGAAAGTGGGACGATACGCCTGGGGAGCAGCCATGTTGGTGCATCTATTTGCGGGTCTGTCTGAAAGAGCAGATCGAGAGATAACAGTGAGCGATTTTACGCCGTTCATCCAGGTATCCTGCTTCTCTCATTTTTTGATTTTTTTTTTCGATATGTTAATGACACATGACGGTGCAGTTGTGGAGCTATTATTACCTCCCAATGGGAAAGGCTCGTCATTGGCACCCCATGGCGGTGCCGCTGGCAAGGCGGTGGCAACCCATCACGAGCCCAGCCTCTCTATCCTACCAGCTGATAGTGTTAAGACGCGAGTTGCAAGAGTTCCCCGCGGCAATGGTGATTATTATTTCATCATCATCTTTTTCTCCCCCTTTTTCTTTTTTTATTTTTATATTAAGAAGATGTGTGTGACCTGACCCAGGTGGTCTGGAGGCCTTATGCGGGCATGACTGACGCCGATCAGCCATGGGTCATAACTAGCCGTGCCCGGTTCGGACGCGACCTCTGGATGCACTATTTGAACGAAATCGAGCCACTTCGGCTACGATTGGCCATGAGGACTCTAGGGCTGGCCCAAGAATGGGTGGACATGACTATCACACCACGTGTCGGGAGGAAGACGCGTGGGCCGGTGACCTCCGTTGATTGGAGAGTGCGGTTCCCCGAGCAATATGAGAACTGGCAACGGGGTGACACTCCCGTGGAGTCACATGCTCAAGACAGCGAGAATTATCTACGCCTCTATAAGGCAATGTATGTAGAGCGACTCCATCTCGAAGGGACCGTGGAGGTGAACAACATTTTTTATATATATATATATATATATATATATATATTTGTATGTTGACCTATGCCCTGGTCACAGGATGTTCACGACACTATGATAGCGAACCTGCAAGCTCGCCTGATAGGCACGGAGCGGCAGTTACATGATACTCGTGCCACCTTGAGTTCTTCGGTAAGCCTACATACACACGATCATAGACCAAGATTTCTGGTGCTAGGTCCTCAGTGTCACCTTATGTGTGTTGCAGCGCGCCCGGCTTGATGCGGCCTCCTCTGCAATGGGGGCGGATGGCGTTTCTTCCAGTTTATGGATCCCCACTTCCGAACTCGATTTGCTTCATGAGTAGCTTGCTCATACTACGCAGCAAGCCGCGGAGACAGAAGGAATGCTCTCCACACAGGTAAGAGTCTCGCCATTGAATTTTACTTATTCGTGCCTCCACATATCTAAAATGATGGTTATGGCAGACGAAAGAGGTGCAAGATGCACTTGCTCGCACCGCGCAAGGGGAAGCCAGAATAGCGGAACTGTGTTGTGCCCCTGTGGTTTTGATGTCAGCAAGCACTATGAGTATGAATGATTTATCACCATGTGTCTGCACTTGTTGGCTCTTCTGCACATTGCATCAGTGCATTATCTGCCATATGCATACACTGCATCAGTGCATTCATCAGTCGATTCAATTCAATGTCGATGCATGTTCATTATGCATACAAAGTCAATGCAGGGTTAACTGTCTAGGCCTGTGCATCTCATAACTATGTTTTATGGTGGCCATAAGCTAGTGCATGCCTAGGCTCATGCATGCTCAAGGTATAAAGTCCGTTATGGTGGCCATAAGCTAGTGCATGCCTAGGCTCATGCATGCTCAAGGTATAAAGTCCGTACAGAGTCTTGCCTAGTCTGCATCAACTCAAGTCTGTACATTCTTTGGCAGTAAGTCTGTACAACCTCCGTTTGTTTCATTTGATTAGTCAATACAGCCAAGTGCTCTTCATGCATATGCATAGTTCGTGCATCATTTCATAAGTCTATACATCGCCGCATGCTATCAAGTCTATACATCGCCGCATGCTATCAAGTCTATACATTCACGAGCATAGTCAGTGCATTCGTTTGCTTCATGCATATACAAAGTCTGCATTGTTGGGTTCGGTGCAAGTATTCAGAGGGGGGGTGAATGAATATACCCTTTAAAAACTTTCACCCAAATTAGAATTCTAGTGCTCAAAACTGCGGAATAAAAACACTAAGACTAACTGTATAATCTGAAGGCTAATTAAATCTTCTGTTCAACCTGTAAGCAAACAGATGAAGCGCCCCTATGCAAACATCTAGCGGAAGTAAAAACATATAGAGAAATTAAACCACTGCACAGAGGATTTTTAGGTGGTTCGGTCCTGCAGACCTACATCCACCCCACACTCAAAATCGGAGTGTGGCTTACTGCTGCACAGTACAGCTTGCGTCTGTTGGGCATCACAGTTTGCCTACATCAGCTGGGCCTCACAGCTTGCCATCCGCTGAGCATCACAGCTTACTTCGGCCGGGCAATACAGCTTAGCCATCGCTGACTCACAGCTTGAACCCGCTGGGGATTACAGCTTAACCCGTCCAGTGGAATCCTCCACTGCAAACGCTGAGCCTCACAGCTTGCTCCGCTGACAAACAGCTTGAAGAAATGTATAAAGGAAAATGAAAGATAGAACATGACAGCAACGGAAAGCTGAAACAATAAAGCACAAAATATAGCTCTCGATGAGCACTTCTGGCTTGGATTTGATCCAAAAAGCCAGACTACCCAATCTCTCTCACTCTCTTAGCTCGAGCTCTCTATTTCTCTCTTTCTCTTCTTTCTCCTCTTTCTCTTCTTCTTCTCTGCTCTCTGTCTCTCTTTCTTTTCTTCACTCTTTTCTTCTTCTCTTCTGCTGGATCGAAGTCTCTGCACTCTGCTCTTCTGCTTCTGCTCTCAAGGCTTCGATCAACCTTCAACTGAGGACGAAGGCTTCAATATATAGCAACAACAGGTGGATAAGGGCGCGTGTGGCTTCCACAATTCCCGCCCTAAAATTTCGGACCACGTGGCAGCATCCAGTAGGCTGTCAGTACACGTGTCCTCATCTGGGCATTGTTCTTATCCTCGGATCACGTGCCTTCATTAGCCTCTGTGAAGAGTGCCTGTCAGACATATAAGAACTTATCAGGTTAAGTGTAAACCCTATACAGTCTCTGAAGAATACAACACATTGTATAGACTTCAGTTTTAAAGCCAACGTGCAGACATTACTGTATGGACTTTACAAGACAAACAACAATGTATAGACTCTTCAATCGACAGGCAGACAATGTATATACTTGCTCAGTGTATGGACTTGATTTAACGAACATGCAATGTATATACTTGCTCAGCCTGAGGCAATGTCTAGACTTCAACTCAAAGCCAGTGTATAGACTTCAACCATGATGCATGCAATACAATGCAGATACAGACTGTATAGACTTTGGAGTCTAAGACCAATGTACAAACTTTGACAAGCAGAAGCCTGTATAGACTTTACTTAGAAGATGCCCGATGTACAGACTTCAATCAACAACCAATGTGAAGACATCACGATGTATAGACTTTCTATATGAAGGGTTGTACATACTTGAACATGGGAGCTCTGAACAGACTTGATCAAGGCAAAGCTGAAGCAGTGTATAGATTCTACGAAGCTAAAGCAATGTATATACTTCGCATAAGCAGAGCTATGGCATTGTATAGACTTCACGTTGTGAAGCAATGTATACACTTAGCTGAAGACTGCTAGTCGATGTATAGACTTGGCTGAAGCCAAACGCTGAAGCAATGTTCAGACATTGAAGAACACAACGTACAGTAGTGTACAGACTTGGCCAGCAGACTAGTCCGATGTACACACTTGCTCGTTGTTCAGTCTTCATGTACGATGTATGGACTTCAAGTCTAATATGCACAATGTACAGTCTTTGCGAAGGTAGTGCATTGTATAGACTTCAGGTGTGAAGACATTGTGAATGCAGATGCAATGTTCAGACTTCAGATGAGAAGGCACTCGCTGTACATACTTGCTGAAGAGAGTGCAATGTGTAGACTTTGACTCGATGTACAGACTTCACAACTGATGAATGCAATGCAATGCAATGTATAGACTATGCCTTAGAACGAATACGCACACTTGAAGAGCATTCAGCAATGTGCAGACTTCAATGCATATGATGCAGCCAATGTATGGACTTGAGCAGTCTGCTGCTGAACAACCGATGTATAGACTTCACAGTCTGCTAAGCAAGCAGTGTATGGACTTGGCCGAGGCAGACTGAAGAAGCAATGTACAGACTATGCAATGTTCAGACTTCATCTTAAAGCCAAGAGAAACTCTGTACAGACTTCCAATGAATGGAATTTAACCCAAGGATGCACAATGTATAGAGTTCACCTTTGAAACAGATGTACAGACTTTGAGGCAGAAGCCACGGCTGTACAAACTTCAGAAGAACAATGCATGAGCAAGCCTAACGGATGTACAGACTTTAAGATGTGTAGACTTTGCCAAAGAGCTGGACGATGTACAGACTTGAAACAAGGCGAAGTCTGTACAGACTTGAAGATTCACAGTGTGTAGACTTTGGCAAGGCAACGTCGGTAAAGCTCCCAATGTACAGACTTTCAAAGTTGATCGTAGGTAAAGACTCCAATGTGCAGACTTGGAGTTGCAACGTAGGAACAGATGCCAATGTACAGACTTTGGCAAGCAACGATGTACAGACTTTACCTATTAGTTCAATGTACAGACTTCGAAGCAAATGTGAAGCCAATGTACAGACTTGCCACCTACCAATGTATAGACTTGGTGGAAGTCATGCAATGTACAGACTTCACGATGAAAGCATGAACAGTCCGATGTATGGACTTGGCAAGCCTAAGATGCTGAATGAGACGGTGGGGTCTGTATAGACTTTGCTCAAAGCCTTAGACGCTAATAGAGACGGACCGATGTACAGACTTTAAACGCAATGTATGGACATTGCATAGACGATGCATGAGACACAGACACTGTGCATGAACAGTGCAGTGTATAGACTTATGGACTTTGAGTGCGTGCATCTACAGTGCAAATGTAGAGACTTAATGTAATGCACTGGCTGTACATACTTGAATGAGACGCTGCATTTTCCACAGAGTATATGCATACACCACAGAGTATATCAGTTATAAACATCTCATGCATTCTCCACAGAACATAATGAGTGATATGCATTGAAATCAACATGCCATCATCATATAAAAAACATAATATCATAATGCACTCACTGTGTTGCAATCATCAAAACAAAAACAGCATTGCTATCATCAAATCAACATAGCACATGCTTGTGCCTAAGGGGCACAACATTCTCCCCCTTTTTGATGATGGCAACAAAAAGTGACAATGAGTCACACAGAATTTTCTCCCCCTTTGACATAATCAAAAAGAGAAAAATAGTAAAATCATAAGTGCAAAGTGCATTATGCATGCAAATTTCCCTTATGAACATTCTCCCCCTGAATGTAAGACTCCCCCTGAATTATTTCTCCCCCTAAATAATAGCTCCCCCTTTGAGAAGGAATATGAACAGATAATTCAAAGGTAGAGAAGGTAGGAGGGTCACTAGACAACAGCTGAATCATTGGTTCAGAGAATAAGCCTGATTATAAACAACAGTTAAAGTATAAGAATCAGCAACATACAGTTTTGACAAAAATTCAGGTTTAACAGTGATAAGTCTAGAGTAAAACACCTAACCCCTAAAAAAGAGTTTTAGACTCCATTTATAGCAATGAATCTAAGGCACATGGTATTAATAGATAAGTCCGAAATAATACCCTTTTGTGATTAAACAAGGAAGTTCAAGAGAGGCAATTTGAATATGTATTGAGAAAAATAATTTTCACTCATTGACTTTTGATTTTAAAGGGTTACAGTAGTTTGATTTTCATTTTGGAATTTTCAGAAACTGAGCTAAGTGAATAGACCAGTGGCATTTATGCTTTTGACATTAGGTGTACACCTTGATCAGAGGCAGGTACCCCCAGTTACTAGGCATAAACTACTAGATCTATTTCAGATCAAGACCTACAAGGAACAGTTTTCCCTTTGACATTAAGGGCACACCTTGATCAGAGGTCAGTACCCCCAGTTACTTGGTGAAAACTCTCCCTATAGATATGACCCTATGAACAGAGGTAGTCTGAAGCACTTCATGACTTATGAGTTCTCCTGCTTCATTTGAGGAGATCACAGTTTCTCAGTGCAATCACCCATTGCTCTGTCATTATGTTTAGCCTTTTGCATTTATGATCTTATTTACTGTTGCCCTTATTTCTTTTAGAGTGATTTTTCAAAAATCAATACACACTCTTATTCACCTTTTCTAGACATTTCCAGATTAACACATTCAGGTATAAAAAAAAAACTTTTTCTATTCTTACCATGAAACAAAGATTAAGAGCTATAAAAGTTTTCGTTTATCTCAAATTCTGAAGTGCAGACACTTAACTCTCCAATTTATAAAGGTTAAACCTTTAATTCCTTTCAATTTGCAAGAGTGATTCTTATAAGTGAACACTTGCAATAATCACAACTCAATATACTAAACCAGAAACAGTTGCTGTTGTTCAGTGAAAGTTAGGGAAATGATAGCAATTGATAAGCAGTGATATCAATAGGCATGGAGTTCAATGGCATCTGATGTCAAAGAATATGATAGAGTTGAATGGGGACCATGAGAAGTGAAAGGAATTCAATGTAATAATAAGAACTCTCAGCTCCCCCTGACATCATGATGCAAAAACATGCTATGCAATGATCATTTCTTTTCAGATTTTTAACTTTAATGATATGCATCACAGTGTTCTACATGAAGACTATGCAACAATGATGCACAAGGCAAGTGTGCAATCAATTCAAGTTTATGCGCCCAAGTCGTGAACATTTTTATTTTTTTTTAATTTTAAAAAAATGATGCAGTACACTGATCTACATGAAGACAGGACCCATGGTACTAGGCAGAGAACCCGGTCTCAAAGACCATCTCACACATGGTAGAAACCTCCGGGCAGATTTCCCTGCCTTTTAGTAACATACCATTTGATATACCAGGGTTATGCAAGACAATGCAAAATAAAGCAGTCCTACATGCATTGAACAGCATCATTGACAGTCATGCAAATGATGTATGCAGACATAAGACACATGCATTGACTGTGTACACTAAATGAACCATTCACACTCAGTCCAAGTATGCATTCAACAACAAGCATGCATTGCACTGATACAGAACACATGCATTTACACAAAGTCTATATAGTGCATCAACTGTATACACTAAAGAACCATTCAAATTCAGTTCAACATATAGCAAGAGAAGAACATCAGATATTCAGAATAAAACTCAGTAGCTGAGTCTGGAATGCAGACTGATCAACTAAGTAATAAGAGATCATCAGACATCAAACGAGCACATCAACATGGAATTCACATTTTTCATACTCACAAATTCAGATGATGAATTTAAAGCAAAGTTCAGAACTGACCTGAAATGGAGTATCCTGGGGTTTTCTTGTTGAGTGCCTTGGTTAACCCCTTTTATTTCTCCCACCAAGGCATACCTGCAAGATAAAATCAAGTTGATCCTGCAGGAACCCAAGAAGTCTTGGGTCCTGAATTAACCCTCACAGGTGTTCTGAATGGTCTTTTAACAGAAATATCATCACAGCCCATCAACTTATGGCTGGACAAGAAATAACCAAATTGACCAGACTTACCATGATAACTAACAGAATTTAAGTTCCTTTTATGCACTTTATTGAAAGCATTAAATTCATGTGCATGAACATTAAAATTTCTGTTGTGTGCATGGGCATTCTATTTTCTGAACCCTGCCACCCAGCAATCAGAAGCTTTGTGGCCAGGTTTTCCACAATTAAAACATGAGAATTTCACAAATTGGTTTGCATGGAATTTGACAGCATGGGAGTTAATATGATTCTTCTGAACATGCCAACAGTCCTTGACTGTGTGGCCATGTTTTCCACATTCAAAACATGAAGAATTCATTCTGTCAAAATTCTTATAAAATGCATGTCCTTTTACAGGGATTTTAGCAAGTTTGGAGTTAATTGTTCTTCCTTTAGCATGCCAACAATTTGCAGCAATATGGCCCAATTTTCCACAATGAAAACATTGAATCTTCTTTTTATGAGATGCATGATTTTTGACAAAAAATTTTCTATCATGCATTTTCTTAGCAGAAAGGTCATCATGTTTCATTAACCTACAATCATGCATGAGATGACCTATTTTATGACAGTAAAAGCATTGAGTTCTTTTGGTTTGAACAGAAGAAGGTTTCTTCATAGAAGACTTCCTAGCATGAATTCTATCATATTTCAAATCATCCTTTCTCATGACAAAACAAACATCCATCTCATGGCCAGATTCACCACAGTAATAGCATTTAACATTTTTGACACCAGATTTGTTGGCCTGAACTTTCTTAGCATGCTGATTATTATCATTCTTTTTCAAAACTTTTCTTTTCTTCTTCGTTTTCTTATTTTCCTGATTAACATGCACACTTAAAGAAAAAGCTGAAGTGCTAGCTAACTCAGAGCTACGCACAAAAGTTGTGTACTGTCTTTTTCTCACATCCTGTTTACTGCCTTCATGAGAGACTTTCTTCTTAGTGACAGCCTTTGGATTTTCTTTGTTCTTAAATGACTCAGACAGAGAATTGTTCAATTCAGTGATTTCATTTTTGAGAGAGGAAATGAGTATTTCATAATCTGTGATCTTTTCATTAAGTAAGACATTAATGGCTTTGTAGCTATCAATCTCTTCTATTAATGTACTCGCTCTCTCACATTCATTTTCACCTGAACTCTTCCCTTTTTCCAGCATTAAAAGTCTCTCAGACATAGCAGAATTAAGCAGCTTCAGTTCTTCATTCTCCTTTCTAGTTTGTTCATTCTGAACTAGTTCATTAGTTAAGATTTGATCATTTCCTAATGAGTTCAGCTTATTTTCTAGTTCAGAAATCTTGTCTGTGAGTTCCTGATTTTTATTTTCCAAAACAGAGATTTGTTCCTTACTCACATTCAGATTAGCTAAGCACATTTCATGAGATTTTTTCAGATCTTGACATTTTTCACAATGAGCATTTGAATTAATCTGATCACATTTCTTTTTCAGCTTTCTATTTTCAGATTTCAAATATTTACATTTCTCAGAAAGTTCCTCATTTATTTCCCATAATTCATCAATTGAAATCTCTTCGGATTCAGATTCAGAATTTACCTTGGATGAGGAATCTTCATTATCCCGGTTGGCCATCAAACAGTTATCATTCTGTTGGTTATGCGCAGAGATAACTTTGTCATATATCTCTTTTTTATAATTGCACCTGAGAACAAAAGGATATATATCAGTATTGACAACAGCTCTCAAGATATTGAGAATCATGGTATTTTCACAGTCCTTAACTCTATCCTCTTTAGACCATTTGGTCTCATCATGAGGTAATCGGTGTGGGCCTTTAGATATAAGACTCCACAAATTTGGACCAATGGAGTCTACGTACACACATAGGCCTCCTAGCCAGCTATCGAGGTTAGAATCATCATAAACCGGAGGTCGAGCCATTAGAACAGATGGCAACAATTTCAGCGAAGTAAAACAAATGACACGAAATGCACTGAAACCAGATAATCAAAACAAAGCACAAGTCAATGAAGCAAAACACGATTTCAAGAGACCCACTCTGAAATGCACCAAAAACTAGCAGGATCCTCTGCAGATTGTTAGATTTGATAGATCAGAGACCCGCTCTGATACCAAGTGTTGGGTTCGGTGCCAGTATTCAGAGGGGGGGTGAATGAATATACCCTTTAAAAACTTTCGCCCAAATTAGAATTCTAGTGCTCAGAACTGCGGAATAAAAACACTAAGACTAACTATATAATCTGAAGGCTAATTAAATCTTCTGTTCAACCTGTAAGCAAACAGATGAAGCGCCCCTATGCAAACATCTAGCGGAAGCAAAAACATATAGAGAAATCAAACCACTGCACAGAGGATTTTAAGGTGGTTCGGTCCTGCAGACCTACGTCCACCCCACACTCAAAATCGGAGTGTGGCTTACTGCTGCGCAGCACAGCTTGCGTCCGCTGGGCATCACAGCTTGCCTACATCAGCTGGGCCTCACAGCTTGCCATCCGCTGAGCATCACAGCTTGCTTCCGCTGGGCAATATAGCTTAGCCATCGCTGACTCACAGCTTGAACCCGCTGGGGATTACAGCTTAACCCGTCCAGTGGAATCCTCCACTGCAAACGCTGAGCCTCATAGCTTGCTCCGCTGACAAACAGCTTGAAGAAATGTATAAAGAAAAATGAAAGATAGAACACGACAGCAACGGAAAGCTGAAACAATAAAGCACAAAATATAGCTCTCGATGAGCACTTCTGGCTTGGATTTGATCCAAAAAGCCAGACAACCCAATCTCTTTCACTCTCTTAGCTCGAGCTCTCTATTTCTCTCTTTCTCTTCTTTCTCCTCTTTCTCTTCTTCTTCTCTGCTCTCTGTCTCTCTTTCTTTTCTTCACTCTTTTCTTCTTCTCTTCTGCTGGATCAAAGTCTCTGCACTCTGCTCTTCTGCTTCTGCTCTCAAGGCTTCGATCAACCTTCAACTGAGGACGAAGGCTTCAATATATAGCAGCTGCAGGTGGATAAGGGCGCGTGTGGCTTCCACAGTTCCCGCCCTAAAAGTTCGGACCACGTGGCAGCATCCAGCAGGCTGTCAGTACACGTGTCCTCATCTGGGCACTGTTCTTATCCTCGGATCACGTGCCTTCATTAGCCTCTGCGAAGAGTGCCTGTCAAACAGATAAGAACTTATCAGGTTAAGTGTAAACCCTGTACAGTCTTTGAAGAATACAACACATTGTATAGACTTCAGTTTTAAAGCCAACGTGCAGACATTACTGTATGGACTTTACAAGACAAACAGCAATGTATAGACTCTTCAATCGACAGGCAGACAATGTATATACTTGCTCAGTGTATGGACTTGATTTAACGAACATGCAATGTATATACTTGCTCAGCCTGAGGCAATGTCTAGACTTCAGCTCAAAGCCAGTGTATAGACTTCAACCATGATGCATGCAATACAATGTAGATACAGACTGTATAGACTTTGGAGTCTAAGACCAATGTACAAACTTTGACAAGCAGAAGCCTGTATAGACTTTACTTAGAAGATGCCCGATGTACAGACTTCAATCAACAACCAATGTGAAGACATCACGATGTATAGACTTTCTATATGAAGGGCTGTACATACTTGAACACGGGAGCTCTGAACAGACTTGATCAAGGCAAAGCTGAAGCAGTGTATAGACTCTACGAAGCTAAAGCAATGTATATACTTCGCATAAGCAGAGCTATGGCATTGTATAGACTTCACGTTGTGAAGCAATGTATACACTTAGCTGAAGACTGCCAGTCGATGTATAGACTTGGCTGAAGCCAAACGCTGAAGCAATGTTCAGACATTGAAGAGCACAACGTATAGCAGTGTACAGACTTAGCCAGTAGACTAGTCCGATGTACACACTTGCTCGTTGTTCAGTCTTCATGTACGATGTATGGACTTCAAGTCTAATATGCACAATGTACAGTCTTTGCGAAGGTAGTGCATTGTATAGACTTCAGGTGTGAAGACATTGTGAATGCAGATGCAATGTTCAGACTTCAGATGAGAAGGCACTCGCTGTACATACTTGCTGAAGAGAGTGCAATGTGTAGACTTTGACTCGATGTACAGACTTCACAACTGATGAATGCAATGCAATGCAATGTATAGACTATGCCTTAGAACGAATACGCACACTTGAAGAGCATTCAGCAATGTGCAGACTTCAATGCATATGATGCAGCCAATGTATGGACTTGAGCAGTTTGCTGCTGAACAACCGATGTATAGACTTCACAGTCTGCTAAGCAAGCAGTGTATGGACTTGGCCGAGGCAGACTGAAGAAGCAATGTACAGACTATGCAATGTTCAAACTTCATCTTAAAGCTAAGAGAAACTCTGTACAGACTTCCAATGAATGGACTTTAACCCAAGGATGCACAATGTATAGAGTTCGCCTTTGAAACAGATGTACAGACTTTGAGGCAGAAGCCACGGCTGTACAGACTTCAGAAGAACAATGCATGAGCAAGCCTAACGGATGTACAGACTTTAAGATGTGTAGACTTTGCCAAAGAGCTGGACGATGTACAGACTTGAAACAAGGCGAAGTCTGTACAGACTTGAAGATTCACAGTGTGTAGACTTTGGCAAGGCAACGTCGGTAAAGCTCCCAATGTACAGACTTTCAAAGTTGATCGTAGGTAAAGACTCCAATGTGTAGACTTGGAGTTGCAACGTAGGAACAGATGCCAATGTACAGACTTTGGCAAGCAACGATGTACAGACTTTACCTATTAGTTCAATGTACAGACTTCGAAGCAAATGTGAAGCCAATGTACAGACTTGCCACCTACCAATGTATAGACTTGGTGGAAGTCATGCAATGTACAGACTTCACGATGAAAGCATGAACAGTCCGATGTATGGACTTGGCAAGCCTAAGATGCTGAATGAGACGGTGGGGTCTGTATAGACTTTGCTCAAAGCCTTAGACGCTAATAGAGACGGACCGATGTACAGACTTTAAACGCAATGTATGGACATTGCATAGATGATGCATGAGACACAGACACTGTGCATGAACAGTGCAGTGTATAGACTTATGGACTTTGAGTGCGTGCATCTACAGTGCAAATGTAGAGACTTAATGTAATGCACTGGCTGTACATACTTGAATGAGACGCTGCATTTTCCACAGAGTATATGCATACACCACATAGTATATCAGTTATAAACATCTCATGCATTCTCCACAGAACATAATGAGTGATATGCATTCTCTGCTGTTTTGACCATGCGTCATTTAAGCAAGTCTATACATGATGCATTGATTCTTAAATGCTAGGTAGCAAGTCTGTACATTCTTTGAACAGCATGCCTGAGCATTCATCTTCGTTGTGCATACATTGATAGATGCGAAATGCATTTCACACGCTCAAAGTCTATACATTCCATTGCTGGTACGAGTGGTTATCACACCAGCAAGTCTATACATCGTTGTCGAATGCACGCTAAGTCCATACACTCGTTGCTGGTATGTCTGTACATTCGCTTTCAATGTGCATACTTCTCCATGTGAAAAATGCATTACATGCATTCAAAGTATGTACACTCGTGGATGACATGTCCGTGCATTCATTCTAGTTGTACATACTTTTCTATATGCACACTGCATTTTGTGCATCAAGTCTGTACAGGCTTAGTTCAAATATAAAACTTACTCGATGCATCGTTGTCTTTTCTTTCGGATTAATTCACACTGATAACAAACCTGATCTGACAGGACTGCTGCTCGAGTAACTTAATAAGGGCACGTGATCCAAGAATGGAGATGGCACAGGATCGTGACACGTGTAATGCAGTAAGTGAAATGCTGCCACGTGGTCTAGGCTCTTGGGCGGGAACTGTGGAGGACACACGCCCACCTATCTGCTGCTGCTATAAAAAGAGGACTTCTCCATCTGGAGAAGATGATCGAAGCATGAGAACTTATCTGAAAGAGCAGAAGCAGAGAGAGAGCCTGCACGATCCAGAGAGAAGAGAAGAGCAGCAGAGAAGTGTAGAGAGTGATCGTGAGCAGAGTGACCGAAGTAGGGGAGCCCATCTGAAAGAGCATAAGAAAAGAGAGAGAGAGCCTACACGATCCAGAAGAAGAGAGAAGAAAAGAGAGAGCAGAAGAAGAGCAAAGGAGGAGAGTGTTCGAAAAAGAAAGAGTGAGCAGTAAAGAAGAAGAAGAAGAAGAAAGAGAAATCAAGAAAGAGAGAGGTAGAGAGCTCTAAGGGAATAAGAAAAGCTTCATCGGAAGATTTGTTTTCACTGGACTTTGGATCAGATCCAAGCCAGTCAGCTCTTTGAGAGCCACGTTGTGTTCTATCTTTTACAGCTTTCAGTCGTTGTGTTTCATCATCCTTTGTTTTTCCTTTTACCTTTGTTTCAAGCTGTTAGTCAGCAGAGCTAAGCTGTATTGCTCAGCGGGTGAGGTGGATACCTCGGACAGCAAGCTGTGTTGCTCAGCGGGCAGAGGAGGATTCCTCTGGACGGGTTAAGCTGTAGTCCCCAGCGGTTGGCAAAGTTGTAATGCCCAGCGGTCAAGCTGTTAGTCAGCGGTTGTAGGCAAGCTGTGAAGCCCAGCGGTTTAAGCTGTGTATCAGCGGAATCCTCAATCTAATTGGAGTGTGGGGTGGACGTAGGTCTGGAGGACCAAACCACCTTAAAAATCTTCTGTGCAGTGGTTTGATTGTCTAGTGTGTTTCGCTAGATGCATGATTAGGCTCATTGTGTCCTTTCATCTAGTGAGTGGTTTATTCGAACATCGCATTTTTATTGAAGTTGGGTCTGCTCACCAGCTCATAGTGAGTAGATCAGTAGTTCAGTCTATCTGATCTTTCCACTTCGTTCAAAGAGAGCACCTGAGTCATACAAGGCACCTATTTGTGTTAATTCCGCATCATTGTTCTGTTATAGTTTTTAATTGGGAGTAATTTTTCAAGGGGAGATTCATTCACCCCCCTCTGAATCCATCGCACCGATCCCATCAATTGGTATCAGAGCAGGTCTCTGTGCTTCCAGATCCAACGATCTGCAGAGGATCCTGCTAGTATGTGTGGTGCTTTGCTATTTGTAGTTCGGTGCATTTGTCATCTTGTCTTTCAGGTTTTTGGATCTGAAATTATTCAGTTGTTCTTTCAATGGCATTCTCTGTTATTTTTGATGGTTCCAACTACAACAAATGGATAGGCGGCCTATGTGTTCACCTGAACTCCATTGATCCAAATCTATGGAGTCTTGTATCAAAAGGGCCACATAAAGTACCTCAAAAAAAGAGCATATGGTCTAGAGAGGATAGGATAAAAGATAGTGAGAATGCTATTGTCTTTAACATTCTAAACCATGATAATGTCATAGCTCTTAACATTTTGAAAGCTGCAGTTAATACTGACAGATTTCCTTTTGTTCTCAGGTGCGCTTCTGGAAAGGAAATCTTGGATAGAATTACTGCTACAAATGGAGAGCAAGGGGATCAATGCTTAATGGCCCATCGGGGTGATCACCAATCTGATCAACAGGAGGAATCGTCATCCATAGTAAGCTCTGGATCTGAAGAAATTTCGCTTGATGATTTATGGAATATAAATGAAGAACTTACTGATAGATGTACGAAATTAAAATCTGAAAATAAAAGATTGAAGAAAACGATTGAACAGTATAAATCTGAACTCTCTTGTGAAAACTGTCCAAATCTAAAACAATCTTATGATGCATGTATGCTAGATATTCATAACTGTAAGGAACAAATTGTGTCTTTGAAAAATAAGAATCAAACATGTTTAAACAAGATATCTGAACTGGAGAACAAGCTGAATGAGAAGAATGATGAACATCTAATGAGCTTGTAAGAGTTTAGTAAGGTTAATTCTGAATTTAATAAACTGAAACTTGAAAATAAAGAGTTGAAGGAACAAAACAAGAAACTCATGGTCCTGAATACGGTCATGTCAGAAAGATGGCTGACCATTGAGAAAGGAAAATGTGTGATGAAGGAGGGTGAGATTAATAGAGAGGAAGAGCACACGCAAGAAATTGAAACCTTACAGAGTTTGAATGCTGAGCTGCATCAGCAGATTATCTCTTGTGAAACCGAGATCATTGGCTATGAAGATAACATAGCCTCCTTAAAATCTGAAATCCAGGGTCTTAAAAGCACATTGTCAAAATCCGTTGAAGGAAAGAGCAATTCTGATAAAATTCCTGGAACAAAGCTTAATGTTCGGAAGGAAGGTCACAGTCACAATGTGGTCGACAAGAGGAAACCTAAAAATGACCCATCTACCTCATTCACTAGCTGCTATGTGCCTTCTAAAACACCTTCATCATATGTATTTCAATTCAAGGCCCTGAAAAATGAAAAACAAATAAGAGTTGTGAACAAGGGTAAACAATTGAACAAGAATGGTAAGAAAAATAAGGTCAAAAGTGTCCCTACTTGTGTTTTGGAAACTGCTAGCTCTGCTGCATCTGATGGGTCAATGCATACTGCTCATAACTCATTTACTTATTCGTATGCATCTGATAAGAGTGTCTCATGCCATTATTGTGGCAAGGTAGGCCATGTAATGGATGATTGCAGAATATTGATTGTAGATGGGCATGCAAGTGAAACATTGCATTCTAGAAATTCATTTGGTAGAAATCATGCTACTAGGAAGTCTGGTACATCTTGTCATTACTGTGGTAGGCATGGTCATCTCATGAATGCATGTTTCATCATGAAACAAGATGATAAAATGCATGCTAGGTCTTCTGCTAATCATCATTGCCCCAGAAGAAACATGTTTGCTTCAGACTAGCACACTATTTGTTTTAACTGTAACAAACGTGGTCACAAAGCCATTGAGTGCTGGTTTGGATCTACTAGGGGTAAACATGGTTTTAAAGGTAAGCATATCTGATGCTTCGAGTGTGGGAAGAATGGCCATACAATCAAGGACTGTTGGCATGTTCAGAAGAATTCTGTTAACCCCTATCTTGTCAAATTCCCTGCAAAACGATATGTGAAATTTTTATGCTATAACTGTGGGAAGCCAGGCCATAGAGCTGCAGATTGTTGGCTGGCTGATTTTAGTAAACATAATTTTCTCTCTGCTAATAAATTTCATGACAACAGTAATTTGCATAAAAAGAATTTGAAATCTGCTGCATCATGCCATTATTGTGGTCAAACAGGTCATTCAATGAATAATTACTACTTGATGAGATTTGATGACCTTCATGCATAAAAATTGTTGAGAAAACCTGCTAGAAATGTCACTGTTAATTCAGGACCCAAGACCTCTTGGGTATCTGTTTGTGCAAAATAAACTTTGTTTCGCAGGTGTGCCTTGGATTGGAAAATGAGTTGGGGAAATAAACCAATGCACTCAAAAGAAAACCCCTTTCTGAACTTTTCAGGTAAATTATCTGCACTTCCTGCTCTTAGATTCATTGCATATCTTGTTAAAATAAATGTTCATCTATATAGAATTGCTAAAAACATCAGTTTCTGTCTGAGTCTGAAAATTGTGAACGTTATGCTTTTGATCTAATGCTTGAATCTGCATTTCACATTCACTGAAAATCTGATAGGACTGCATGTTGTATTGCACTTAAGAGATAGTCTGAATCTTCTTGTGAAAAATCTATTTAATCCCCTGTAGGATGTCATTGCACACAGTGCCTTTTAGAATCTTCATATATATTGCATGCATTCAGGGGGAGTTTGTTGAGTCTTTTCATGTCTTTATATACATATAGTTAATTGCATTGCATTTCATTACATTGAAATTGCCAAAAAGATTACGTTCATTAAGGGGGAGTATATAACAAGATTGTGTTCTGCTGGCTATTTATCTAGTTTCTTGGTATTTTAGTCAGTCAACTAAAGCTCTCATCCTTATGTTGAGATCATCCTTTTCATGTATCTGAACTTAACTCTGATTTGATTTTGAATCTTGTGAGCTGGTCTTTCTTGAGCAAATCTGTCTGATGGACCTCTGGATATCTATGATTCTCTATGATACATTCTTTGCTGCACCTATTAATTGTCCTGATTGGAAGTGTCGACATAGTGAGTCGACATCATCTTGGAAATGCTCTGTCAAATGTCGACACCTTCACTATTGTGCTCATCTTTGTTATATGCTTGAAACCCTTGTACAGTTCACAACTTGTATGCTGTTGGATCTCATTGAAAATTTCAGAGAATTGAGAAGAGTTCAATTCGTATACCTTGATCATAAATCCGAAAATCAATTCATTAAAGAATCTTCCATTATAAAGATTTATGAATGGCTAAAAGATCAGATTGGTTTAAGTCTAATGTATTCATTGAGCTTGGATATGAATATCTTGAAAATAGCTGGGTCATTTTTAATAAACTTTAACCAACTATTTCACGTTGAATCTTGTAAAATCTTCCGAAATCTGAAAATTTTAATATCTTGGCTTTATTTGGTTAAATTATATGAAATCAGTATTATTTTTTAAACATCTGATGAATCTAAAATGTTCCTAAGGGTAAATTCTACCAGAGCAATGATTTTGGTCACTGAGAAACCATGTCTATTGACCATGAAGTCTAGTGGACTGTGTCATGAAGTCCCATAATTAACTCTGCTAAATAAAATTCATGGAAAATGTAGGCAGAGCAATGGCTTGAATACTGAGAAATATACCTCACTTATCAATGAAATAAGGTGAAGTATGTCATGAGGTGACAATGCTATCTCTGAAGCATGACAGTCAGTCATACTAAGTGCTTAGGGATACTGGCGTCCAAACAACGTGTATCCTCTAGTTACAAGGTGTGCACTGAACTTAATTGCACCTGGTAAACTTGCTGGAAAATGCGTGCAAAAAGAAAAAATCTAAGATTATTTGAAGAAGTATGGCTGATCCTCAGGAACCAAATCTGAATTCCTTCATGATTGTTTAACCTCAATACTAATGATTGTAATTTCTAAAGAAGTCATTGAAATTGACTGAGTAAGATGAAAGGAGGTTAGTCAAGATATAAATATGAGGGCTTGGTTAACTTTTATTAAACATTGATGTTCAGATATGAGTACATAAGTTTATTGACAAACTGTGTATACATCATATTTAAACCATGATGTTCAAATAAAAATTCATAAGCCCCTATAATGGAAGAGTCTGAACCATCCGTTTATTCAGATTTATGAAATAAGTATCTTATTGAAAATCTTATATTTCCTTAGACCATGTATTCTGAATGCTACCATGTCATCCTTCCTGAATGTCTTCTTGACATATCCCTCTCCTTACACCCTTGAAAGCCTTGCTTCATTCAGATCAGGGAGCACTGGATTGTTAAGGTCTTATTACCTTTTAAAGGGGGAGGTTTGTTCGTCTTGCAAAGGAGGAGGATAGATGGATTGGTTCTTGTCTTGTCTGCATCATGTAAGCATTAGGTTCTCCATGAATAGTATTCATTATTCTTAAGGAGAGAATCCATCTCCTCTGAAGCTACAAAGAAGCATCTATTCAGGGGGAGTTTCCTTGTCTATGAATCATGCTGCATATTAAAGGGGGAGATCTTCTCAGCATCCTTCATGTCCCTTTCTCTTTGCTGCTGTCTCGGGGAGATTTTATTCAATCATATCATGCACACTTTTATTTCTCTCTCAAAATTCTCTTTTTGATGAAGTCAAAGGGGGAGAATAGTTTGAGTCTGTGTGACTCATAGTGTTGCCATCATCAAAAAGGGGGAGATTGTTGTGCCCCTGTGGTTTTGATGTCAGCAAGCACTATGAGTATGAATGATTTATCACCATGTGTCTGCACTTGTTGGTTCTTCTGCACATTGCATCAGTGCATTATCTGCCATATGCATACACTGCATCAGTGCATTCATCAGTCGATTCAATTCAATGTCGATGCGTGTTCATTATGCATACAAAGTCAGTGCAGGGTTAACTGTCTAGGCCTGTGCATCTCATAACTGTGTTTTATGGTGGCCATAAGCTAGTGCATGCCTAGGCTCATGCATGCTCAAGGTATAAAGTCCGTTATGGTGGCCATAAGCTAGTGCATGCCTAGGCTCATGCATGCTCAAGGTATAAAGTCCGTACAGAGTCTTGCCTAGTCTGCATCAACTCAAGTCTGTACATTCTTTGGCAGTAAGTCTGTACAACCTCCGTTTGTTTCATTCGATTAGTCAATACAGCCAAGTGCTCTTCATGCATATGCATAGTTCGTGCATCATTTCATAAGTCTATACATCGCCGCATGCTATCAAGTCTATACATTCACGAGCATAGTCAGTGCATTTGGTTGCTTCATGCATATACAAAGTCTGCACATTCTCTGCTGTTATGACCATGCGTCATTTAAGCAAGTCTATACATGATGCATTGATTCTTAAATGCTAGGTAGCAAGTCTGTACATTCTTTGAACAGCATGCCTGAGCATTCATCTTCGCTGTGCATACATTGATAGATGCGAATGGCATTTCACACGCTCAAAGTCTATACATTCCATTGTTGGTATGAGTGGTTATCACACCAGCAAGTCTATACATCATTGTCGAATGCACGCTAAGTCCATACACTCGTTGCTGGCATGTCTGTACATTCGCTTTCAATGTGCATACTTCTCCATGTGCAAAATGCATTACATGCATTCAAAGTATGTACACTCGTGGATGACATGTCCGTGCATTCATTCTAGTTGTACATACTTTCTTATATGCACACTGTATTTTGTGCATCAAGTCTGTACAGGCTTAGTTCAAATATAAAACTTACTCGATGCATCCTTATCTTTTCTTTCAGATTAATTCACACTGATAACAAACTTGATCTGACAGGACTGCTGCTCGAGTAGCTTAATAAGGGCACGTGATCCAAGAATGGAGATGGCACAGGATCGTGACACGTGTAATGCAGTAAGTGAAATTGATGGGAATCGACACCGAACCTGTACTTTTTCTTTTGCATTTATGTCCTTTTAGTTTGTGTATATATCCTTGGGAAAGTATGTACGCAAATGTAAGGCTTTATAAGCCAAGGAGTCATTCCCATGGATTGTGTGGGTTTTTATGCAATTATGCCGTAGGACCAGCAAGGGGGCCCTCAGCCCTCTCCCATTGGTCCATGTCACCTTGTGGGGCTGGTCAACCTTCCAAGGTGGACATCTAGAAGGGTGGGCTGGTCATATGGACACATGGTAGACAAGTGGCTCATTTTGTCCAAGGTAGGCCACCTACCATTTCAACCTTCCATTCAACCCCCCCCTCTAGTCAATAGGCCGCCCCCCGCCTTGCATATTATATTCATTTTTTTGTGTTTGTGGCATGCAATCCCAGCCCTTCAATCCCCACCCCTAGATCCAAGGGTTCACATTGCATTTGATGTGAATCATATAAAAGATTGTATTTTCATATGAATATTAGTGAACATTAAGAAATTTTGTTGAATGCCAAGAAGGGTCTTGCGCCCCCAGCCCTCTCCCCCTGGTTTCCTCTCCTCAAACCTCCAGTTCTAGAGTGTATCAATCTTCTATCTCCCCCTCTCAACCTCTGATCTTCATCTGTGCCGCCGCCGCCGCCGTTCGTGCCGCCTTCGAGCCGCCGCGGAGCCGTCTTAAAGTTTCTGTCCTGCTAGATAAAGGTGTAGTTCGTGAATTCTTTCTACCAGCAACGAGCTCAGATGGATTGGAGATTTTGAGGGTGTGTTCTTGCCTTGAATCCCCACCTCCACATAAATTTTCACGTCCAAACTACTCCATTTAGTAATTTTCCATTTTCGTTCATTTTGTATTCCCAGATCTGTTTTGTCTTTGTCTACAGTGACAACAGCTCTGAGTTTCCCATCTCCGACCACCTTTTTGAATTTTTCAAACCCTCCCAATTTTATTGGGAGTTTTATCCATCATCCCCTATATCCACCATTTTTCCTGAGTTTTGATCTGCCCTCTATCCATTTTTCAAAATTCATGTTCTATCTCTGCTACAGTGCCTTTAGTCAGATTCCAGATCCGACCCACTGTTAGTTAACAAATCCTCTCAATTCGTAGCCACATCCAAATTTCTCCAAACCAGTTTTTCCGTCTTCCTAGCTCAATTTCCTACACCTTTGATGAAGACCTCAAGAGCTGAATCGGACATCTACCCTACGTTCAATAATAGTTCTCAGAGGACAGCCCTGTAGATCTGAGAGTTAAGCCACTGTACAACAGCAACCTTCAAAACTCGCCAATTAGAAGTTCAGGCTTTGTTATTTTTCTGTAATCCTAGATAGTTGAAGCCCTTCGAAGCAGCATTCCAACGGCGCTAATTTCGTCGCATTCCGACGTCGGGGCTGATCGCAGCGTCCGTTCTCGTCGGAGTGCGCGCCGAAAATAGAACCGGCAGATCCGTGGCCGGTCATTCCGACCGGCGCCGAACGGAGCCGCCCGGCCTCCAGCCGGTGAACCAGGTGCCGTCAGCCCAGGGAGCGCTTCCCTAAGTGTCCCCACTACAGCGGTGCCACCGGGTCCCACACGGCCCCTCCGGACGGCACGTGGGCCCCACCATCACTAGTTCGGGTGTTGCCGAATCAACGCGAGAAGCCGCCCGTCAACCCGAATTCGGTCCTTCCGGACCCCATTGTGTAGCCCTTTACCTCCCTGCATGGAGTGGACAGCGAGTTGTATTGCTGTAATACTGTGTATTATTGTTCCGGGAGTACGAGTTTCGGCCGGGCCCGTCTTCCCCACGCCGAGCGCGTGGAGGTATCGTTCTCGCTCCCTACACTCGGCATTTGCTTATTTTCATATATATTTGTTTATGCCGCTGCTAGAGAGCATGTTTTAGGATCTAGCTCGCTATATTTTTCATATCACCGTTGTTGCGAGAGAGAGTGTGACCGTCCCGTGACCCGATCCGGGCACAAGTGAGAGCCGACCACCCTAGCTCACTGCCGGTTTCTCAACCGCGCACGTCCGACGCTTCCCTCGTTAAGGGGCAGTCACGAGTTTGTCGTGTCCGTGTCTCGTCCCGCATCAATTTGGTATCAGAGCGAGTTGAGTCTAGGGTGTCAAAAAAAGGTGTCATTTATGTCTAGTCATTAGTCATTGTCTACGTCGTGTTTAGGGTCATCATTGTTTTAAAACAAAAAAGTGTCTTTTGGGTCGCATTTGCATACCATTAGTCGGTATATAAAAAGGTGTTGTCAGAACGTTAGGCTACGCCTATCGGGAAGGCCGCACACTTACGCGAGTGATCTTCGGATCGATTAACTCCGCCCCGTACCGAGTCTTGGTGTCTTGTCCTTAGTATGCATGCATCCCAACCTTTATATTAGTCGGTTTAGTGTCTTGTCTCCGTGTGTATGCATGTCCATGTCCGCTATCCATGGCCGTTCCCCAAGGCCATGCGTCCAAGTGGTCATCTCTGGTGGCCCAAGCCAAGGCCTTCCTAGCCTGACCCTATATCGTTTCTAAAGCCACTCTACCTAATGGGTCCACAACGGAACTCCATTTCACCGATAGGGAGTCAGATAATTGGGTTGCTTTTGATATCGTGGAGTCTCTCTCCAAGACAGGCGAGATTGTCCATGATGGTGATTTTGCTTGTGTTGAGTTCTATAGGAAGGTCGGCTCCGTTCTTTACACCGATGGTGCATGGTGCAGGATCGGCACACTTGCTGGTCCATGCATCATTTTAGGGCAAACGTGGTTAGGAGAAAGAAAGGCTAATCTTGACTGGGGCAAAAGGACTTGCACCTTATACCCACCTTACCTACCTGGCAAGATCATCTTTAAGGATAGGGCTCAATCGAGCACCCTCATCTTTCCCGCCACCCAACCCCAGTGGCCCACTCCACCTTCGGATTCATGCTTGCCACCTCTCCTGGAGCCCACCCCTCTAGCCACCCATCATGGGAGCCACCCTCCCTTCGAGGAGCCACATTTAGAGGATGTCCATCCCGAGCCACCCGTGTTTCTTACGGGTACGCTATACATAGCCGAGCCACTTCTTAGTTGGCTCAAGGATGGCTTGGTCCCACGTCCATACCCTTCTATGGACCCCACCTTACCTATAGTGCCCGTCAACTCCTTCCACACTACCTTTCGGTCTAGTCACCATATTGATACATTTGATGACCTTATTATGGGATTAGACACGCAATGGAAGTTGACGCATCTACTGGCCCGAGGCTTTGACCAACCCGCTAGTCTTAGCTTCACCCATCTGGCCTTCGGGTCCATTACCTCCGAGTGCACCATGGGGTGTGTCACCACGGAGATTCTTCTATTCCTCCCGATGCCGGCCGAGTCTGACTTCGTTCCCTTTTGCCCAAGGAAGGAATCCTATTTTCTACACATGTCCATCGTCCCACCGATCATAATGTATGACGGTGACTATGAATTCCAAACTTGGGACCATGACATGTTGGAACCCACTTCATGGGGTCACACCTTCTTCGACCCTTTTGACCCCTTCACTAGTGAACCTCCCGAGTTTTCATACTCACTACCCTTCTTCCGCGGAGTTCACTATCCCACCTTTTCCACTCGGGCCAAGCAAACTCCACATAGCCATATGTCCGAACCTTTATTTGGGGGCAATGAAAACTTTGGTTTCCCCGATCCATCTAAACCACCCGCACCTCCCGGACTTCCCACATCCAAGCCCAATATCCATGATTGGTGCATCGTCGGGTGTCTAGGAGTTCTCCATGACGTCAACCTCCGGTTACGTCAAATGCATGCATGGCACACATTCGGGTGTCCTGGCCCGCCGTCACCCATGTACAGGTCGGACTAACCATAGATTTGTCTAGAGTCATGCATGAGTCTGTTTCTTATTTGTGTTGTTTGCATATGTGTGTTAGTGTTTGGTGAGTCTGCATGTGTCTTGTGCAAGCTCGTTGTCATTCTTTTTTAAGTAAGAGGCGATTGGACTCACTCGATGAGTATGGGATCGGTTCTACCTCTAAACCCGGATCAGTCACCTACTGGGACCCAGCGGTGATTCCTAGTGAGTCTTCGAGCTGCTACCTTCCCTTTTGAGAGTGCCCCACCCGGAGTGTCCACCTTTAGCCCATAGCAGTTCGCGCATATCGAGTATATATGGAATGAGCAGGTGACGATCACTTGGAGTGGAGCATACCCGCGCTACTTGGCACGGTGACGGATCCGCCAGAGTACTCGAGCATCCATACCCCTACTCGACGGGGTCGAGTTCCTCCCACCCGGGGAGAGTTGATGGGAATCGACATCGAGCCTGTACTTTTTCTTTTAAATTTATGTCCTTTTAGTTTGTGTATATATCCTTGGGAAAGTATGTACGCAAATGTAAGGCTTTATAAGCCAAGGAGTCATTCCCATGGATTGTGTGGGTTTTTATGCAATTATGCCGTAGGACCAGCAAGGGGGCCCTCAGCCTTCTTCCATTGGTCCATGTCACCTTGTGGGGCTGATCAACCTTCCAAGGTGGACATCTAGAAGGGTGGGCTGGTCATATGGACACATGGTAGACAAGTGGCTCATTTTGTCCAAGGTAGGCCACCTACCATTTCAACCTTCCATCCAACCCCCCCCTCTAGTCAATAGGCCGCCACCCGCCTTGCATATTATATTCATTTTTTTATGTTTGTGGCATGCAATCCCAGACCTTCAATCCCCACCCCTAGATCCAAGGGTTCACATTGCATTTGATGTGAATCATATAAAAGATTGTATTTTCATATGAATATTAGTGAAAATTCAGAAATTTTGTTGAATGCCAAGAAGGCTCTTGCGCCCCGAGCCCTCTCCGGTTTTCTCTCCTCAAACCTCCAGTTCTAGAGTGTATCAATCTTCTATCTCCCCCTCTCAACCTCTGATCTTCATCTGTGCCGCCATCGCCGCCGTTCGTGCCGCCTTCAAGCCGCCGCGAAGTCGTCTTCAAGTTTCTGTCCTGCTGGACAAAGGTGTAGTTCGTGAATTCTTGCTACCAGCCACGAGCTCAGATGGATTGGAAATTTTGAGGGTGTGTTCTTGCCTTGAATCCCCACCTCCACCTACATTTTCACATCCAAACTCCTCCATTTAGTAATTTTCCATTTTCGTTCATTTTGCATTCCCAGATCTGTTTTGTCTCTGTCTACAGTGACAACAGCTCTGAGTTTCCCATCTCCGACCACCTTTTTGAATTTTTGAAACCCTCCCAATTTTACTGGGAGTTCTGTCCATCATCCCCTACATCCAACAGTTTTCCTGATTTTTGATCTGCCCTCTATCCATTTTTCAAAATTCGTGTTCTATCTCTGCTACAGTGCCTTTAGTCAGATTCCAGATCCGACTCACTGTTAGTGAAAAAATCCTATCAATTCGTAGCCACATCCACACTTGTCCAAACTAGTTTTCTGTCTTCCTAGCTCAATTTCCTACACCTTTGATGAAGACCTCAAGAGCTGAATCGGACATCTACCCTGCAGTCAACGACAGTTCTCAGAGGATAGCCCTGCAGATCTGAGAGTTAAGCCACTATACAACAGCAACCTTAAAAATTCGCCAATTGGAAGTGCAGGCTTTGTTATTTTTCTATAATCACATATAGTTGAATCCCTTCGAAACAGCTTTCCAACGGCGCCAGTTTCGTCGCATTCCGATGTCGGGGCTGATCGCAGCGTCCGTTCTCACCGGAGCGCGCGCCGGAAAACAGAACCGGCAGATCCGTGGCCGGTCATTCCGACCGGCGCCGAACGGAGCCGCCCGGCCTCCGACCGGCGAACCAGAGTGCCTTCAGGCTAGGGAGCGCTTCCCTAAGTGCCCCCACTATAGTGGTGCCACCGGGTCCCACACGGCCCCTCCGGACAGCACGTGGGCCCCACCATCACTAGTTCGGGTGTTGCCGAATCAACGCGAGAAGCCTCCCGTCAACCCAAATTCGGTCCTCCCGGACCCCATTGTGTATCCCTTTACCTCCCTGCGTGGAGTGGGCAGCGAGTTGTATTGTTGTAATACTATGTATTATTATTTCGGGAGTACGAGTTTCGGCCGGGCCCGTCTTCCCCACGCCGAGCGCGTGGAGGTATCGTTCTCGCTCCCTACACTCGGCATTTGCTTATTTTCACATATATTTGTTTATGTCGCTGCTAGAGAGCATGTTTTAGGATCTAGCTCGCTATATTTTTCATATCACCGCTGCTGCGAGAGAGAGTGTGACCGTCCCGTGACCCGATCCGGGCACAAGTGAGAGCCGACCACCCTAGCTCACTGCCGGTTTCTCAACCGCGCACGTCCGACGCTTCCCTCGTTAAGGGGTAGTCACGAGCTTGTCATGTCCGTGTCTCATCCCGTATCAGAAATGCTGCCACGTGGTCTAGGCTCTTGGGCGGGAATTGTGGAGGACACACGCCCACCTATCTGCTGTTGTTATAAAAAGAGGACTTCTCCATCTGGAGAAGATGATCGAAGCAGGAGAACTTATCTGAAAGAGCAGAAGTAGAAAGAGAGCTTGCACGATCCAGAGAGAAGAGAAGAGCAGCAGAGAAGTGTAGAGAGTGATCGTGAGCAGAGTGACCGAAGTAGGGGAGCCCATCTGAAAGAGCATAAGAAAAGAGAGAGAGAGCCTACACGATCCAGAAGAAGAGAGAAGAAAAGAGAGAGCAGAAGAAGAGCAAAGGAGGAGAGTGTTCGAAAAAGAAAGAGTGAGCAGTAAAGAAGAAGAAGAAGAAGAAGAAAGAGAAATCAAGAAAGAGAGAGGTAGAGAGCTCTAAGGGAATAAGAAAAGCTTCATCGGAAGATTTGTTTTCACTGGACTTTGAATCAAATCCAAGCCAGTCAGCTCTTTGAGAGCCACGTTGTGTTCTATCTTTTACAGCTTTCAGTCACTGTGTTTCATCATCCTTTGTTTTTCCTTTTACCTTTGTTTCAAGCTGTTAGTCAGCAGAGCTAACCTGTATTGCTCAGCCGGCGAGGTGGATACCTCGGACAGCAAGCTGTGTTGCTCAGCAGGCAGAGGAGGATTCCTCTGGACGGGTTAAGCTGTAGTCCCCAGCGGTTGGCAAAGCTGTAATGCCCAAGGGTCAAGCTGTTAGTCAGCGGTTGTAGGCAAGTTGTGAAGCCCAGCGGTTTAAGCTGTGTATCAGCGGAATCCTCACTCTAGTTGGAGTGTGGGGTGGACGTAGGTCTGGAGGACCGTGTTTTGCATCCCTTAGTTTTGATGATGACAAAGGATATGGTTGATTCCTCCTTCAATGTAAAGTAAAGAACTCATGACAATTTGATGATGACAAAAGATGTGCTTAACTAATTCAATGCAAATCTGATAGTTCAAGTCACTTCTGATAGTTCAAGTAATTTCAGGTATACTGAAGTACAACTGAAATCAACAAATCAGAAGAAGTGTCAAAGGTTGCTTGTCGACCAGTGAAGTGGTCATTGTCGACCAACGAATCCAACCAAACACAGCTCAAGTCATTCTCCTTCTGTACGTGCTTTGGTTGTCGACCAAAGCCCTGCTCGTTGTCGACCACAGAATAGACAGAGCATCAGCCTGAACTACCAGTCATCTGGACATTGCTTCTTGTCGACCAGCGACAGGGTCGTTGTCGACCACGAGCGATACAGCGTCCAGAACTGAAACTCAACTGAATTCAGTTCCTGTTCCTAGAAACCTGCAGGTTGTTGCTGCAGGTTGTTGGGCTGTTCAGATGATAAGATTCCGCACTGGATTTAAGGAGAGAATGCTATTTAGAACCGGTCAAACCCATTCAAATATTCTGTTCAACCTTCTCCCTGTTTTTCAGCAGGTAATCCAACTGATTTGCGCTCGATTTATAATCTGAGCGGGAAAAGCTTCTGGCTTGAAAAAATAACTATATAAAAGATAAAGAGGACTGAGAGCGGATGATGAGAACACAGAAGAGAAGGTAAGGAAAATCCACACACAAAGGTTGTTTCTCTGACAAAGAAAAGAAGGAGTGGCGAGTGGCTCTCCGGCGATCAAAAAGCTGCGGAAGACTGAAGGTTTCTTCGTTGCTGCAGAAGGAAGACGTGGCTCGAGACTTTGTGAGTTCTAGCAGCAAAGCAGCTGAAGGCACCCGATTGGAAGTTCTACAGGGAGTCTATTCCTGTTACTTGGGTGATTAAGTCCCAGGCTGAATTCTTTACTATGTTACAAAAGTCGATATTCAGTCTTGTTGCATCCTCTTGTCTTCTCATCGTTCAACTTCTGTTTACAATAAGTGTCAAGCTGTGAGGCAGCGGATATAAGCTGTGTGTCAGCGGGAACAAGCTGTGCGTCAGCTGTGGCTTGGTTGAGATCAAAAGTTCTCAATTAGTGAAGCCTTGCTTGAGTTGAGCAAGGGGTGGACGTAAGTCTCGGGAAGAGACTGAACCACCTAAAAATTCTATCTTGTGGTTTGCCTGTGGTGTGTGTGTGCTTTTCTACGTGTTTACTTTCAATCTTTGCTATCAGCGTTAGTTCTGTAATCCATTAAATTCTTGCGGTTTAAGTGGTCTTTATTTAATAAGTGAAAAAGGGGGAAAGATCTATTCACCCCCCTCTAGATCTATTCAGTCTGTACTCAACACGTGGTATCAGAGCCAAGTTCTCCGAAAATGTGGTCTAACAACCAGGAGAAAGCTGGCGGACTGAACTCTAAAAGTCTAATGGCTGAGGGACACTCAGTGACTAGACCACCGTTTTTTGATGGGAATGATTATTCATACTGGAAAAATCGTATGCAGGTGTTCCTGAGAGCACAAGATCATGAGATGTGGAGAGTAGTAAGCCGCGGACCTTATGATCTCCCCGAAGATGAGGATACCTGGACCAGAGAACAGGTCAGAAAATCAACCATCAACTGGGGAGCTATGAACGTGATGCAATGCGCACTTCACCCCACGGAGTTCTCAAGAGTCTCACAATGTGCAACAGCCAAGGAGATGTGGGATCGACTTGAAGTCATCTATGAAGGTACTTCAGAGGTAAGAGAGTCCAAAGCAAATATGTTAGTCTCATAATATGAAATGTTCAGAATGAAAACTGACGAAAATATCTCTGAGATGTATGCTAGACTAGTGCAACTAACAAATAGCTTAAAGAGTCTTGGGAAAACCTACAAGGAGCAGGAGCTAGTGAGGAAAATCTTAAGGTCCCTCACACCTATGTGGCATACCAAGGCCACAGTAATTGAGGACTCAAAGAACCTCACAACTATGACTGTGGATGAACTAGTAGGTTCTCTAATGGCCTATGAGGTCAACCTAAAGAGAAAGGAAGATGAGGGCAAGAAAAAAAAGCAGCTCGCCCTGAAGACTAAAATAGGCACCTCTGAATTATCTGACACTTATGACTCATCTAGCAGAGGTGAGGAAACTGGCGAGCTAGCCATGCTAACAAGAAAGTTCAGAAGGTTTCTGCGGAAGGAAGGTAAAGGATTTAAAAATCCGAAGGGCATGGTAAGGAAATCATCCCAGTTTAAGACTGACAAAAATAAAGCTTCATCTAACAAGCTTGTCTGCTACAACTGCAGGAAACCAGGACACATGAAGGCTGAATGTCCAGAGGCTCCTAAGAAATCAAGCTTCAAGTGGAAAGGCAAGAAACCAAAGGCAATGATAAGCACATGGAGCGAGGAGGAGGAAAGCAGCGAAGAGGAAATAACTTCCGAGGAAGAAGAAGGAAACACATGTCTAATGGCCAAAGGAGACAGCAACGATCTTGAGGTAACCTCCCCTTTTCAAGACTTTTCTAGCTCAGATTGGGAAGAAGCCTATTCAGATTTACTTGATACATATGAAAGAATAAGAAGGGAAAATAAAAGTTTGAAGAAGAAGGTTAATCAGTTCAATAATGACAGCAACTCAATTGCCAACAGAACTGAACTAGAATTGGAGATCACCACCTTGCAAAATAAACTGAATCAACGCGAGATAGATGAAGAAAACGTCAAAGGGCTATTAGAAGAAAATGAAGTACTGAAAAACACAATTGACGAGTTAAAATTAAAGACTCAAGAATATGAACAGGAAACTAAGCTAACTCAAGAAAGAAACAACTCACTCAAGGAAGAAAACAGTCAACTTCTGAAAGAAATAGAAAGAATCAAAGTGAACTGAAAAACAAACAGGAAACATTGGAAAAAATGACTAAGGGTCAAGAAAACTTGAACGCTGTGTTGGGAATAAAAGTAAATTTTCAGAAAGAGGGGTTAGGGTACAACCCAACGGCTAAAAAGGAATTCCAAATAAAAACTTTAAATGAAATAGCTGACTCTAAAGGAAAAGGCCCCTTGATAAACTTATATCAAAACAAACAAAAGGATATAGCTGAAAGCTCCTCTAAACAGATTAATGTCACCTTGGAAGAGAGGAATTCTAAAGGGAAAATGGACAATCCACATCAATTTAAAAACAACAGTCATATCAGATGAGAAGTTCAAATTCACAGAAGTAACCAGACAAACAAAGCATTAAATCATGTTAATAAACACAAACCTGTAAAACAAGGCGTCTGGAAACAAGCTGGTCGACAACAGACCCCTCCTCTGTTGACCAGAGGCTCAACCAGAACAGATACTAGTATCTGGAGAAACTATGGTCGACCACAGACTTACCAGATGTCGACCATGACCAGACACGCAAACAAAACCCACAAATTTTCTCAGCTGAAACAGAATGGAAATTGGAACTTAAGAGAGTGGATTCAGAATAGACACAACCTGAACAAGTTCAGAAATGAAAAGACAAACTGTTCTAACAAAATTTGGGTTCCCAAGGTGTTGTTACAGCAGTTTCATGATTTCACAAGCTATCTTGGACCCGGGTACCATTTGGGTCCAAAAGTTTCTGTGTAATTTGTGATGCAGGAATGTCTGGCAGCCATGCATAACAAGTGGTATTTAGATAGTGGTTGCTCAAGACACATGACGGGAGACAAGACCAAGTTCTCCCAACTGAGCGCAAAAGATGGAGGATATGTGACGTTTGGAGGAAATAACAAAGGCAAAATCATTGGGATAGGTGAGATAGGTAAGAAACCCTCAAGCTGCATTGAAAATGTATTATTAGTGGATGGACTGGAATATAACTTATTGAGCATCAGTCAATTATGCGACAAAGGCCATAAAGTGGTGTTTGACTCCAAGATCTGCAGGATTATTGAGCCAAATTCAGAAGCAGTCAAGTTTATGGGCAAGAGGGTAAATAATGTCTACATGATAGACTTGGATGATCCAGCCCACTCCAACTTGTGCCTAACCGCCAAGAAGGAGGACTTGACCTGGTTGTGGCACCGAAGACTAGGGTATGTTAGCTATAGGGTGTTGCACAAACTTGTGAAAAAAAAAATGGTTCTTGGTATGCCTGAAATTTCGTTTGCTCAAAATGTCAAAGTATGTGAAGCATGTACCCAAGGAAAGCAAACAAGAAAATCATTCAAAGGTAGAACTGAAAGTCAGTCATCAAGACCCCTAGAACTTGTGCACATGGACCTTTTTGGCCCAACAAGAACTGCTAGTCTTAGTGGTAAGAAATATGGTTATGTTCTAGTTGATGACTTTTCCAGATTTACATGGGTAATGTTCTTATCACATAAAAGTGATGCTTTTTATGAGTTTCAGGAATTTTACAAAAGAATGAAGCAGGATGATAAGTCCAAAGTGTGTACAATCATATCTGACCATGGGGGGGAGTTTGAAAATTCTGATTTTGATGTATTCTGCAGAAACAAGGGCATAACCCACAGATTCTCCTCACCAAGGACACCGGAGCAAAATGGGGTTGTGGAGAGAAGGAACCACACTCTTGTCGAGATGGCTAGAACCATGTTGGTTGAAGCTAATCTTCCAAAGAAATTTTGGGTAGAGGCGGTCAACACAGCATGCTACATTGTAAACCGGGCAATGGTAAGACCGTCTAGTGCAAAAACTCCATATGAAATGTTCAAAGGTAAAAAACCATCCCTAGCTCATTTTAGAATCTTTGGTGCAAGATGTTTCATTCATAACAATGATAAGAAAGTCTTGGACAAATTTGAACCTAAGAGTGACTCAGGAATATTCTTGGGCTATTCTGACCGATCAAGAGCCTATAGGGTATTTAACACCAAAGATCAAGTAGTTGAAGAATCCCCTCATATTTCATTTGATGAAATTAATGATTTTGGCAAAAACGAACAGGTCAGCAAGGAAGAAGAAGATGGGGAATTTCTGGATGGCAAAGAAAAACCGATGGAGAATGAAGAAGAACTGAATCAAGAAAGAAATCAAGGTAATTCTAATGATCAAACCGAAGGAGAGGTCAACTCAGGTAACAATCTTGAAAACTTAAGACTTCTTAAAGATCATCCCTTGGATAACATTATTGGTGGAATTCATGATCCTAGGAAGACTAGATCTCAGCTCAAGGCCATTAATGAACTAGATCAACTTGCCCTTGTGTCCCAAATAGAGCCCAAATCTGTAGAGGAAGCCTTAAAGGATGAATCATGGATAAATGCTATGCATGAAGAACTAAATCAGTTTGAAAGAAATCAGGTGTGGAGCCTTGTCCCTAGACCCTCATCTCACCCCGTTATTGGAACCAAATGGGTCTATAAAAACAAGCTAAGTGAAGAAGGGGTTGTGATGAGAAACAAGGCTCGGCTGGTGGCTAAAGGGTACAACCAGGAATTTGGGGTTGACTTTGAAGAATCATATGCTCCAGTTGCTAGATTAGAAGCCATCAGAATATTGTTAGCCTTTGCAGCATCTCATGGAATTAAACTACAACAAATGGATGTAAAAAGTGCATTTCTAAATGGTATTATAAAAGAAGAGGTCTATGTGGAACAACCCCCTGGTTTTGAAAATGATGAACTTACTAATCATGTTTTCAAATTGCATAAAGCTTTGTATGGATTAAAGCAGGCTCCTCGGGCTTGGTACGAAAGGTTGAGCTCCTTCCTCACTAAAAAGGGATACACAAGAGGTAAAATTGATCAAACATTATTTTCCAAGACCCAAGGTAAGGATATACTGATTGTACAAATCTATGTGGATGATATTGTGTTTGGATCTACTGAAACCTCTTTGTGTACTGAATTTGCAAATTTAATGACCAATGAGTTTGAAATGAGCCTAATGGGTGATTTACAATTCTTTCTTGGATTGCAGATCTCACAATGCAGAGAAGGATACTTTATAAATCAATCCAAGTACATAAAAGAGATGTTGAAGAAATTTGGCATGGAAAGCTGCAAGCCAATCGAGTCACCCATGGGCACAAATGCAACTTTGGAAGCAGATGTAAAAGGTAACATGGTAGATGCCAAGAAATACAGAGGTATGATCGGATCCCTGCTATACTTAACTGCATCAAGGCCAGATATTCAGTTTAGTGTATGCATGTCTGCTAGATATCAGTCTAGTCCTAGGGAATCACATTTAGGAGCTGTCAAGCGTATCTTTCGATACCTTGTCGGCACCCAAGAATTGGGTTTGTGGTATCCGACATATTGCAAACTAAATCTGATTTCATATTCGGATGCTGATTATGCTGGTTGCAAAATTGATAGGAAGAGTACTAGTGGTTATTGTCAATTCTTAGGTGGATGTTTAATTTCATGGGCTTCTAAGAAGCAGCACTCTGTGGCACTCTCCACTGCTGAGGCTGAATATGTCGCAGTAGGGAGTTGTGGTACACAAGTTATGTGGATAAAACATCAACTCCAAGACTACAATGTAGATCTTGGCTGTGCACCCATTTTATGTGACAACACTAGTGCTATTAACTTGTCTAAAAACCCCATTCAACACTCTAGGACAAAACACATTGAGATCCGTCATCATTTTCTGAGAGATGAGGTATCCAAAGGAAATTTCATGCTTCAATTTGTAGAAACTGAAAAACAATTGGCAGATATTTTCACTAAACCCCTTAACAATGACAGGTTTTCAACTCTAAGAAGGGAGTTGGGGATATGTAGAATATCTCCTGAAAATTCTTGAAATGCTCATATTCCTGTGTTCTCTGTATAGCTTTCTGTCATTTCTGTAATTAGATATGTCAGTTAGATCTCTGGTACTGGTTGTGTTTGGAAGCTCTGGTGTCGGCTGTTACTCAAGCAACATTCTGCAAATTCCTGGCACTGCTACTGGTTAGCTCTGGTGGTCGACCAACGACAGGGCATTGGTCGACCAAGGCATCAAGACAGGAAACTGTTTGGTTCTGTGACTACGCAGATGTCGACCAGAGACAGCTCCATGGTCGACAATGGATCTGTAAGGAAGCAAATGTCCACTTTAGACAGGCTCCTGGTTGACACTAGTTCTGGTAGGGAATCTTCTGGATTGTTTAAACTGTTTGGGCTCAGATTCATCTTCACTCACTCATCATCATCCATACGTTCCATTCCCTGTGTCTTTCTATCTCATCCTGGCCAACATTATTTTTTTATTTCAGCATGGATTCTCAAATTGAGGGGGAGAAAAAGTGTAAACTCATTCCTTGATAAAACATTGAATAACCTAACCATATCTTTCAATAAAATCACCAATGTAATCAATAAGAGTAGAGGTTGAGTGTAGTAATGAGGATTTGGACTGTACTACTTCAATAAATTCAAACCATAACTATGATTCTGTCACATGATTTTGAAGACTTATGATTTTTAGTAGTAAGTCGGTTTCTCTACCTGTGCCCGTGCTGAACAGTTAATATAAATCCAAAAATATAGCATGAATGCACGTGGAATACGCCATAACTCTATCTTCATGGTAGAGCAATGGATTGGATTCTGAGAAACTACTGCCTCCCATTTTAAGAAAAAAAATGGATGAAAAATAAGTGAGAGGAATGTGTGTCATGAAGAATCAATCTATCTCTGCTACTATCAAAAATTATTGAGATTGGGCATACTGAGTAACTGGGGATATTGGCGTCTGATAAACGTATATCCTCACGGATAAAAGGTGTGTCCCAGTTAAAAGTGGAATGGTTAGGCATGCTAAGTAGCCGCGGTTTCTGGCGTGTAAAAAGCGTGTCTCCTCTTGTAGAAAAGCATGTGATAAACCTGACCACAGCTTTCAAAATGATTCCAAAAGGAAAAACTCAAAATTATCTAAAAGGCAGAGGAAAATGGTTGACCAAAGGCATGGCATGCAAAGAAAAGTTGAAAACACTGTTCAGCAAGCACAGCTATTAAAATCATCTCATAAAATCTATTATAAGTTTAAGAAGTCATGTGGAGGAAATTAGATATGGGGTGTAAGCTTATTGGTGCAATACTTTCAAATTCAAGTGACCCACTAGGCCCACTCTACTTGTTTACAAGGTGGTCTCTGCTCAGGGTGGATAGGTTAAATAAATGCTTCATTAAGGAAAGGGCATACACTTCAATGAATTCCCCAAATTTAATTCGGCTGATTTAATCCTGTCCCTTCGTTTTCATCATCGCGTTGGTTCCACAAACCCTAGGATTTATGACCCAGGACTTATCCACTGATATCCTGCCCCTATAAATTGAACGGACTGGGTCCCTAGGTATTCACCACCTTGCTACTTCGCCGTTTTCACCTTTTCACGGTACTCTTCCGTTTCCAGTCCCCTTCCGCTCCCTTGTGCATCCCTCTTTCGCATCCTTCCACCATGAGGTCCTCCAAGAGAGCAAGGGATGAGGCCCCTGCCGAAGCATCAAAGCCGTCCAAGCGTTCCAAGCAGAAGGCCACGCAGGGTCCGCCATCGACCCCTCGGAGGTCGACAACGGATAATACGGCTGAATCAGGCGGAAAGATGGCAGCTTCAGAAGTACCCAACGTCCATCCAATCTCTAGAGTTCTCAAGCCTCGGAACATCATGCCGCCGAGAAGAGTAGATATTTCCGATCAGCGGCTGATGGAGATGTTCCCAGAGTTGCTGGAAGTTTTGGACGCCCAAGGCTGGACAGAGTTTGTCTCCGCACATACTCAGTATTCCCCACAGCTTGTGCAAGAATTCTACCACAACCTGCAAGTAGTGGATGGCCAGGTCTATACAGTAGTTCAAAGGGTCGTCGTCAGCCTCGACGTCAAGCTACTCCACAAGGCGCTGAAAATTTCCAGACATGGTGCTGTCTTCAATCCTGAGGACTTTGACTTCAGATCAGCATATGCCGTGGTCACTGGCCAACCAGCCCTTGAGGTCCTTCCAAAATCCATCAATGCCAACACCTTCCCTCCTCTTCATCGATTACTCCATCATCTTCTTACTACCATAATCCAACCGAGAGGAGGCGCCAGGGAACATGTAAGTCGCCTTCACTTATTTCTTCTCCATGGCCTCATCACTCGCCAACTCATTCGCCTTCCCAGGCTCATGCTGAACACGTTCCAAACCATTTTGCATTATCCCCTAAACTCTCTTCCATATGCTGCCCACATAACTGCCATTCTGGAAACTGCAAATATACCCATTCCTCACGCTCAGCGTGTTGTCATTCCCAAATGGCACGTATACTCTTTTCATTACGTGACCACCTTTTTGGGCTATAAGAAGGTAGGAGATCAAGTCCAGCGCACCCTACCATCCAAGGGTAAATCCAAAGCACCGTTGCCACCCTCTTCTCCACCACAGACACCAATTCATGTCAGCCCTGCTGTAACCCCTCCAACTGTGGTGATTCCTACTCACACTCCCACTACTACAACCACTGCTACCCATCCTTCACCTTCACTCGTCATAGTGCCATGGCAACCAGGCACTGCAGCCACTCATGTTCCAGCTACTTCTGTTCCATTTACCTCCGCTCCGTCTACTTCTGCTCCACCACCTCCTTTCACCTCCACCACTGAGTCTCAAGGAGTGCTTCTCCAGATAGCATCTCAGCTGTCCTCTCTCACCACTCAATTCCAATCCTTTCAAGAGAGTATGAATGCTGCCACCGGGCGCTTGGAGCTGCGAGTTCAGAGACTAGAACAGCAGATGGAGACCAGGTTCATAAAACAACAGGATCACTCAGAACATGCTAGCTCTCGGTTTAACAGACTGGTTGGTACTTTAGCTGAAGTGTCAGCAGAAATGGGCACTCGCATTGAGTTCACCACCCAGCAGAGTAAACAGTATCACCACGATACTATATCAGAGATCCAGAAGCTAAGGCTGTCTTATGCCCACATCGTTGACAAGCTCGATCGGATGGCAGAGCAAGTGAAGCCCGAGAGTTCTTCATCCTCCTCAGAGTGATAATCTACATACTCCTCTTTTTGTTGTTGACAAAGGGGGAGATAGGGTCTTATGTGTCATTGTGTGTCTAGGTGTGTCTAGATGTCAAGACTATGTGTCTTTATCCTTTTTGAGTCTTTCATGTAACTAGTGTTATGATGCTTTTGAAAGGCACATCAAACGGCACATCAAATGAATTGTCTGGCTAAAATCTGTGTTATGATAGTCTTGAATGAAATATCAAATGATTTTTATAATCTGTTGATTGTCACAATGACTCATGGTTGTCATCATCAAAAAGGGGGAGAATGTTGTGCATCCCTTAGTTTTGATGATGACAAAGGATATGGTTGATTCCTCCTTCAATGTAAAGTAATGAACTCATGACAATTTGATGATGACAAAAGATGTGCTTAACTAATTCAATGCAAATCTGATAGTTCAAGTCACTTCTGATAGTTCAAGTAATTTCAGGTATACTGAAGTACAACTGAAATCAACAAATCAGAAGAAGTGTCAAAGGTTGCTTGTCGACCAGTGAAGTGGTCATTGTCGACCAACGAATCCAACCAAACACAGCTCAAGTCATTCTCCTTCTGTGCGTGCTTTGGTTGTCGACCAAAGCCCTGCTCGTTGTCAACCACGGAACAGACAGAGCATCAGCCTGAACTACCAGTCATCTGGACATTGCTTCTTGTCGACCAGCGACAGGGTCGTTGTCGACCACGAGCGATACAGCGTCCAGAACCGAAACTCAACTGAATTCAGTTCCTGTTCCTAGAAACCTGCAGGTTGTTGCTGCAGGTTGTTGGGCTGTTCAGATGATAAGATTCCGCACTGGATTTAAGGAGAGAATGCTATTTAGAACCGGTCAAACCCATTCAAATATTCTGTTCAACCTTCTCCCTATTTTTCAGCAGGTAATCCAACTGATTTGCGCTCGATTTATAATCTGAGCGGGAAAAGCTTCTGGCTTGAAAAAATAACTATATAAAAGATAAAGAGGACTGAGAGCGGATGATGAGAACACAGAAGAGAAGGTAAGGAAAATCCACACACAAAGGTTGTTTCTCTGACAAAGAAAAGAAGGAGTGGCGAGTGGCTCTCCGGCGATCAAAAAGCTGCGGAAGACTGAAGGTTTCTTCGTTGCTGCAGAAGGAAGACGTGGCTCGAGGCTTTGTGAGTTCTAGCAGCAAAGCAGCTGAAGGCACCCGACTGGAAGTTCTACAGGGAGTCTATTCCTGTTACTTGGGTGATTAAGTCCCAGGCTGAATTCTTTACTATGTTACAAAAGTCGATATTCAGTCTTGTTGCATCCTCTTGTCTTCTCATCGTTCAACTTCTGTTTACAATAAGTGTCAAGCTGTGAGGCAGCGGATATAAGCTGTGTGTCAGCGGGAACAAGCTGTGCGTCAGCTGTGGCTTGGTTGAGATCAGAAGTTCTCAATTAGTGAAGCCTTGCTTGAGTTGAGCAAGGGGTGGACGTAAGTCTCGGGAAGAGACTGAACCACCTAAAAATTTTGTCTTGTGGTTTGCCTGTGGTGTGTGTGTGTGCTTTTCTACGTGTTTACTTTCAATCTTTGCTATCAGCGTTAGTTCTGTAATCCATTAAATTCTTGCGGTTTAAGTGGTCTTTATTTAATAAGTGAAAAGGGGGGAAAGATCTATTCACCCCCCTCTAGATCTATTCAGTCCGTACTCAACAGACCGAACCACCTTAAAAATCTTCTGTGCAGTGGTTTGATTATCTAGTGTGTTTCGCTAGATGCATGATTAGGCTCGTTGTGTCCTTTCATCTAGTGAGTGGTTTATTCGAACATCGCATATTGATTGAAGTTGGGTCTGCTCACCAGCTCATAGTGAGTAGATCAGTAGTTCAGTCTATCTGATCTTTCCACTTCGTTCAAAGAGAGCACCTGAGTCATACAAGGCACTTATTTGTGTTAATTCCGCATCATTGTTCTGTTATAGTTTTTAATTGGGAGTAATTTTTCAAGGGGAGGTTCATTCACCCCCCTCTGAATCCATCGCACCGATCCCAACAAACTGGAGGAAGAGTTGCGGCATCGTTAAGACGATGGCTCTTCTCGGGACGCCATGGGGCTGAGGATTACCCTTCAGCTGGAAAGGGAGGACCGAGAGAGAGAACGCACGGAAAGGGAAAGAGACACTGAAAGATAGAGAGCCGACAGATTGGCTGAGAGGGAGGAGCGTAGGGCCATGTAGGCCCAACTATTTGAACTCCGGACCAGCCTTGGTCTCGCTGAACAATGGCTGAGAGATGGCGAAGAGCGCTACCGAAGAGCACGAGAGTGTGGCTTTCGTGTTAGCAGCTTTTTTGCCACCCCTGTCGATCGACGGGGAGCAAATACGGGAAGGGGGGTGTAGAGCAGTAGAGGCTCCGTCTTGCATGGTTTTACAACACCCTCCAGAGTTCCTCGCATGGGGAGTGGAGAAAGGGGTAACACTGAGAGAGAGGACGGAACCTAATGTACAACTGCTAGAAGGAAATAAAGGAAGGAATGTTCGGTTTCCTGTCTCCTGCCTTCGTTCCTGCTTTTCAATCCTATATACATTGCTCAATAAAAATAAGTCAATTTTTTCGTTCTGACTTGGCCCCTTGCTCATCAGGCAAATGTTTGTTCCGATTGTCCTTGATAACGGGTCAAGGGGCCAAGCCTTTATCGATTAAGGCAAGAGCAAAGATGATGAATGCAATATACGGGCACACAAATGGGAACATAATGTAGAAATGTAGCACACAAATGAGATCACACGGATGCATTTTTTTTGTGTTGTTTGTTTATGCTTTTTTTCTAAATTTTTTTTTTGAAATTTTTTTTTGAAAGACACTTGTTATTACAACTGGCATGGTTCTTGGATCAGGGGTGTTTGAATCGTTCTTAAGTATCCTAATACGGGGTTAACGTGCTCCAAGAGGATTCTCACTTTGGGACTCACCCGACTGCGTCTTCCGAGGGCCACTTCACAATTTTTTTCTCTTTTTTTTATAACTAATGCCTAACGACCATTCTTGTGGCACTTTACTTTTATGACGACAGGGTTTCTTAATAACCTCCAAGGTATCATGTGTGCACATCTAGATTGATTTGGGCCCCTAGACTCCTCAAATGATAATCCTACCGGTTAAGACTTAACCTGATGACAAAACCGTCATGCCATGCTTAGGCTCCCAGTCGCTTCCGACCGCAAGGACACACCGAAAGAGTGTTCGAGGTAAGAGATTTGCCCGACCCTAATCTATTTCCTCACAACACTAGATGGTATAGGATGGAACACCTTGGAATCCTAACGGTCAACCGCGCGACGCTGACCCGGAATCAGACGCCGTCGCACCTATTGGTGACGCGCTTGCATTGACCTAAGCCCGAGGTTAAAGTGAGAATCCACCGAGGTGGTAGATAGAGGTCTTGCGGCGATGGCTTTTACCTTTCGAAGTAGACAATTATATATGTGTTTTGCTAAAACGAGGTCGCTTGTCTTAGCGGGGCGCGCCTTTCAGGATTTCCATTAAGCTTTCATCTTTGAGGGGAGGAAGAAGAGTAGTGGGGTAAACCTTCCGAGAGGACCGACAAAATCGTTAACCCGACGAGCTAACCGGGACCTACTCGACCTCTCCCTTTTGGGCGACTTCGGACCAAACCTCGAACAGAATTACGCTGCCCCTTTGTGGAATTTAGCTTTTGTTTTGAGGGCTTTGCTTTGTTGAACTCAGGCACGGCCACAACCAGGCTCTTTTTTTTTTGAGGGAGACATGATGATTTGATATGTAGGAATCCCTCTTGTATGCCTGCGGGGACACTGCCCTCTTCTCGTGCTCTGACTCGAGTTCGAGGAGATAAATTCTACTCTCGCCTTCAGGGTATGGTATTTTAGTTCCCTTATGCTCAGCGTTTTAAGGGCGCCGGCTGTCTCATTGGGCTGAGAAAGGAGAGAACAAAGATTACGGCTTTCCTGGAGACCTTCGAGTATGGCCTCACAATAAGCAATACGACCAATTTTTTTGGCTAAAACAGCTACGTGTACGCGTGTTGCCTCTTTTTAGTGGGCGTAAGCCGACATGACCGGACAGGAATCTCCACGGTTCTGGCGGGCCAAGACCCGAGACCTATCGAGCCTTAATGGGTCCTATCCTACATGAGGGACTGATGCAAAGATTTGATTGCATGATGAACACTAGGCAATCCTCGAGTTCCGCTTCGTTTGATCCTGAAAGCGAGGTGTGGAAGTATGCGCAGGTTAACCCTGAGTTAGACTACAAAGACTGAAGAGTGAATTTCCGGCTCCGATGGCCCTCATACCATGCTAGTTGTTACACTTATCTAAGGATAGTATTTCTTAAGATAAAGCCCGTTCCAGGGGTGGGATAACTCAGTCCCTTCGGCATTGACTAGCTTATAGGCGTTGCCAGGGTACACGGCTTGAACCACATATGGCCCTTCCCAATTGGGTTGAAGTTTAGAATGTGGCCCTCCAGGTTTGACAAAAATTCTTTTTACGACCATCTCACCGACTTTAAATTTTCTCTCAATGACCTTCTTTTGATAAAAATGAGCGAGTCTATTTTGATAAACACGTGCATGCTCAGCAGCGGCCAGCCGCTTCTCGTCTAAGAGTTTCAATTGGGCAAGGAGTGAATTACGACGTTCGTCGAGGGGAAATTCCTCATCCAAATGTACCCTGAGAGAAGAAATCAAAGTCTCGTACGGGACTACCGCTTCCATTCCGTAAGTAAGGGCAAACGGAGTCTGCCCGGTGGGGGTACGGATTGAGGTGTGATAGGCCCATAGAGCTTTGATAACAGTCTGAAAACTTACTAGACTCGCAGGTTTTCTTTATGATTTTGATCAATGTTTTGTTGGTGGCCTCTTCTTGGCCATTACCTTGTGGGTAATAAGGTGATGAGTGATGCAATGCGATTGCGTACCTTTTGCAGAGGTCTTGAAGATCATGAGAAATGAACTGTGGCCCATTGTCGGTGACGATTGTGCTTGGGATGCCGAACCTGGTGAGGATGTTCTTCATGATGAACTTGCTGACTGTTGACGCCTTGATTTCCGCGTAAGCTTCTGCTTCGGCCCATTTGGTGAAGTACTCCGTCGCAGTGAGGATGAAAGATTTCTGCTTGGTGAGGGAATTGGGATCACCTAGGGGACCAATGATGTCGAATGCCCACATGGAGAAAGGCCATGGGGAGGATATTGGATGAAGTGAGGAAGATGGTGAATGAATTTTATCAGCGTGGAGTTGACACTTGACACACCTACGAACATAGACAGCACAATCCTCTTCCATAGTGGGCCAGTAAAAGCCTTGCCTAATGATCTTCTTAGCGAATATTTGGTTATTTACATGGCCACCGCATACACCAGAGTGTGCTTCCTCTACACATTTTCAGACTTCATCGTCATCAAGACACCTTAATAGAACACCAGTAAGGCCTCTCCTATAGAGTAGACCACCAACTAATGTGTATTTCTGGGCCACCCTTCTTATGGCTTTCTTATCCTCTATGGTGGCTCCTTCAGGGTAAGACTGATCTTTGCAATGTTTGACGATTTCATAGAACCAAGGTTTATCCTCGTCAGCCAGTTCTTCTTCAAATTCTGCCAACATGATTTCCCTCTTCTCAAGAATTTTTTCGTCCTGAATCTTCCGTAGGACTCTTTCTTTGATCTTTAAAAGGTAAGGGTCCTGAACGGCAGGGACGAGACGCTTGTAGATGGTGATGGATTCAGCTCATACACCTAAAGGGAATCTAAAAGATGACGCCAAGGAGGCGAGGGCATGTTTCCAGCGTTTTCTTTCTTTCCCTTTTCGTTCGCGTATCGATCAACCATTTGGCTAACTGGTAGTCAACTGACTGATTGACGACGCGGGCGTGCCAGTCACATGAGTGACAATTTTATTGTGCGCTCATTCTGACCCATATCGGGCGAATGTGAGGTTCGGTCGGGACCAGCAATCCGCCATACCATAAAGGTTATGGCGTTAATTACATCCCCCACGAGGAGGGAACACCTTTGATTAATTGCCGAGATAGCGGGCTGTCGAAGCCGGATTAAGAAAAGAACTACAGGGTGATCATGACGAAGACATGTAGGATGCACATGTTTATCGTATAGAAGATGCATAGTTCATAGAATTATGGATCCTCGGTACGTGGCGGAGGATATAGGTCCGAAGACCACCATCGTGCATGGCGAAGACTTCCGGCCGGGCGTAACCCGGTCTTCTGTCGACGCCATTTGATATACCCGAGGATCTATGCATGCGCACACATAAGACATTCACGCCTAGATTGCACATGAAGATAGTGTTATGAAGCGGTGGCGATCAGCCACAGTTATTACCCTCCACCGAGAAGAGGAAGAACGACACAAGTGTAATAGTGAAAGCAAAACGCTTAACAGATCTGACAATGAGTACGATGATAATATGATTCGGGCTCGCTTGGCCATCCTTTTTATTCACCAATTACGGCTTATTGACATCGCCCCCGGAAGACAAGACTTACCCGGGGTGAATGAATCACTAGAGTAGCATGACGCTTAAAAACTGGCGTGACTACAAGTATATAAGAACGCTTACACGGCGCGGTCACGCGTAGGTGTAGTAGTTAATACGGCGCGGTCATCATGCGTATTGAAACGGCGCGCAAGGGCCTTGGGGCGCGCCGGTTTAGGGCGCGCCGGAAAGGCGCAAGAGAATTTTTTTAAAAAATGAGTGTGGCCTTATTCCGGTGCGGGGGGGTACCGCGCCGGGTTAGGGTGCGCCGGGAAGTACCGCGCCGTTTTGATATTAATTTTGAACATTTTGAGTTTGTTAAGCCCATGCAGGGGATCTTGAGGCCATTGAGGCCAGTTCTTTATTAAGTTGAAGTTCTGAGCCCTCTGAAAATGAAGACTAACCCAGTGCGAGGTTCATACTCGAGCACTGAGTTGATTAAATTCAGAACAATCACTTTATTAACCTAATTTAGTTGGAATCTGTCTAAAATTTGACAGCATCTTCCCTGAACAAGAAGAGTTGCAGGGGAGAATCGGGGTCATACTCACTGGTGGAGCAAGCCCCTAAACCGCCGGTGTACACGGAGGCACCCAGCAAACCCCATCGGATAGGATACCCCGAGGACTAGCCTACGAGGGGCACCAAGGCTCCGTAAGGGGAAAGATAGAGAGATGAGGTCATTGATGATGGGGGCATCACCCCGAGGGCTAGCCTGCGAGGGGTGGACAACCCACAGCTTATGACTCATCCCGTAGAGGAACCGACCACCAAGAGGGGGAAGCTCCGAGGGCTGGCCTACGAGGAGCATACATCTCTCGGCCTCGATTGGGTCTCAGATTGTCGGGGCTAAGCCTGTTAGGCTAAAACCCCTATTGCTATCTGCTATGGCCTTGGGGAAACATCTACCATTGAGGGGTAAAGTTCCCGATCGCCCAGCGGCTGTGCGGAGTAACAGGGAATGTCCCCCTCCCCGGACGATTAAGACGAAATAAAGGAATCTCGGAGTGGTTCACGTGACTATAATGCAGAGGGGTAATCAATTCACAGGCGAGACGAGCTAAACATAGAGGCATATGCTCGAACAGTTACTGCGCAGTGTTAAATCGATGCATCTTGCAATCCCAAGAACGACTCCCACCTCGCGAGCCACAGGGCAACAGGAAGAGAGGAATCGAGGGGAGTTTAGTCCCTTGACAATACGGTAGAAAGAAGCATACGCAGAAGTGTAGCTCTGTCCACGGAGGGTATGCGGAGACCCTTAAATCAGACACGAGCGTGGACAAGAAGGGAAAACCCCGGGGAAGGGTGTTTCTATAGCCCACGGTGCTTTGGGGCATGATCGGGGCTTCGGGAAAAACCAGGATCAGAGAAAACGCCCAGAAGACCTTAAACATACACATCGATGTAGATAGAGAGGTAGACAGAAGTTTCAAATCACTCGTTCGACCTGCTGGTCCAGCCATTCAAATACGCACTGCCATCCCAGAAACAGGAATGGGCTACTCATTTACACGTTAAGAATCCGGCGCCGTCATCATTGCTCGGTCGCCGTTCATCATTCGCAGGGGAAGATACAGTAAGGAAGAGAAATCGCAGAGGAGGGGGAGGGGTCGGCTCATATCATTGCCATCCCTCCCCTCTCTTGCTTACAGCTGGTAGACGGAGACTCCGAAAGAGGAAAAAACCACGAAAAGCAAAAGAGAGATAGACGCCGGCGCCCACCTGTTCTTAAAACAGAGTATCGGCCCGCCTCTCCTTCTCCGGCTCCGGAGGACTTCAACCAGAACAGAGGAAGACAGCCGTCGAAGGACGCTCGGACGGAAACTTCTCTTCCAAGAAAGCTCTCTCTCTCCCCTCCGAAGGCCTCTCTCGAAAGACCCTCCTCTTAACGCTCTGTCTGCTCCCTCTTCTGCCTCTCAGCTCTTCTCTGCTTCTTCACCCTTTTAGCCCTCTTCTTCTCTTTTTTTTCTTTTCTCCCCTCTTCTTTCTTTGCTTCTCGAACCTCACCCATATATATAACAGGTTGGAGGCTATTCATCCGGCGTGAGCTTTTGGCGCGCCGAGAGGAGTCTTCATCAACTTATCACGCCGGTTTAAGGCGCCATCAGATAGGGTAGCTTGCGCGCCGGGATGAGGGCGGAAGGAAGGGGGGCGTGCCGGGATAAGGGCTGAAGGTAGGGGGCGCGCCGGGATAAGGGGCATCGAATGAGGGGCGCGCCGGTTTAAGGTGCGCCGGGCTAATGCTTCTCATGCGCTTCAAGCCCGTCGATGAGTCCGGGGATGATTCCGGGAGTCACCGTGAACATCATCTCGCCAGTGCCCCTCGAAACCTTGGCGGGATGTCTTGCCGAAGCTCCCAGGTCGACGTACGGCCGTTCCTGAGACTCTAGATAGCTTTGATTTGATCATACGGGCTTTCCACCGACATGGCCTTCGGCTCTATGTTCCATGCTGTTGGTCCGGCCTGGCTCGTACTCAAAGCTCCTTAGGGGGTGGTGTAACACCAGGGATAGTTCCGCCTGAGTTGGGTGATCATTCGGCCACTAATGGGCCCACCTTGGCAGGGCCGTACCCGTGCCGGGTGATCGAGATCTTCTGCCGACGGAGCTTTCGGTCCTCCGTCTCGGAGAGCCGGGGGAACTCCTTCATCTTCGGGAGAACCTCTTCATATGGTGGGGGATCCACCGGATAGACCATCGTCCTTGATCGGACAACGGGTGTAGTGTATGCGGCATGACAAAGTCGATGCCGGTTCATTGGGCAGGCTTGGTCGCACTGCCGGTTGGTTGACGAGTTTGTCTCGACTCTCCTGAGGTGAAGTCCCCGTGTCCACATGGAGTGACTCGAGGCTCTGTCAGCTTGAGAAGTCTTCAATATGTTGATCTTTATCGGCTTCCGTACTTCGGTGGGCCGGGTCATTCGTCCTTATGGCTTGGTCACCGACAATCATATTTTGAGTGCCAACAAATGCCCCCCAGACGTGGGTGTTGCGAGCAAGGCACGAGTGCAGCAAGGCTGACGGATGAATTACATCCGGACTGACCCCTTCTTTGATTGGCGGGTGCCTGGGATGGCCCTTAATTCGGCACGGGAGTTAACCCGGCACCGTTTAGATGTTAGTACGGCGCGGCCTGTGACCCTTGGGCTTTTAATCCGGTGCGGCTGTTGACTTCCCGCTTTGACCCTGCGCGCCTTTTACCGGCGCGCCTTTTGCTTAAAGGGCTGTTAATCCGGCGCGCTAAATAGCGCGCCGGTTTAACGGAGGGGGGCCCCCTCCATATAAGGCTTTCGCCTTTGTTTTTTTCTTCTTCATCCCTCATTTGCATAAACTTTTTCTCTCTCTTCCCTTTCTCCGGCGCCGAGAGCGGCGATTTTCCTTCGGGTGAGTGGAGATGTTGTCCATTTGGGTTTCAAAACCCTTTCTTTGGGCCCCGGGAGGCTTCTAGCAGGGCTTGCCCTCGGAGCTGTTTCCCCAGGTGTTCCTCTGGCCTCGGTGTAATACCGATGGCTGCCTTTTAGGGACCGTTCCTCAGTGGACGCGTTCCCGCTTTTCTTCGGCAATTCCCTGTGCTGGGGAGACTCTGCCGAAATTTTGTCAGAAGTTCACCTTTGATTAGCTATTTTCTGACTTTGTTTTTATTTGGTATGCCTCTTTTTGCAGCTATCATGGCCTCCAGTTCTTCTTCTCGTGCCGCAGTGACATGGGAGAACGTCAATTCCCTCGACTGGGGGCACGGCCAGGTGGCCATAGTTGCGGAGTCTTCGGATTCAGAGACAGACACTGTAGACACCGGTCGTCTCCTTATCCTCGGGGGCGACTCTTTTCATTATGATAGAGAGGGCGTGACCAGGAAGGATTATCCCAAGGACAAGCACCTGATGTCCCTTCTTCAGCGCTTCAACCTTCAGGGGAAGCGGGATGTGTTCGCCGTCCGGAAGGTCGAGCAGGCCCTGCTGGTGGAGAGAGACAGCTTGGCCGAATGCGTAATGCGAGGAAGACCCATCTATCTCCCCGGGGAGGTCAGGAAGTGGAGCGTTGTGCTGGGGCTGCAAGACCTGGCTCCGGCAGACGGACTGTTGACCAGAGCTCCCGAATTTGTACCTGCTCGGTGGAATGACTCCGCGGGCAGAGTAGATCGGGAGAAGCCGATCTTTGGTCTATTCCTTGCCCCGTTGAGATGGGGATATAGAGATGAGTCATTCTTGCTGGATTGCTTGGCGATTCGCTTCAAGCACCAGATCTCCGTGGGGTGGTTTGCTGAGTTGAAAGCTACAGACGCCCACGCATTCAGGCCCGGAGCAGTGGAATTCACAGACTATGTGCTGCATCATTATGCTCCTCTTTTGACCAGAGCTGGTGTATATCACAGCGTGTACGCTTCAAGGTATCGGTACCCGATTTCCCGAGGCTTGTGCTGTGGCATGATCGAGGTGTTTTGCCCTGAATACAACACCTTCTATACTTCAGAGGGGGAGACCTCCTTAGACTTGTGGAGCCTATCTCAGCTCAGCGGCCTGCCCATTGATGGAGAGCCGTATGAAGAAGTTTGTTGGCCTGACTGGTTGAAGGACCAGACCGACGGTGACGGTCGGTATATGGCGGGCTACGCCTATCGATATCTAATGAAGGCGTATCGCAACCTCTTCCATTCGTCGCACGACACGAGAGAAGCTCGAAAGCCGGGCGAGAAGCGAAGAGTGCGGATGGGCGCTTGGCTTCAATATTTCTTCCAGGGGAAGAACAAGTATGAAGATTTTCCTCCGATAGCACCGGTGGCCCAGAAGCGGAAGAAGAGGATACGACGCCAGGCCGCTTCGTCATCTTCTTCGAGAGGAGGGCAGGGGGAAAACCCAAACCCTACTGGTATTGATGCAGTGACTCACTGTGCTACATATTTGGTTTATTGGCTTTGTTCCTTTGCTCTCCCTCAAGGTGACGAGAGCGTGATCAGGGCGGAAGCCATATATCCAGCCTGTCTTATGGCTTGGGGTACCAAGCTGTTTCTTTGCCCAGTGGCCCTGTGCCTCATTTACAAGATGTTGGGAGACTTGCATAAGACGCGCCTCCCCAGAAGCCTTCGGACGGTTGGTCCGTTACATTTCTTTAATGCTTGGGTCTGCACCCTGTTCCCGGAGGCAGCTCCTCGGGCGTTACAAGCAGTTCCTCTGGTCCCGCGCATGATAGAGTTTGCAAGTGCCGAGCCATCATTGCTAGCGGAGCAACTCTATGCCATTCGGGGTAAATTGACCCGTCTTCCCGTGGACTCGCCCGGGGTTCTTCATTTCTGGAGCTTAGCTGCTCACTCGAGCCCATTGACGAACAGGACGAGGCAATGCAAGCTCTTTGAAACTGAGGAGTACATCCATCCGATTTCCCAGGCCAATTATACCAGGCCTATTCTGGAGCCGGAGTTGGTTGATTGGGCACTGGATATCAGGCCTAGTGTCCTCGTATTTCGCAAGAGCGGCATTCTGTGGCTGGAGCCGTATTACCCGTTCCATTTCAGTCGGAACTTTGGCTACGACCAGCAGATTCCACATTCCTCTTCGCAATTTGCATTGCCCAACAGGCACAGGGCCGGGCAAACGTCCAATGACGACGCCCGGATATGGTGGGACTTTTTCCATCATCGCGAAGACGTTTCTTTCTGGGTGCCCGCCCCCGCACGGTTCCCTCGCGTCACGCCTGAATACGTCAAGTGGTGGAACAAGCGGACGGGATTTTACAGGACCTCCCGGAGAGAGTGCTGGGCCGTGGCGGAGCACAGGTTCTTAGCTTCCCAGCCGGAGGCAGTTCTTGATATTGACGCTTCTTATTTGAAGAAGTTGAAATCATGGACTAATACGGACGTGAAGGCCTATCTAGAGGCCCGCAAGCTCGTAAAAGGCCGCAAGATGAAAGTTGAGCTGAAGCTGCCCCCGATCAACAAGGATGATTATGTGAAGACCCTTCGGGGTTTATGCCGGGTAAGCAGTGAGAGGGTGATTCTCCAGTAACTTCCTTTACCGGTAGAAGAGCCTATCACAGCTGTGGCCAACTGGCGTCCCGAGGTGGATAGGTTATATCCCCATCGAACTTTCATTCGCAAGGAGGACAGACGAGCTGACTTATATGCCAATACCCCCTGGCTGTTCGCACTCCTTCGGTCTCATGGCCTCTCGGTGGGTAGCCATAGCGAAGCCATACTGGACCATCCTCTTCAGATCTCCTTCAAATATGCAGACAGATGGGGGCTGGACCATCTGAGCCTGTATTATCTGCTGTCCTCCCGTGGACACGAGGACCTGGCGTTGCTAGTTGAGCCGAGCGAAAAGATCGAGGATCTATGCTGGCTTATTCGCGAGGCGGCTTCAAGGGACAAGATGCCATCGCTATTTTATTGGCATCTCTTCCCCTTTTACACGGGACCGGCAAGTAAGTTCTATCTTTTCCTTCAGGCCCTTCGGCCGGCTTCTTCTTTTCATTGTGGTTGTGTCATTCTCACCCTTGTGCGTATACAGTCCGACCGACTTCGGAGGAGACCCGGCACTTCAGGGAGCTGATCATAAAGGCCAAAAAGCCGGCATATTTTGAAGTTCCTGAGCCGGCCCCGACCACGACGCCACTACCTCCTGGAGATTCGAGGAAGAGGACTAGGTCCCAACTGCGAGAGGCCGTCGGGAAGGCGAAAGCGGCGGTGACCCGAGTGACACGGGCACGCCCTTTGTTGTATCTTTTGAAGAGTTTGAGGCTTCTCGCGCACAAGGGCTAGAGGCCGAAGGTAGGCTCTTCTTTTCTTCAGAGTGCATTGCTTGTTTCGACCGCTTGGGGTGGCCCATGCTGACAGTTGCCGATACAGCTGCCGCGGTCGTCGGATCGGAGGCGACGGTAGATGTAGCGGCTAGGGACGGGGCAGAGGAAGTCCCCGTTGCTCCCGTAGAAAGGGATCTGCCCTCTCCAACACCCCGGCGGGAGATGGAAGGTAATCTATAGTTTAGTTGCGATAGCAACGCAAATCTTCGTATCTTCAGCCGTCTTGACCCCTTTTTGCTGTGAATTATAGTCGATATACAACCACCATTGTTTCCGGGCTCGGAGAGCGCAGAGGAGGTGATCCCCTCAGGGCAGGGAGAACCCGCCCCTGAGGTATCATCTATTGCTGCCCTTGGTGTGGAGAGCACTAAGAAAGCTCCCGCCGAGGGTGATGCTCTTGCTGGCGAGGCTCCTACTTCGACGGCGGAGCGTCCTGAGAGAGCAGAGGGGTCTTCCTCCTCTGAGCATGTAGATTATGGTGGCGGCTCCAGTGACGGGGAGCCATCACCGCTTGATTTTGAGACCGACGATGCTGGGGTGTCCTCGGCCTATGAGAGTGACTATCCGACTTTCAGCCCGGCCCGGTTATCATGGGGCGGTCCTGTGCCGTCATTATCGCTTACGAGTGAGGAGGCTGGCGCTGGGGGAGCTGCTCTTAAAGATTTGAGCTTAGTCCCGGCCGAGGTAAGGACCTATCCAGGGTCGATGCTTACCATGCTTCTTTTCTCCTCCTTCTAGCCAGGTTTTAAATGTATATATCTCCGATGCAGACTGAGGTGGCGCTGCCAACTATGACGGTGCAGATACCACTCCCGGCCCTGGGAACAGGCCAGGCGACTTTCCCGTCCGTCCTGCGGCCCATCGCATTGCGGTACCCAAAGGATCATGCAGCAGCGATGGTTCCAGTTGGTCCCGGAGCGCTCGTGGAAGTTGATAGTTCGGCGATAGCCGGAGATTCTCCGTCAAGGGAGGCTACACAGCAGTCAGTTCTGGAGAAGGGTGGCTCTGCTGAGGTAGAAGCCGGGGAGATTATTGAGGGACGGACGTCCTCGGTGCTCGAGGTTCTTGTTGGACTCCCACCCCAGGGGATCGGCAAAGAGATTGTTGTTGTTGAGGCTCTAGCCACCGCATCTGCCGGTGCGGTTGTTCCCAGTGGTAGTGGGCTGCAGCTTATGCCGTCGTCATCCTCCGGGACGGCCGATGATATATGGGCTACCGTGGATAGCAGAGTAGAGTTCGAACTGCCCGAGACATCGCCACTTGGTCTTCAATCCTCGAGTGATGTCGTGTGGCAGTTCCTGGGGACCCTCCAGCAGACCGTAACAGCCAGTAGGGATTTAACTTATGTTCAGCTGAGGGGCTTGATAGAGCATCTGTCCCGCTCACTGCTGGCCCTCGGTTGTCCCATGGACGACTGGACTCCGCGGGTAATCTTGCTCCTGAAGTATGTGAACAGGAGGGAGTTCTTAGGCCGGGAGGCAGCTGACCAGCTGGCGGCCATATCATTGGAGCGGGCTGAAAGCAAGACGGCCCTTATTTCTCTGCAAGAGACTACGGCGAGGGCGAGGGACGAAGCCAACGCCTCTTTACAACGCCGGGGCTCCCTAACGGCCCGGATGACGGCATTGCGGGCCGAACTTTCCAAGATAGAGGCTAAACTTGAAGAAGTAGATCGCCTGGGGGTCCAAAAGGTTGAGGACGCTGAGATGGCTGAAGGACAAGCTGCTTCCCTGGAGATGAAGCTATCCGAGCTGGAGGCCACCGAGTTCAAATTGCAAGAACTGATCCGTCATCCCTCCCTGGGTATTCCTGTGCTGGAGGACATCTTCCGACGCCCTTTGCCGTAGTCTCTTTTCTTTATGTGCTCCCTTTTAATGCACCTTATGTATTCCAGGGCATGGCCCATGTAATCATGTGCCTTTACCTTATAGTAATGAAAAATCTCCATCCCGATTTTGAATGAAGACTCCATCTTGTCATTGTTTTTTTTCTTTTCATTTGCCCGTTGATTCTAGTCCGAGTGTATGAGTCACTAGGGCAGGAGAGCACTCACGCCTTCAAGGAAGGGGTGAGGTGTTCACTCCACCGCACCGCAACTTTCTCTCAAGACTAGAAACTGCTTATGCCGGCCGAGAGTTCGGGGGACTCAGGAGGGCATAGTGAAACTGACGGATAAACGGTCATGCCGAGAACGGCCAGAACCGAGAACGGGTAGCGACCGGTCTTGCCGATGGTGACAAGGGTCGAAAAGGGTAGACGGTCTTGCCGATGGTGACAAGAACCGGATAGGTAGTGACCGATCTTGCCGATGGTGACAAGGGTCGAAAGGGGTAGACGGTCTTGCCGATGGTGACAAGAACCGGATAGGTAGCGACCGATCTTGCCGATGGTGACAAGGGTCGAAAGGGGTAGACGGTCTTGCCGATGGTGACAAGAACCGGATAGGTAGCGACCGATCTTGCCGATGGTGACAAGGGTCGAAAGGGGTAGACGGTCTTGCCGATGGTGACAAGAACCGGATAGGTAGCGACCGATCTTGTCGATGGTGACAGGGGTCGAAAGGGGTAGACAGTCTTGCCGATGGTGACAAAAACCGGCTGGGTAGCGACCTATCTTGCCGATGGTGACAAGGGTCGAAAGGGGTAGACGGTCTTACCGATGGTGACAAGAACCGGATAGGTAGCGACCGATCTTGCCGATGGTGACAAGGGTCGAAAGGGGTAGACGGTCTTGCCGATGGTGACAAGAACCGGATAGGTAGCGACCGATCTTGCCGATGGTGACAAGGGTCGAAAGGGGTATAGACACTAGACGTGTATAAGTGGGATATCGGATGAAGACCCTCGCCCCGACCTCGGAAATGGCCTTTGGACGACGGATGGTTCATCACTATTCACCATTCATTTTTATTCACATTACTGACCTAAGCGCCCTTCCGGGTTTTCACCGAAGCCAGCCCCCTCTTGCTTTTGCCCGCGCGCCCTTTCGGGTTTTCACGCGGCGGGGTACCCGATTTTGCCTGCGACGCCCTTTCGGGTTTTCGCCACAGCTGGGTTATAGCCATTTTTGCACTTGACCTGATATAGGAGCAAGTTTGGCGGGGTATCTTTATTTTTAACCCCAATTTCTTTTCCTTCTTTTTTTTCTTTTTTTGTTTTTGAATTCGAGATTCAGAAGAACTGAACCGCGGGAACGCTGACCGTCCTTGTCGATGAGGACAAGGGTTGGTCTTAGGTTTATCTCGTCGACACTGGTTAAATGTCGAAGCAAGGACGTGGCTTATTAACAAGGATGTAGGATCCAAGTTCAAGAGTAGAGATCGACCGTTCTCGTCGATGATGGCGAGAGTCGAAAAGGGTTTATTCGTCGGCGCATGCTACTGCCGAAACAAGGATGGGGTTGTCAACAGGGACGTAAGGTCCAAGTTGAGGGTAGAGATCGACCGATCTCGTCGAGGATGACGGGGGTCGAAAAGGATTTGTTCGTTGGCATATATCACTGCCGAAACAAGGATGGGGTTTGTCAACATGGACGTAGGGTCCAAGTTGAGGGTAGAGATCGACCGATCTCGTCGAGGATGACGGGGGTCGAAAAGGATTTGTTCGTCGGCATATATCACTGCCAAAACAAGGATGGGGTTTGTCAACAGGGACGTAGGGTCCAAGTTGAGGGTAGAGATCGACCGATCTCGCCGATGATGACGAGGGTCGAAAAGGATTTGTTAAAGGATTTCTAGCGGGACTTTGATGACTGTCCCTTTCGGAGATTTATTGGGTGGAGAATAGGAGAGGCATTTGGAAAATTACCACTTTACCGACTCAGGCGCCCTTTCGGGTTTTCACCGAAGCCAGCCCCCTCTTGCTTTTGCCCACGCGCCCTTTCGGGTTTTCACGTGGCGAGGTACCCGATTTTGCTTGCGACGCCCTTTCGGGTTTTCTCCACAGCTGGGTTACGGCCATTTTTTGCACTTGTCCCAATATGGGAGCAAGTCCGGCGGGGTATCTCTATTTTTAACCCCATTTTTATTTTGACTTCTTTCTTTTCTTCCTTCCTTTTTTTTTATTCGGAATGCGAGCCGAGAGAGGGTAGCTTGATCAGGGCGAAATGTCGCTAACCAAGGAAAGGTAGCTTGATTAGGGCGGAGAGCCGCTAGCCAAGGATAGGGTAGCTCGATCAGGGCAGAGTGCCACTGACCGATGAAAAGTAGTTTGATCAGGGCGGAGTGCCGCTAACCAAGGAAAAGTAGCTTGATTAGGGCGGAATGCCGCTAACCAAGGAAAAGTAGCTCGATTAGGGCGGAATGCCGCTAACCAAGGAAAAGTAGCTTGATTAGGGCGGAATGCTGCTAATCAAGGAGAAGTAGCTCGATTAGGGCGGAGTGCCACTGAACCAAGGGAGAAGGTAGCTCAGTTAAGGCGGAGTGCCATTAAACCAAGGAGAAGGTAGCTCGGTTAGGGCGGAGTGCCACTAGACCAAGGGAGAAGGTGGCTCGGTTAAGGCGGAGTGCCACTAAACCAAGGAGAAGTAGCTTGATTAGGGCGGAATGCCACTAACCAAGGAAAAGTAGCTCGATTAGGTGGGAATGTCGCTAATCAAGGAAAAGTAGCTCGATTAGGGCGGAATGCCGCTAACCAAGGAAAGGGTAGCTTGGTTAGGGCGGAGTGCCACTAGACCAAGGAAAGGGTAGCTTGGTTAGGGCGAAATGCCGCTAACCAAGGGGAAGGTAGCTCGGTTAGGGCGGAATGCCGCTAACCAAGGGGAAGGTAGCTCGGTTAGGGCGGAGTGCCACTAGACCAAGGAAAGGGTAGCTCGATTAGGGCGGAATGCCGCTAACCAAGGAAAGGGTGTTCCGACCGATCACTCGGGGTGTGTCGGATGCGCCGCATGATACAGCTTAATCTTTTTTCCGTTGAGGGGGGAGAACTGGATGACTCCTTTGTGGTCTACAAGGACGTAGGCACCCCCTTCATATACTCGGCGGACGATATACGGTCCGACCCAATTTTTGACCAGCTTCCCTTTGGGGTTAGAGGCCATCACTTCTCTTCTTTTGACCATCACCAGGTCTCCTTTCTTGAACTCTCGACCCTTGACTAACTTGTCAAAAGCGCGGGCCATGCGAGCTTGGTAGAGTTGGATGTTTTGTTGCGCCCGGAGGCATTTTCCTTCGAGCTCAACGAGCTCTTCCAATCTTCTTTCTGCATTGGTCTGCTCACCACTGACTAATCCATGCTGGATGGCAACTCGCAATGAAGGAACTTCAAGTTCAATCGGCACTACAGCTTCCGACCCATAGACAAGGGAGAAAGGTGAACAGCCGGTTGGGGTCTTGTAGATAGTACGATAAGCCCAAAGTGCTTCGTACATCCTTTCTTCCCAATCCTTTTTGTTAGACTTAACAGTCTTTGCCAATAGTGTGCACAAGGTCTTGTTAAAGGCCTCTGCCAGTCCATTGGCTTGAGGGTTGTAGGGGGACGATGTCCTCCAGTCAATTTTGTATTTGTCGGCTAGCCGGTAAACCTTCTGATTTCTGAAATGGCTGCCATTATCAGAGATGATTCGGCTGGGGATCCCGAACCGAAATATTACATTCTGCCGGAAGAATCTTGCAACTAGTTCTCCGGTCACATCTCTTAGTGCTACTGCCTCCGCCCATCTGGAGAAATAGTCTGTAGCTGCTAAGATGTATCTGCATCCTGATGAAGATGCTGGTAGTGGCCCTACCACGTCCGTGCCCCACTGAGCAAACGGCCAACTTGGCAGAGTGGGATGCAGTGGCACTGGAGGTCTCCTCGCCACACTAGCGTGTTCTTGACATTTCTGACAAGCTTTGGCAAACTTGCAGCAATCATCAAATATAGTGGGCCAATAATAACCTAGCTTCTTTATCTCAATTTTCATTTTTGGGCCAGCCTGGTGTGCTCCAGCTGATCCTGCATGAACTTCTTGCATCACATGTCCCGCCTCTGCTGAAGACAAGCAACGGAGTAGGACTTTCCTTCGGGCATCTGCCGTAATTCGGAACAAGGTCCCGCTTCTCATCTCGTAAGAATCCTTGATCCTCAGGAGCTTCATTCTCTGTTCCTTTTCTTTTGGAAGTTGCTGGTGTTGAAACCAGCGTAGGAGATGCTCTCGCCAGTCGGGCTGCTGAACCCCTTCGATGACTGCTACTTCCATCTCTTGTTCGTCGGCCAGAACCTCTGTTACGCTAGGGACCTGTCGGCGGTTGATCACTGTTATATTCAGGCTTGTGTCTGGCGGGACCGCCAATGAACTGGCCAGCTTAGCGAGGGCGTCTGCATGAGCATTCCGGCCTCGATTGATATGCTTGATGCTGATGAAGTAAAATCTTGACATCAGGCGAGTTGCCAACTGGTGATAGGGGAGGAGCTCTTGCTTTCGCACCTCGAACTCTCCCTCCAGCTGTTTTATAACTAGCATGGAGTCTCCGAATGCTTCCAGCATCTGAATTCCCATGGACAGAGCAATCTGCAACCCGATTATCAGGGCTTCATATTCTGCTTCATTGTTTGTGCATTGTTTGTTTATGGAACAGGATGTGTGCACCACTTCTCCTTCCGGAGATTTCAGGACTATACCTGCCCCTGCTCTGACCCTGGATGACCCGGTAGCAGAGGTGTCAATTCTGGAAGCGCCATCAAAGTATAGCTGCCATAAGGAAGGCTGTACTTGGGCGGCTTCTAGGGTCTCATCCTCGGGGAGTTCCGGTTCCCACGGGCTTTCCCCGGGCACTGGGTGCTCAGCGAAGAAGTCTGCAATAGCTTGGCCTTTGATGGCCTTGCGCGGTACGTAGGAGACATCAAACTCCATAAGGATTACCGCCCACTTGCCTAGGCGGCCTTTGAGTGCCGGCTGGGACATAATATATTTCAGGGGATCCTCCTTGGACACCAAGCTGATTTCATGCGACAACATATAATGCCGGAGCTTTTTGACTGCGAAGACTAATGCCAGGCAGATCTTCTCAATATAAGTATATTTCTCTTCAGTTCTGACCAGTCTCCGACTGAGGTAATAGAGGGCTTGTTCTTTCCCTTCTTCATTATTCTGGGCTAGCATTGCCCCCAGAGAATTGTGTGTAGCTGCTATATACAGTATCAACGGCCGTCCTTTCACCGGTGCGCCCAATACTGGAGGAGTCTTCAGATAGTCTTTTAGCTTGTCAAAGGCTGTCTGGCAATCTTCATCCCAATAAAAGGGAACATCTTTCATCATCAACTTGTGAAAAGGCTGGCATCGCCCTGACAAATTGGAAATGAACCGCCGGATATAAGCCAGGCGGCCCTGTAGTGACCTCAGCTCGGAGATGTTCTAGGTGGAGGTAACTCCTGAATCGCCTTGATCTTTGCGGGGTCTATCTCGATTCCCCGATATCGGACGATGAAGCCCAAGAATTTTCCGCTCGACACTCCGAACGCACATTTCATAGGATTCATTTTTAGTTCATGCTGCCTCAGCCTCTGAAAAACAATCCGGAGGTCTTGCAGGTGATCTTCTTTTCTTCTGGTTTTGACCACCAGGTCATCTATGTAGCACTCGACCTTGTGGTAGAGCAATTCATCAAAAATTTTGGTCATTGCGCGCTGATAGGTTGCGCCAGCATTCTTCAGTCCGAATGGCATTCTCTTGTAATGATAAATGCCTTTAGGAGTTCGGAAAGCAGTATGGACCCGGTCATGCTCTGCAATCCAAATCTGATTGTAGCCGGAAGACCCATCCATGAATGACAGGGCTTCATGGCCGGTTGTAGCATCGATCATGACCTCGGTTATTGGCACCGGAAAGTCATCTTTAGGGCAGGCTTTATTTAGATCTCGGAAGTCAACACAAATCCGGATCTGTCCATTCTTCTTTTTCACGGGGACGATATTCGCCAGCCATGTGGTGTACTGATTTTCTTCAACAAATCCCACATCAATGAGCTTGTCAACTTCAGCACAGATTCGGGTGATGAGCTCCGGCCTCATACGCCGCGGTGGTTGCTTCACCGGCTCGGCTTCGGGGCTGATTGTTAGCTCGTGTTGTGAGACAGCAGGGTTTAGACCTGGCATCTCTTTATAAGTCCAGGCGAAGCAATCCCGGTATTCTAGCAGCAGCTGGATGTACAGCTCCCGTTCTTCTGGGGACAGTTGGGCACTGAGGAAGGTAGGCGTAGGGTCCTTCTCATTTCCCAGGTTGACTTCTATCAGTTCATCGACTGTGGCTTGGCCTCCGTCTTCTATCTCTGGAGGTGTCGGTTGGAGGTCAACGAAGTCTGGAATACCATCTCAAGGGTCGAGTACTTCGACTTCCTCGACAGACACCGCCACCGCTTCATGGGGTCCTCTTGCTGCTTGCGCTAGCAACTGTGTGGATGGATCTATGGACACATCCGTTGCCGTTGTAGCTCCCGAGGGTGAGAGAACAGCTTCAGTGCTTGTAGATGAGGTTGCAGCCATGACAGGCCAGTAGTTGTTTGCCGTCGGACTCAGACAGCATATTGGATTTGTAGCAGAAGTTGAAGGAGTCTCGCCTTCTGGGACAGTTGTATCTTCCGCAGAAGTGGCTTTTTCTTTTCTGGTAGCTGGCTCCCCTTGATTGGAGTTGACCAAGGCCTCCCTGGTTGGCAGACAGGGTGCTGAAGTTGTCATTAGTAGGACCCCTGTAGGGGGAGAGACTCCTACTTCTCGAATGTCTTCGGCTCCGCTGCTGCTAGCCGTATCAAATTCGGCTTGAAAGGCCGCTTCCTCAGGACGGACCTGCTCCCAGCATCGGCAGGAGATCAAGGTCTCCATTTGTTGATTCTGGGATAGAGCCAATTCAGCATGTTCGGCTTCCGCCGGATATTCATCAAAGGTTGCCCCCAGAGGGCTATCTTCAGTTGGATAGAAGGCGGAGATGGTATCCACCTCGTACCGCCCACTGTAATAGTAGTCTTCCAGGGTGAAGCCCAGACCTGGATGTTGAGAGACACGTCTCATTTCTTTATTCAGATTTGTAGGATACCACATCTTCTGGAAAGCTTCCTTGCGTTTTTGAGATTGATCGGGAGGGATGTGTTGCTTTTGAAACATCCTGGCCGTCCGATCAGTGGTAAATGCCAGGCCCTGAACAGGAACCCGCGGGTTGGCTAGATCCTCAGGGAAGCTGCAGTCTGTGTCCTCCTGAGTGGGATGCTCCTCAGCTGTATAGAACAAGCTGCTGGGCCCATCTTCTTGTGTCACCTCCCAGGCTTTGAAAGGTTCGACAGTGGGATCATTGAGGCCGGAGACTGGCTTGGTGAGGCCGGCCGGGACTCCGATGCGGTCGTGCTGTCGATCAACATGCACTTCCTTAGCTTTGGGGTATAATGCTGGGGGTGTCACCCTGCCGACATTTCCAGAAGCCGTGATGTGGGAAACCACCTTCGGCTTGACATATCCGCGCGGCGGTGGTGGATACCAACCGTCACCCGATTTGTTCTTCGATGCCCCTACGGGGGCTCCATCTTCAGAAACCTTCCGGGGAGACCCCGTATATAGGTTGGCGTCCGCCAAGTGACATTCAAACACCTCGAATGGGTGGATGTCAGTAAATATCCTCTCCTCCTTCCCCTGGAGGCTGTATTTGATACATTGGTGGAGCGTGGAGGGCACCACCATATTTTCATGCAGCCATGGGCGGCCGAGCAGTGCTTTGTAGGAGGTGCGAGAGTCAATGATATGAAACTGCACCATTGTAGTGAAATCTGCCAGGGTCAGTGTGAACTCTGCCACTCCCATAGATACTTCACACTTTTGGTTGAAGCCAGCGATACGCATATCCCCGACTTTCTCGAGATGCACATTAAAGTGGTACCTCTCGTATATTCTATATGGCAGGATGTTGACTGCTGCACCAGGATCGACCAGAATCCGGTTCAGTTCTCTTCCGTTCAGGTGCCCTTTCATATATAGCGGCCTGTTGTGACTGGCAGTAGGTAGTAGCATGTCTTCTGGAGAGAAGGTCATACTGGCTTCTGGTATAGCCTCGGCTATGCAGGTCTCAAAATGAGCAGGCGTCTGCAGAGCAGTGATGATCGCCTGTCGAGTCTCTTCACTTAAAGAGAGAATTTCCCAGATCGTAAATCGAGCAGGGAGCTTCTTGAGCAACTTCATTATTCGGCTTCCAGCCCGGACATTGGAGAGCTTCATCTCTTCAGCCCATCTGGGCTTGGAAAGGTTTTGATTCGCGGGCCCTGACGGACCTGCTTCACCTTCCTCGGACTCGGCACCCTCTGGACTGGCATCGGCTGTCGGGTCTTCTTTATTAGCTGCTGTAGGGGAAGCCCCATCTGCATTTGCATCCTCAGTGGATTGCGCTGGCTGCGGGTGAATGACCCCGGGCGTAGGGTTAGCCTCCTGACAAGGCTGCTTCCCCTTTGACATCTTCATGAATTCAAGGAATGAAGGGACTGTCTTGCCCCCAGTCTTGTTGTATAGACCTGACGGAGGAGGGATTTGGACTCCCTTAACTTCCGGCGGAGGTGTCTTGTAGGGTTGCTCCCCTCTGAACATAATGTTGTGATTGGGTGGCGGCTGGCGCCCCCATTTCCGGCCTGACCGAGTGGCATGTGCAGCAGTTGCGGCCTCGGCCTTGCCTCCCCCAGCATGGGGTGTGAAGCAAATTTCTTCTTCTTCCTCTTCTCCGGGTAGGTTGAAGAGTGCTGACAGGGTATTGCAGGAGGCGACCTGTATTTTATGGGCCCCAGCGGCCTTTCTTTTCTTTTTCTTTTGCTTTTTCTTCTTTTTGGTTTCTGCAGGTGCTTGCCCCCAGAACAGGTTGCTCTCTTGAGGTGGCGCTGCTTCAGCTTCCTCCCCTTGCCTGAGTGAGAGTTGCTCCAGCTCTTGCCATGGGACATGGTCCCGTACCAGCAGAGGTTTCAGTTCGGGCTGTACATATTCATCTAGCCCTTCAATTAAGTGTTGCAGTCGAAGGACCCCAGGATTGGTTTCCTTGATTACTGGCAGCGGAGTTTGTCTCCTCCTGTTGGGTGTATGTATTCTGACAGCTGTAGGTGGAGTGACCCATACGGGCGCTACCACTGGCGGAGCAGGCCGGGGTGTAATGCCACGGATATGTGCCCCCTCTTTTGGGCGGGGTGCCCTCTTCTTCTTGTGCTTCACAGGGATTTGCTGCCACCCCTGCTGCTCCTTCACGGGCTCCAGGAAATGGATTTCGTAGGTGCTCCGTGTGCTTGCTTCAGAGATCTCCTCAGGTAATGCCTGGTAGAGTGAGATCATGTTGACTGCTGCCCTCCTAAAAGGGGCTTCATGTGGCTGAGGGGGGTCTACTTTGTACTCTCCCAGCTCTATCTCATTTTTCTTCACCATCCCTTCGATGACGTCTTTGAAAACATAGCAGTCTTCGATTGGATGTCCCAACATCTGGTGGTAGGGGCAGAATCTTGGACTGTCTTTTCTTTTTAGGTCCTCCGGCCTCCTTGGTTCAGGCAGAGTGACCATGTTGTATTCTGTTACCCAGTCGAACAGGACTCGGGTCTTGTCTTTTGGAAAGGAATAAGCTTTCTTCATTTTGTCCCTCAGCGAAGGACCTTCTTTATCATCTGGAGCTTTCGCAGGTTGCGGGGGAGCCGCTTTCTTGCCTTTCTCCTTCTGTTGCTCGAACGCCTTGATATCAAGCGCATTCGCTTCTTTAGGTGTGGGGCGCCGTTCCGCCGCCTTGCCTTTCTGGGCTATGCTGGCAGTTGACGTCGGGACAGGCTTGGCTAGAAAAGCTTCCACCTCAGCTACCACATTATTCAGCCGGTCGAACGACCGTATTTCCATACCAATCATCTTTTCCAGGACCTCCCTCCTGAGGTTTTGTTTACATATTTGCACAGCGTCCTCCTGATGCGGGGGCCGCTTACATCTCATTCCGAGGTTCCTCCACCTCTTGATGTAGTCAAGGGCTGTCTCATCTGCCCTTTGTTTTGTTGAATAGAGCTCGGCCACTGTGACCTCCCTCTCTGTGACATGGAATCTTTCTCTGAACTTCCTTTGCATATCTGACCAGTCATTAATTGACCCGGCCGAGAGACTGGAATACCATTCGAAAGCGAGCCCCGTCAGCGAGGACCCGAAGAATTTCAGCAGGTATGACTCGTCGGTGGCCAGATCACCCATAACGGTCATATAATATGCAATATGCTCTTTTGGGGAACCTTTCCCGTTGAATTTGTCAAATTTGGGCGGCTTGTTGACTCCCGGGGGAAGTCGCTTAGCCGCATGGTGTTGCGGGTAGGGCACCCGATAGGCATCGAATGCGACGTAGTCGCCTTCGCTTTTCTCTGCGAGCTTCAGCTCGATCATCCTTTCCACCATCATCCGGTTCACGACCGTGGGGTCAACCGGTTCTGGATAGAAGTGCGCTGGCTGCAGGTATGGGGTGACCAGGGTGGTCGCCTGTGGAGGATGCAGCAGCGGGGGTGTTGGGTGCACCTGAGGAAGCACCGGAGGTAGCAGCGGCTGAGGCTGTGGTGGCCGCTGTTGTGCTGTCGTCACGGTTGGTTCTGACGGCTGTGGTAGTGTATAAAGCGGCGGAGGGTCGTCTCGACGAGCCGCTCCCCGGGATGATTCACCCTGGACTTCGGGTGGTTTAGAGGCCGATGAGTGTTCAGTTTTCTCCATCAGCTGTTTCTTCAGGGAATCTATTTCCCGTTGATATTTTTGCAGCAGCATCAAGACTGATGGATCTATAGTGGTGGGGACACCTTCTGTTGTCTCCCCGGACGTACCCTCAGGCAGGATGTCGAGGAGTACGTCGTCTTCTTCTTCCGTCGTCACCACATTAGCGGTCAAGACGGGGGCTTTATCATCCCAGTGGAGGTAGACCTGGGGCTGTTTCTCTTTCATCATTGTCAGAAGCCCTCTTGCTGCTTCTGTCCTGCGGGTAGTTGGCCCCGGCCGTACGGCCAATTGAGCCAGTTCTTGGGGGTCTTCAGGAAGCTCCCCATATCGGCTGGGTACACCAGCCATGTTGCAAGTGAAAACCTGCATCCTTCTTCTTTGTCGATGGACCCTCCGCCTTGCTTGTTGCGGAAAGGTCAGCCTCTCGAACACGGAAACCCTTCTTCTTTCTTCCCGCTCGGGGAAGGCTTCATCGGCTTCGATCTCAAAGCCGTCATCGTATCCATTATCGTCGACCGACGACATCCTCATTCTGTCTCTTATCTCTTCTTCATCTGCCGTTGATGGACAGTAATCTTCTTCAGTGGCGACTGTCTGCATCAGCCGCTGCTGTCCGAGTGAGGTGTTGCCCAATCCTCGGAAGTAGCTTCTGACCAGGCAGGCCATTTCTTCTCGACCCCGTTCTTGATGTAGCACGGGGGATAGTGGTCGGCCTCCAGAAGGAGGAATGTAGGCCAGTCGAGCTCTGTCGGCTGGCTGTTGGAACCTTCGCCCCGTGGCAGGGACGTTGGCTTGACGGGCCGCAGCCCGGAAACTTCTGTGGCGCGGAGGATCCGCAACCACCTCTTCTCCCATCTTCGGGGGTAGGCCCCTTTCTCTTATCACCTCCGCATCGTCATTCACAGGATGGCGGCGGATGGGTGTCAGCTGGTGGACAGGTCGGGTCCGTTTGGGAACCCACACCTGTCTGAACTTCCTCGGCTTGAGTGCCGGGTTTCCTTGGCCATGGTGGCCGGCTTCTTTCATCTCTGCCCTCCTTCCAGCAAGGGCCTGATATGTGTTGTGGACAGGAACGTTTGGGATGACTCGGTCTGGGGTCACCCGCGCCGTGTGCCCGTTGAGGAAGACACGCATGCCTCCCACCAGCATTGACTTCCCGGACTGAGAGACAGTTCCGGTGATCACAGCAGTGTTCTTGCGAGCCTGGCGACGCTGACGTCCTCCAGGGGGTTTGTTGACTACAGCGGGGTGCGTCCCACGTACAACGTGGTGCACCATGCAGCTAGCGGCCGGGGCCGGATTCTTGAGCAAGTCGTCGCAGCGAGGAACCCTCAGAGGTTCCACTTCCTCCATAGCTTGCTTGGAAGGTTCCGGGGCTTCGACTTCTAGGATGTCGACGAAGGCCAAGCCCAGGAAGTTGGGGAAGCCTACAGCGGCAGGGAAGCTGCCGAATTCCATGGGTACCGCCAGGTACCCTTGCGCGTGTTCAGCAACTATCGACTGATCGAAGTCGACGCCAGCTATTCCATGAGTTGTCATTGTCTGCCTGCAAAGACAAACAGGAAAACAATCAGTAGTCTTTGAAAGGGCTTCGAAGCCCGAATATCTCGGCAAAGAGATGAAAGGTGACACCAGTCCCACCGGGCGTGCCAGACTTGTTTCCAGCGTTTTCTTTCTTTCCCTTTTCGTTCGCGTATCGATCAACCATTTGGCTAACTGGTAGTCAACTGACTGATTGACGACGCGGGCGTGCCAGTCACATGAGTGACAATTTTATTGTGCGCTCATTCTGACCCATATCGGGTGAATGTGAGGTTCGGTCGGGACCAGCAGTCCGCCATACCATAAAGGTTATGGCGTTAATTACATCCCCCACGAGGAGGGAACACCTTTGATTAATTGCCGAGATAGCGGGCTGTCGAAGCCGGATTAAGAAAAGAACTACAGGGTGATCATGACGAAGACATGCAGGATGCACATGTTTATCGTATAGAAGATGCATAGTTCATAGAATTATGGATCCTCGGTACGTGGCGGAGGATATAGGTCCGAAGACCACCATCGCGCATGGCGAAGACTTCCGGCCGGGCGTAACCCGGTCTTCTGTCGACGCCATTTGATATACCCGAGGATCTATGCATGCGCACACATAAGACATTCACGCCTAGATTGCACATGAAGATAGTGTTATGAAGCGGTGGCGATCAGCCACAGTTATTACCCTCCACCGAGAAGAGGAAGAACGACACAAGTGTAATAGCGAAAGCAAAACGCTTAACAGATCTGACAATGAGTACGATGATAATATGATTCGGGCTCGCTTGGCCATCCTTTTTATTCACCAATTACGGCTTATTGACATCGCCCCCGAAAGACGAGACTTACCCGGGGTGAATGAATCACTAGAGTAGCATGACGCTTAAAAACCGGCGTGACTACAAGTATATAAGAACGCTTACACGGCGCGGTCACGCGTAGGTGTAGTAGTTAATACGGCGCGGTCATCATGCGTATTGAAACGGCGCGCAAGGGCCTTGGGGCGCGCCGGTTTAGGGCGCGCCGGAAAGGCGCAAGAGAATTTTTTTAAAAAATGAGTGTGGCCTTATTCCGGCGCGGGGGGGGTACCGCGCCGGGTTAGGGCGCGCCGGGAAGTACCGCGCCGTTTTGATATTAATTTTGAACATTTTGAGTTTGTTAAGCCCATGCAGGGGATCTTGAGGCCATTGAGGCCAGTTCTTTATTAAGTTGAAGTTCTGAGCCCTCTGAAAATGAAGACTAACCCAGTGCGAGGTTCATACTCGAGCACTGAGTTGATTAAATTCAGAACGATCACTTTATTAACCTAATTTAGTTGGAATCTGTCTAAAATTTGACAGCATCTCCCCTGAACAAGAAGAGTTGCAGGGGAGAATCGGGGTCATACTCACTGGTGGAGCAAGCCCCTAAACCGCCGGTGTACACGGAGGCACCCAGCAAACCCCATCGGATAGGATACCCCGAGGACTAGCCTACGAGGGGCACCAAGGCTCCGTAAGGGGAAAGATAGAGAGATGAGGTCATTGATGATGGGGGCATCACCCCGAGGGCTAGCCTGCGAGGGGTGGACAACCCACAGCTTATGACTCATCCCGTAGAGGAACCGACCACCAAGAGGGTGAAGCTCCGAGGGCTGGCCTACGAGGAGCATACATCTCTCGGCCTCGATTGGGTCTCAGATTGTCGGGGCTAAGCCTGTTAGGCTAAAACCCCTATTGCTATCTGCTATGGCCTTGGGGAAACATCTACCATTGAGGGGTAAAGTTCCCGATCGCCCAGCGGCTGTGCGGAGTAACAGGGAATGTCCCCCTCCCCGGACGATTAAGACGAAATAAAGGAATCTCGGAGCGGTTCACGTGACTATAATGCAGAGGGGTAATCAATTCACAGGCGAGACGAGCTAAACATAGAGGCATATGCTCGAACAGTTACTGCGCAGTGTTAAATCGATGCATCTTGCAATCCCAAGAACGACTCCCACCTCGCGAGCCACAGGGCAACAGGAAGAGAGGAATCGAGGGGAGTTTAGTCCCTTGACAATACGGTAGAAAGAAGCATACGCAGAAGCGCAGCTCTGTCCACGGAGGGTATGCGGAGACCCTTAAATCAGACACGAGCGTGGACAAGAAGGGAAAACCCCGGGGAAGGGTGTTTCTATAGCCCACGGTGCTTCGGGGCATGATCGGGGCTTCGGGAAAAACCAGGATCAGAGAAAACGCCCAGAAGACCTTAAACATACACATCGATGTAGATAGAGAGGTAGACAGAAGTTTCAAATCACTCGTTCGACCTGCTGGTCCAGCCATTCAAATACGCATTGCCATCCCAGAAACAGGAATGGGCTACTCATTTACACGTTAAGAATCCGGCGCCGGCATCATTGCTCGGTCGCCGTTCATCATTCGCAGGGGAAGATACAGTAAGGAAGAGAAATCGCAGAGGAGGGGAGGGGTCGGCTCATATCATTGCCATCCCTCCCCTCTCTTGCTTACAGCTGGTAGACGGAGACTCCGAAAGAGGAAAAAACCACGAAAAGCAAAAGAGAGATAGACGCCGGCGCCCACCTGTTCTCAAAACAGAGTATCGGCCCGCCTCTCCTTCTCCGGCTCCGGAGGACTTCAACCAGAACAGAGGAAGACAGCCGTCGAAGGACGCTCGGACGGAAACTTCTCTTCCAAGAAAGCTCTCTCTCTCCCCTCCGAAGGCCTCTCTCGAAAGACCCTCCTCTTAACGCTCTGTCTGCTCCCTCTTCTGCCTCTCAGCTCTTCTCTGCTTCTTTGCCCTTTTAGCCCTCTTCTTCTCTTTTTTTCTTTTCTCTCCTCTTCTCCTTTGCTTCTCGAACCTCACCCATATATATAACAGGTTGGAGGCTATTCATCCGGCGTGAGCTTTTGGCGCGCCGAGAGGAGTCTTCATCAACTTATCGCGCCGGTTTAAGGCGCCATCAGATAGGGTAGCTTGCGCGCCGGGATGAGGGCGGAAGGAAGGGGGGCGCGCCGGGATAAGGGCTGAAGGTAGGGGGGGCGCCGGGATAAGGGGCATCGAATGAGGGGCGCGCCGGTTTAAGGCGCGCCGGGCTAATGCTCCTCATGCGCTTCAAGCCCGTCGATGAGTCCGGGGATGATTCCGGGAGTCACCGTGAACATCATCTCGCCAGTGCCCCTCGAAACCTTGGCGGGATGTCTTGCCGAAGCTCCCAGGTCGACGTACGGCCGTTCCTGAGACTCTAGATAGCTTTGATTTGATCATACGGGCTTTCCGCCGACATGGCCTTCGGCTCTATGTTCCATGCTGTTGGTCCGGCCTGGCTCGTACTCAAAGCTCCTTAGGGGGTGGTGTAACACCAGGGATAGTTCCGCCTGAGCTGGGTGATCATTCGGCCACTAATGGGCCCACCTTGGCAGGGCCGTACCCGTGCCGGGTGATCGAGATCTTCTGCCGACGGAGCTTTCGGTCCTCCGTCTCGGAGAGCCGGGGGAACTCCTTCATCTTCGGGAGAACCTCTTATATGGTGGGGGATCCACCGGATAGACCGTCGTCCTTGATCGGACAACGGGTGTAGTGTATGCGGCATGACAAAGTCGATGCCGGTTCATTGGGCAGGCTTGGTCGCACTGCCGGTTGGTTGACGAGTTTGTCTCGGCTCTCCTGAGGTGAAGTCCCCATGTCCACATGGAGTGACTCGAGGCTCTGTCAGCTTGAGAAGTCTTCAATATGTTGATCTTTATCGGCTTCCGTACTTCGGTGGGCCGGGTCATTCGTCCTTATGGCTTGGTCACCGACAATCATATTTTGAGTGCCAACAGGGCATCGGTCAGAATGTTCTGTTCGCGAGGAACATGGACAAAGATCAGCTTGGTGAACAATTTGACATAAGCGGAGACCAGCTCCTGATAAGGCTTGAACTTGGGATCAAGAGTGCGATATTTGGTAAGCACTTGGCGGAGAACAAGTTAACTATCACACACGACTCGCAATTCAGTGATATAGAAAGAATGGACTAGTTCTAGGCCAGTTAGAAGAGCCTCATATTTAGCAATGTTGTTGGTGACTGGGAATGCGAGATAAAATGCCTCTGGGATGGTAATGCCTTCGGGCGTCAGAAGGATAATGCCAATGCCTTTCCCTTGAGAATTCAGAGCTCCGTCAAAATATAACGTCCACATTGGCTCATTGGATTGAGTGACAGACATTAGTTCCTCATCCGGAAACTCTGATTGGACAGGATCGAACTTGGGGAGAGGATGATGAGCGAGATGCTCGGCTATAGTATAGCCTTTAATCACCTTTTGCTGAATGTAGGTGATGCCAAACTGAGATAGAAAACTCTGCGAGCGTGCTAGCCTATCGGTGGGGACGGATTTCTTCAGGAGGAATTTGATAGGATTCATGCGGGCGATCAAATGGACCTCATGAGCCAAGAAGTAGTGCTTCAATTTCTGTACTACCCAAACAAGGGCAGCACAGGTTTTCTCCTTGGCTGTGTACTTCTGTTCACAAGAATTGAGAAGTTTGGACAAGTAATAGGTGGCCCATTCTTTGCCTTCTTCATCGGCTTGTGCGAGGACGGCTCCCACGGAGTCATCCAAGACTGAGATGTAAAGGATCAGAGGTTTTTCTGGTTTGGGTGGAATGAGAACGGGTGGACTAGCCAGATATTCCTTTAACCCTTCAAAAGCTTTTTGACACTTAGAATCCCAATGGAATTCTACTCCTGACTTGGTCAACTCATAGAAAGGTCTACATCTTTGTGAATGCTGAGACACAAACCGACGGATGAATTGCAACCTCCCAATTAAACCTCGAACTTCCCTCAAATTTTTGGGAGGCGGCATGTCCCTGATGGCCTTAGCTTTGTTGGGATCTATCTCAATCCCCCTTTTGCTTACAATGAAACCCAGTAATTTGCCCGATGATACGCCAAACACACACTTCTTCGGGTTCATTTTCAATTGGAACTCCCTTGATCTCTGCAACACCTTAGCCAAAACCCTTGGATGTTCCACCCTGGTTCTTGATTTTACCAATAAATCATCTACATACACCTCCAGATCTATATGTATCATGTCATGAAATATGGCCATCATAGCTCTTTGGTAAGTAGTTCCAGCATTCTTTAACCCAAACGGCATGACCACATAACAATATGTTCCCCATGTGTAGTGAATGACGTTTTCTCCTGATCCTCTTCTGCCAAAAGAATTTGATTATATCCCAAAAATCCATCCATAAATGAGAGGGTCTCATAACATGCCGTGTTATCGATTAACACATCAATGTGAGGCAGAGGAAAATCATCCTTTGGACACGCGCGGTTAAGGTCCCGGAAGTCGATGCAAATCCTGACTTTTCCATCCTTCTTCATGACCGAGACATTATTCGCCACCCACTGAGGAAAAAGGATGACTCTAATGAACCTGGGTTTGTGGAGCTTGTCGACCTCTTCTTTCATTTTTAAAGTCATCTGAGAGTGGAAACGCCTTAACCTTTATTTTATCGAGACGGACCCTGGCTTTAGAATTAAGTGATGTTCAACCAAGGTGGAATCCAAACCCGACATATCCTCGTAGCTCCATGCAAACGTGTCCCTATACTCTTTGAGAACCTCAATTAATGCCTCTTCTTCAGATGATGGCAAACTATCACTTATGAGGACGATCCTAGGGTCTTCCTTGGTTCCCAAATTGATTTCTTTGGTGGACTCTTCCACGGCGGCTGACAGCTCGTTGAATCTCCTCATCCCACTAGCATATGCGCCGGCCGCATCCTCATATTCTTCATCCTCGTCTCTAGTAGGGTATTGTTCATCGGTGATCTCATAAACCCCATATCCTTCATCAATCGCACAGTTACCCTCACATTCTATCTCCGGTAGCTGGATGGGATTTTCTAGCAACTGAGGGATGGATAGAAGGGCTTGACACCTAGTGGCTAAATCTAGAAGGAATCGACGGGGGATCTGCCTATCCTTGAATTTCCTTTTGGGTACTACCCTTGACGTATTATCCCTAGCTTGACTCACATTATTTACAGAAGGAGAAAAGGCTGAAGGGGATGGTGAAGAATGTACATGGAAAGACCCCTCAGAGGAGGGGTAGAAAAGGTCGCTCATAGGACCTTGGATGGGTGGCCCGTCGGGCGGGACGCACTCATGGGAGATGTAGGAGGTTTCCTCAACAATGATGTGTTGTTGAGGAGTTTAAAAATTGACATTTTTTTTTCGTTTTCATTTTTGATGACAAAACAATGAAAAGAAATCGGAGGAGGGGGAAAGGTGATTATGACTAAAGGATTGGGAGACTCGTAGAGCAGATCATGATTGAAAACCTGGCGCGTGTTGAGAAACCCGCGCAGGTAAGTAAGTAGAGAAGGGGACCTGGGAAGATCGTTATACAACCGTCTGGCCCAGGAGGAAGACATCAACGAGGGCTGAGGTAAGTGAATGGAGAAGACGACGGCTAATGAGCCGTCGATGGCAATGTTGATGACGGATGAAGATCTGCCGGTGACAGGGTCCTCTTGGCGAGGATGGTTTGGAATTTTGGCAACAATAGTGATATTCCCTGGCATTTCAGAGATCAATTGCGGCCCTTCCATCTGCAGTGGTGAGAACATTCTTTCTAGTGCAATGGAAACATCTTGTATGTCAAACCATTTCCCCCATTCGCATTCCGGATCTTTGATCTTGCCTTTCTTACCGACCCTTGAACATTTCTCAGCCAAGTACACAACATGCGATCCTCCATGTGTTTCCTGCGGGTAATCTCCCATCTGAACAACAGGCCCCTTCTTGAAGTGAGAGGATAGGGTCCACGTGAGGGGTTTCCCATCCGCCTCGAGCGGTCTTTTAAAGCCTAGGCCAAACTTGTGGCCTAACCTTTTTTCCTTTGGCGGCTTCAGCCTTCCTTGTAATTGCGCACCCAAGCCTTTGCCTTGTTGATAGCCGATATTCCTCATTATCTCCCATCCTTTAGAATGGGAAGGGAGACGTGACATCGATACTGAAGGTGGCTTCTTTGGTGTTAGCGGAATGCGGGACAGGTCATACACATCAAGTAGTGATAATATGGGCCGATGAGACGGCCAAACAGATGGCAAAGAGATGTTAACAACATCCACTGTATGAAGGACAGGCGTGATGGCCACTTTAATAATCCTCCCATTGTATGGGAACTTTAGGCATTGGTGGTTGGTGGAGGGTACAACATCCATGACTTCGATATAGGGGCGACCCAGTATAGCCTTGAATGTAGGATCCATGTCGAGGACATGGAATTCTGTAGGGACTGACGCAGGGCCTAATTCTGCCTTCAGGATAATCATTCCCTATGGTGGCCTTTTGCTGTTGTCATAAGCTGTGACTGTAATCGAGGAAGATCTTATCTGTTCCTCACCGACTCCACATAACTGAAGGGTGCTCATGGAGATCACATTTATGGATGCACCCGTGTCCACCAAACATGGGTGTATGGACACTCCATTGATTTTTATCGAAACACACAATGCATATTTTCGAGCTTCCTTGGGGGCAAGCTCGTGGTTGTGGAACACAATAGCCGGTTGTGTGTCTGTTGGCATCAGAACGGTCGAAATCTTCTCTACAGGGAGGTCCTCATTCACCATGACCTTTTGAAGATATTCCATTAAGGCTGCCTGATGGGATGTGGATCTCTGAAGCAGCTCAAGGATGGAGATCCGAGCAGGCATCTTGTCCAAGTGTTTCGACAAATCATACTGTGTTCCAGGGATGGATTTTTCTGGCTGTTCTCCATTGTCCTTCTCTGACTGAGCCTGATCGGGGTTCTGACTATTCTGAGGAAAAATTCTGTGGAAAATCCTTCCACTCCGGAGCACCATTGCCTGCGGCTTTTGTACCTCTATGGGGGTAGCTGCGGGTTTTAACAGAGGCTTAAGGGGTAGCGGTGGAGGAATGGTTGATGAAGCCGGAGTAACAATGGGAGCAAGGATTCTGATGAGGGGTTTGTTCGGTGGAGGCATAGTGGAGATAGAGGGGATATCATACGGGCTATGAAGGATAAGGGGTCTGGAAGGTGGAGGTGGAGGCAAAGTGGAAGTGGATAAGGCTTGAGGTGGGTAATGGTTTTGACATGGGTGATGGGTGATGAGTGGTTTTGAAGGCATTGGTGGAGGTATGGTGGAGACAGGCGGGGTCACGTATGGTTGACGGATGATAAGAGGTTTGGAAGGCATAGGGGCAGATGCAGTAGAGGTGGATGGTAAAATGGAGGAGTGAGAGAAGATGAGAGGGTGTGAGGGCATAGTGGAGGGTGTTGGCTGATAGGTCATTGGTGAGTTAATGGGGGGGTGCGAATGAGAGGATGTGATGGTAGTGGGAATGGTGAAGGCGGTACTATAGGTTGTAATGCGGGTTGATGAGAGAGAGGTGCTATCTGGGCAAGGCGAGGGGGTTGCATGGCGATAGGGTTGGCGGTAGCAAGAATAGAGGTACTTTCTGGGTGCCACACCTGCTCTCTCCCGACTTTCGAGAAGGAGGAGATGGGGTTCACTTGGTGATTGGGCTGTTGGTGCTCCGGCAATGGATTCTGGATTATGCCCATGTTGGGCTGTTGTTGTTGTGCCTGCTGAGGCTGTTGTTGTTGTGGTTGTTGCTGTGGCTGCTGTTGAAGTTGCTGTTGTTGCTGGAACTGTGGCCTAAGAGGAGGTCTCCTGGCTTTGAGAGTGGCGATGTATCGCCTCATTTCATCCCAGTCAATTTCACCTTCATCATTCATATCGTAAATGTAATCTTTAAACTGAAAGCAGTTCTCTACTATGTGTCCTGGCTGCCTGTGATAGACGCAGTATCTGGAGGTATCAACATTCGGGGGCCACGCGAGCCTTTCCCTGGGTAGGATGAGTGTGTTTGAGGCCATGAGGGTGCTGAAAATATCTTCCAGAGTTTTTGGCAATGGTGGGTAATAGGCTCTCTTTGGACCAATCGGCCTCCTTTGTTGCTGTGGGGGGCCATAATTCCCTGGGGGTAGAACTTGGTGGTATTGAGGTGGCGGTTGTTGTTGTTGGGGTCGGGGTTGTTGCTGGGGTTAAAGTGGTTGAGGCATATTATTCTGGGGTGGATTGTTTTGGGGTGGAGGACGAGAGGAGAAAGGACCTTGTTGGAGGGGAAGTCGGGGCATTTGTGGAGACCTTGGGTTGAGTGCATAGTTGATGTTGTTGACTGCACTCACCTGCTCATTTGTCACAACCCCTTCTGTCGCTCCACCAGTGCATGTCTTTCTGACCACCTTGGGCTTCGGCGGCTCAAACATGTACATAATGGGGGAGTCTTTTAACTGGGTCTGGATATACCGGGCCCTCTCATAGAGCTCTTCCATTGTGGTAAGCTTGTTCATGGCCAGGACGTGCCTGAACTGTGGGGTTGCATTGGACACAATCATCTTTACTTGTTCAGGCTCTGAGAGGGTATCTCTTATCCTTTCTGCCAGGGACCTCCATCTGTCGGCATAGCGGATAAAATCTTCGTCGGGCTTCATTTTCTCGGCCACTAGGTCGGTAATGGAAAGAGAGGGACCGACCCTATCCCGATACTTTTGCAAGAATCTTCTTTGTACCGTATCAAAGTTCTCGGCCTCGCCGGGCTCCAAAGAATAGAACCACTCTAGCGCAGGACCATCCAATGATCTCCGAAAGAGGTATGTCAGGGATCTCTGGTCATTTTGCCAATAGGAGGATTCATACATGAAGTCCTTGAGGTGAATAAAGGGGTTGCCAGTGCCATTGTACCTGCGGTATGTAGGCATTTCGGAGGGAGGAAGATGGATCACCGGAAGGATTGGCAAAGCAACCTCCGGGGTGGATTTCGCGTCCACCATTTTCTTTAAATTTTGAAATTGTTCGTCCATTCTATTGAACCTGTTGAGGAGCGATTGGGCAAGCTCATCGGGAGGTGAAGGTGGCACCTGCCACTGGGGAGGAAAATGTCTCCCGGAGACTTGAAGAGGAAACCCCGAATGGGAGGGAGCTGTCGGGCAGCCGGCAGTTGGCCCTTGCTGGAGCGGTGTATGGGGAACAGTAGGGGTTTGAGATTGTGAAGGGAATTGGAACGAGGGTGGTTGTTGGCTCGCCTGCCCTTAAAGCGAGGGAGACTAGATGGCTTGCGCCAGTGAAGGAGATGGGATGGCCTGCACCGACTCTTGGAGGGGTGCGATGGCTGGAGTTGACTCCTGGGTGGCGGGAGAAACGGATTTCCCTTTCAGAATGGCCTGGAAGACCTGAAGTTGCTCAGAGGTAAGCTCCGTGTAGGCGAGGACACATAGCAAAGAGGAGATGTCCTGTGATGGGGGTGTGTCCCCTGCGGTAACTTGCACCTCACGTGAGGGCTCATAAGAAGTACTCGAGTCCATAGCATGGACTCGCGGCACGACTGACTGACCACGACCAGGGTGGTTCTCTTCAAAAGACTCGTGAGCCATGCTCCATGTTTTTCCGGAATGCAAAAACATACACCAACAAGTAGATAGCAAAGATTATTAAACAAGTGAATGTCTTTACGCCCCTATTTTTTGTTTTGATTTTTGATAATTTTTTTTTATGTTTTTAACCAGATCTGAAGTTCACCCAAAAATAAGGACCCTAGTTAGTTTTTGTTTCACCGCCGTATAAACTAGGGTCTCTCGTCTCACCACAAATGGGTCGACTAACTCTGGGGAACTTCAATGGTATAACCAGCCCAGTGAACGAAGAGGGAATCCTTCGCTGTCGGGGACTTACGGAGGTCCCAGTGGAGGAGATTCTAGTCCGTCGAGAGGAATTCCCGAACGGAGAGTCCTTCCTTCACCGAGAGAGGGTGATCCTTAGAAAAAAATGAAAAAAAACTAGAAAAGGGGTGGATGCATGCAATGAAGTACTGAACAGATATATAGAACATAAGAAAATAACAGAGACAACAAAGATATAATCAATATCCAATGAATCACAAGGGACTAGGGGCGAAGTGCACGAGGTGCACGAGGGATAAGAACTGAAAGTGCTATTATGAGCACAACTAGAGCGCGCGAGAACGCAAAAGTGGAGGAGCACACGGCGGTGCCGAAATTGCAAGGGTAATCGAGGGAAAGCGAAACAGGTCCCACCGTGATCGCCAATCTGTGAGCGACGTCACGCGGAATGCCGGAGGAGGCGAAGCGGAGCGCGCGGGGGCTCGTTTTGCTGCAACACATAAAGAAGAGAGAAGAGGAGAGAGACCACCACGGGAGATTGCTCCGGCGGGGCGTGCGGAATAGATGTAGCATAACAAGATATGAGGATTAAACGGTCATAGCGGGAAATGACTCTCCGCGACCTCGGGGGATGGAAAAAGTGCAGAATTTAAGTGACAGAAATTTAAACGGCCATTGCGGGAAATGGCTCACCGCGGCCTCGAGAATATAACAGATATAAGAAGCACGGGATGTAAGAGACATAAACTTAAACGGCCATTGCGAGAAATGACTCGCCGCGGCCTCGAGAATATAACAGATATAAGAATAACACAGAATATTAGTGACAGAAATTTAAACGGCCATTGCGGAAAATGACTCGCCGCACCCTCGAGAATATAGCAGATACAAGAACAGCACAGAATATAAGTGACGGAAATTTAAACGGCCATTACGGGAAATGACTCTCCGCGGCCTCGAGAATATAGCAGATATAAGAGTAGCACAGAATATAAGTGACGAAAATTTAAACGGCCATTGCGGGAAATGACTCTCCGCGGCCTCGAGAATATAGCAGATATAAGAACAGCACAGAATATAAGTGACAAAAATTTAAACGGCCATTGCGGGAAATGACTCTCCGCGGCCTCGAGAATATGATGTGATCGCCAGGGGCCAGAGACCCCAAAATAAAGAAAGTGATCGCGCCTACCTCAAAAGCGGGAGATGGCGGGTTGCTTCTTCCTCTCCCTTCGGCCGGCCGATGGAGAGGGTTTTCCTTGGTTACCCTTGCAAAAGAAGAAACAGACAAATAACATGTGAATCAGAAAAGATGGCAGTGTAGTATTAGTCCCTTGATGAAGAATAATAAAATCGTGGCAAGATATACACCTGGTTAGTGTTATTTTTAAACCCCTCTCGGACACGAGTAGGAGGAAAATGCTATGATGAATGGGGGATCATGCAAACGTGCATAAAAATGGATCTTCCTTATGAAAGGAGATGACGGATGACGGGATGATGCATGCGATAGAAATGACAAAAAAGAAGGGGAGAGAATGGCTTATTGAAGGTGCCGATGGCGGGATCCGGCGGAGCTTCGGTAGCGTGGGGACGACGTGGAAGCAGAACGGATGGAGCTAGCCTTCCTCTCGCGAGCGCGGAGACCCGAGAAGCCGGCAGAACCTCCCCCTGTAAAAGACCCACGGGTTAGAAATGGGATCCGACAGAGTCTCTCCTTCCTCTGTCGGATCTGAAGCCCTCTCCCTTCGAGGGATGGGGTCCTCTATTTATAGAGGGGGAGGTGTGAGACGTCCAGGATCCTGGACGCCTCATCATTGAGGCGTCCAGGACCTTGGACGCCTCCATTAATATTTTTTTTATTTTATTATTTTATATTTCTGCCTCAATATTTTTATAATATTTTTATTTTTTTATTCTTTTTATTTCTTTGAGACGTCCAACCATTTGGACGCCTGAATACTTTTTTATTTTTTTATTTTTTTAATTTATTTGAGGCGTCCGGGACCATGGACGCGCCCATTTTCGCCCACCGAATCGCCGCCGAAAGCCGTCGATAGTGGAGAAGACGCGTGGTTTTGGCGGGTAACCGTGACTCTCGAAGGGCGCGTCTAGCTTATAAGACGTCTCTATGATTGGATTTATTCGAAAATGTCAAACTAAACTGCCGGATCGGCGTCGCGTGCGCGCTGCACGAGGTTTCTGAAGAAGGCGTCTAACCATCTTGACACGTCAAAGATTTTCACGGAAAAAAATTCAAAAAATGTAAAAAAATTCATAAAAATAGGAAATCACCAGAGTAATGAAAAATGTGAAGACCGCCTTGGGATATCATAGTGTAATATGAGATTTACTCACAGTAATATCAAGAACGGCGTGTCTACACCCCCGTGCTGCCACTAGCCTCGATGCTGAAGCTATGGCACTCCGGGATGGGCTGTCTCATTGCTTTGACTGCGGTCGTCTATCCCTCTTGATCGAGACCGACTCTAACGTCGTGGCGCAGATTGTTAACCGCCGGTTCGCTTGCCCATGGCGACTCAGCTATGTGATGCATGATGTGGGTGTTTTGTGTCGGTCCATGCACGTCTCCGTCTCCCATGTGTTTAGGGAGGCTAACTTTGTTGCAGATGTACTTGCCAATTTGGGTTGTTCGCCTGGGTACTCTCACTCTTTGTGGTCCTCTTGGGCTGGCCTTCCTCCTGTTGTAAAGGGGCCCCTTCGTCTCGATAAGATCGGGTGTCCCTCTTTCAAGCGATAATCTCTCCTTTGTATTCTCCTTGCCATTATATGAAAATCAACTGTCGGGTGATCGGGGTGGAGCGTACCTTCCCTTGTCTCAAGGGTAGAACGGTCTCCCTCGTCCCGCCTTGCAATTTTTTGCCGGATTAAAAAAAAATTTACATGATATCATCATTTATATTTGTATATAAACATGTATTAGTTCATTTTATGAGTAGCTGGATTTGAATTTTCCTAAGTCCATGTTTGCTAAGCGGGCAGGGTTATTACAATATATCTACCCCCGGGGTCGATTGCATTAACCGACCCCGGTTAGAATGTATATGTGTGAGGAGAGTCACCCTCCTCCTCTCTCATCGATTGAGTTAATCTCCTGACAATTTCGATATCAAAATGGCCCTAAAGGACTTATTATCCATGATCAAAGGATACATATAATTCGCATCTCACTGTTTGACTGTTTGAACTCCCTGAGAACTACGACCTCGTCAAAAGGGTTCAGTAGGCACAAGCAATTTGCATTTCCATATCCCTTTTGATATAGATTGATATTATTCATGGAAAAAGATTGGATTAAACCTTTTCAACTCAAAGTTGTGAGCTATGCGGATACGACAGATGTGATAAGAGACGTCGGCGGGCGGACCGCCGGCTGTGGCGACTCCTTCGCCAGTCACCACCCTGGCGTCCCTCGAAGTGCATGGAAGCATGTGTGATGTAGCCAAAAAAAATATGTACATAATGCATCTGTAGTGCAGCTAAAGAATATAAATATATATATACACATTTCTTTAAGTTACTTGCTCCACAAGTTATCTAGTTGCACCATATCGGCAGCAGCTTGCAACACCACACTGTGATGTAGCAAAAAAAAATATTTTTAAATTTTATTTTTAATACAATACATGCGGTACCTGCAGCAAGTGGAACTCTAAGGGCCAATTTGATTACGGGGTGTGGGGTGCGTAATTGAGGAGTTAGGTGTGAATATATCACCCGACTCCGATTAACTCTAGATGTGTGTGAAGAGAAAAGGTGAGATTTACATCTTTTCTCTTTCATCGGTTGATTATTCGGATTCCGTATCCGTGAGTCAAAGAGATTCTAAGATTATTGGATGAATTAACTTGAAATATTTTGATAAAAATGAAAATTAGTTAATTATTGGATGAACTAACTCAAAATCTTACTATGAAAAGAAAGAAGGCATAATTACTCTGCTAGAAATATTTTTGATTTTATACCGCCCAGTGTGTGCGACTATTTTGAGATAACCGCTGATCGATGTGACGTGCACTCTACGTATATATGGACTGTGACAAACATAAGGTGTATGGTCTACGGATATATATTTATCATGTATGTGTCCTTTTAGTTTCTATTTGGATGGCCTATTAATTAAAAATTAGTGTAAAAGTTTATTATTATATTTTTAGGATATGCATCTTATGTATCATTATTCACATGAAAGAGGGTATATATATAGGCTCGTTAATTACCAAGGAAGAATATGTCAAAATAGTGGAGTTTTTTTTTATAATTAATCGTCTGCTTTAGTATTTTGAGTAATGCTTGGTGCCCGTCTCGGGCGATTATTAAGTGTTTCTCTAATATTTTTAGTTGGATGGTTCAATATCCAAGTTCAACTTAACTCCTAAGTAAAAAGACTCTCATTTATAATGAACTCAGAATGAGATACCCCAGATGGATACATAATGTGTCCATCTAATAATGTTTAAGGGATAAGTAACATACTCTCAGCTTACATAAAGAATTCAATAAACTAGCTATCACTCCTCAAAGTAGACAGATAGACGGATAGAGAGAGCGAGAGAGAGAAATACATCTTCTGAAAATATTTTTTTCATTAAAAGATATTTTACTTCTTAAAAAATAATTTTTTGAGTTGCCACCTGCAGAGGCGGTTTCTGAAGCAACAATATTTTTCATGCCGCGTCATCTAAAAGGTATTTTACTGCCTCAACGTATATGTAATTACTCGATCGAGTTGCTACCTGCATGCATATGGCTGCATAGATGCCTTTCACTAATTGCCCTCAGCTCACTATAAATGGGGGTCAAGGGCCTCCACTGGTTCATCAGTACTGCTCGAACCCACCAGCTAGCTAGCTAGTTCCTTGTGTTTAATTAATTAGGGCACCAGAGACGATCCATCAGAATCCCATATGGCTCCCAAGACTTCCCTTGTGTTGGGTCCTCTTCTTCTTCTTCTTCTCCTCCTCCTCCTCTTGGTCACCACGTTGCAGATCCCCTCCGAGGTGGCTGCAAGGGAGCTGGGAGAGACTGCCAAGGAAACAAGTGAGTCCAGGAAACATATATATATATATACCTCGATCGGGATCATATTATTACTTTGTTTTGCTTTAGGTTGGAAGCTAGTACTGTTTCATCTAGCTGCATGTTTAGCATGTCTTAGGATTCCTCTTTATATATATATATATATATATATATATATATATATATAAATATATATGATATATATATATATATATATATATATGATATATATATATTATATTAAATATATATGAGAGATGGCCTATATATATATATATATATCGGGTTTAGCATAAATTAAATTATAATGCGCCAATAATGTGTAGCACATGCTTGGGGTTCGTTTGACAATAAAAATTTTAAAAGTAAAGACCAACCTTCCCACTGTCTAAGAAGTTGTTTGGTGCGCTAGAAAAAAAGATGAAAAAATATGTACGAATAGAACTAATTTATGAGCTACGTACAATGTCATCTTAATCGAATCGGTGTTTGAACCGATTAATGAGTTACGTACAATGATATCTGATGTAAAATTGGGGGTTTACAATTTGTTTCACTGGTTTTAAAACTGACCATTTCAGATTTGGCGTCTTATGATATCTGATACCCAATTAAAAGGCTCTTGAACAACCCAAGTCGATCATATAATTATTTGTGCAAGAGAATCAGGAGCGGGGATGAGAGATGGCTTATGCACGTGCCACAATTGTAGAATTATTTTTAAAATCATTCCTTAAATCATTGACAAATCTCATCTGCATGCGTACAAAGTTGAGTAACTTATATACATTCTTAAAATTAATTTTATCCCAAATGTAATCCTAAAGCTTCTCACTTGTGTTTGCAAAGGCATCTCGAGTACCCTTGCACAATCGCCACTCTCTAATCATAACTCAGACGTGAGGACTCAGAGTGAGTCGAGTGATATCAAAAACCCCTTTCAAAGAAATAAGAGGTCGCAAGTTCGATTTATTGATCCGGAGTTTTTAAATTCGTTAGATTTCCCGTCATCACCGGAAAAAAAAAAAACAATCAGTAAACGGCGTGGGTGGTCGCAGGTCATTACTACAACTGCCACTATGGCTGCTGTCACGGCTAGGGCTGTCAATGGGCCGGGCCCGGGCCGGACTTAGGTCGGCCCGGCCCGGGCCCGACTTCTCAACATTAAGGCCCGAGCCCGACCCTGGCCCGACTTATGTCGGGCCGGGCCGGGTCGGGCCCGACATTATGTAAAAATTTCAAAGCCCGACTAAGGCCCGGCACGGCCCGACAATTTAAATAAAATAATAAAAATAATAATATAAAACATATAATCTCACTAAATTAATTAAAAATTTGATATTAATTACATGATTTGTGTAAAAAGAGAGTTTTAAAATTTATCATTAAGTAAAATAACATAGTTTTAACTAAATAGTTTTTAAATTTTGACGTGGGAATAAAAAAAAAGAACGGGCCGAGCCGGCCCGCGCGTCGAACTCAAAGCCCGAGCCCGGCCCACGGGTCAAGTCGGGCAGAGATTTTAGGCCCGACTAAAAATCCGCGGGCCAAAAATGACCTTGCGGCCTGACCCGAAATCGGGCCAAGCCCGCGGACCTATCAGGCTGGCCCGGCCCGTTGACAACCCTAGCCACGTCTGCTGCGGCGACTGGTACAAGACCTGCGGACAGTGCTGCACCTACGAAGGCGAGGCCGCCACCGACGTGGCAAAGGAGGCAGACCATTCCGGCTGCCAGTATGGCTGCTGCCAGTGGTCCAAGGTCTGCGGCCAGTGCTGTGACGACTCCGACAGCGAAGGGAAGGCGGCCAGGCCCCACACCTAGCTAGAACCCCTCCTCGGCTCCTCAGCCCACGGCCATTCATATATGGACGCAACACGGCCGGTGTGTTCTGTAACAAGCAATTTTAGAGTGTGATTGGAATAAAAGGGTCATCCTTTGCTCGGGGATGAACGTGTGTGTGTGTGTGTGTGTGTGTGTGTGTGTGTGTGGTTGTATGCATGCATGTCTCTCTGTACCTGTGTTGACGGGGGTGCATGCATGCCCGAGGTTTGTTGCTGCTTGTGTCCCATATATGTACTGTATTGTACCGCTGTTTGTCCCCCCTATCTCGATCTGTTATGTGTTTGAGTGAGAGTAGGGTGAAGTGTACCGTTCCAGCTACTTAATTAATTAGGAACACCTTCTTTGTAAGAAGATGCCCATTTTCAGGTGATCGGGGGATTAATATACTATAACTCCTTTTTTTTTTACCTTTCTTTAGGGCATTTTTTCTTTTGATTAATTTCTAGCTTACCATGGAAAAATAGTACCTTAAAATGTTTAGTGGGGAAAGTGAAAAGTGGCACTTAACGCTTAGCTGGGGTTGGAAATGCTAGCTAGCTACTGTTTTATGGATGATTTCAATCGAGATTAATGGATTTCGTTTGAAATGGTAGCTCAGAATTAATATTTCTGATCTTGAATGATTTTAATCAGCAAGGTGTCAATCAGTTGGGCCAGACTGACCCAAAGGCCTATTCAGTCTAGTCCTTGGATTCTAAGTAGGTCGCTCTGGGATATATAGGGAGCATTATATCTGGAATATATATATATATACATATTATATATATATATGTATATATATATATATGTATATATATATATATATATATATATATATATCAATATCAAGACACATATGAATATATTAACATATATATCTATATATCTATGTATCTGGACACACATTTAGACCTTCTATCATAGGTAAATGTGTCAGATTTCAAGTCTGATTTGTGATGATACCAAATAAAATTTTAAAATTCAATTGTCAAGAAATTTCTTATCTTAAACTCTCAAAAAATGGATAAATAGGTCAAATTTTACATCCAAATTTATAAACTGTGGATAGTGATTTATCCAGGTCCGATATTGGAAGATCAAAGTGGGTCGGATCTCAGTCGAATTAAGTCCCATTTCGACAACGAACGCAGCCTACAGGACTGGTCTAGACATTGACAATATGGGCTCAAGCTTAATCAGTCCAGGTATACCCTTTTATCTATTTATAATGATATAATTATACAATAAGTATTTGAACAAGAATAGTACATTACTTTAATGTTTGTTTACAAACTTGCGCATGTTCATTGGCCTATGTTAGGCATTAGGCATTAGGCATTATTGTATTCGTGCGTATACGTGGAAATATATGTACTATATATAGATTGATAGATAGATAGATAGACATGGTGAGATTGCAAAAATAACACTATTAATAAAACAACATTTATAGAATTGTCATCATTACATGACTATTATCATTAATAACCCTCTTACATAAAAATACGTACAAAATTGTTCCGAGGTTAGTTGTTATTTACATCCTCCTCTTTTTCAATACCATTTATGAAATCATAAATAATTTTGGATGAAAAATATCTCTATACAACAGTATTATTTTCACCAACACATTGTGCTAGAGAGAAAGAGAGAGAGATGTGAAGATAAAGAAAGAGTTTAGGAGATAAGAATATTTTGGTCTTTCTTCAAATTTTGTTAAAAATTAATGAGGCTTAAATAAGAGATTTTAACGGAATGCTAATTAGGCCAGACAATTATTCGTTTAAGATTCGATCTGAATTCAAATTCGTATTCGTTTGATGGGATAATTATCCGAATAAAATATCTGACGGATAATTTAATCGGATATCGGACAATCCGATTATTAATCGGATATGATTTCGGATATTGAGATATCCGTGTTATATATTATCCGATCGAATATGAACCCTTAGATAAACATCTAAAGATCCACATATTCTATATTGTTTGATTGCTCTTTTTTACTTTTTTTCTCTCAAAATAAATTTTAGAAATAAGAACTCATCTACACCGATTTGATAAGTCCTCTCTTATTTTCTAGGATGAAATTTAATATTTGATAACATCTTTCAAAATAAAAACAACATCCACCCTTTTTATTCTTAAGAAAATAGCTCGATCACTACGCTCGTGAACGATTTGTGCGACTCACCTCTAAATAGATTTAATTATTATTCGCTTAAAATTTGAACTGAATTTGAATTCATTTGATCGGATAATTATCTAAATAAAATATTTGACTAATAATTCGAATCGATTATTAGATAATTCGATCGTTAATCAGATACGAATTTAGATATCACACTACATGCTCCGTTTACAGGTCTAGTGTTAATAGTTTGTGATAGCAAAGATATTTTTGCAAATGTTGTGATGCAGCGAGGTTAGTAATAATAATAATAGATATGCGAGGATGATAAGTCTGTAATTGTTCATTTAACAAGGTTGTTTTTACAAAGTTATATATATAAGATATTATTATATAAATAATATATGTTATTTTCTGAATATAGTTCGAGACGAACAGGACTGTTCAAGCATCCCGTCCGTGTAGAGCTTGACATTCTAAAAGGTGCATCCGATCTGCACACTAATCGGCAGACGATCACGGTCTTTATTGTCATAAACTGGGTTCATGATTCCCAAGTTGCCAACCTTCAAGGTCAGAACATACCACACCACTACTGTGATGATGCTACCGTGGAAGCAGTAGTGCTGCTAGTCGACAGCAGATATATTGGCCAGCTGGTCGACCGCCGCTGCCTATCCTCTACTTGCCTCGGAGCTATCGATCAACTTCCAGCAGGCCTTGCGGCTACAGGGAAAGGGCCCCCGCTTCCACTTCGTTGTGGGGAGATCAGGAGGAGAGGCGGCGCTCATCTGCTACGATATATAGTAGAAGGAGAACTGCCACTTATACGATGCTCTACCCAGCGCATGCACTACGATCTGCTGCGGATCTGGAATATATAAGGGAAGGGCCACCGGCGTGCTGCTCTGCGGCAGCTCTCGAAGAGAAGAACCGGCGGTGCATATGCGCTGCTGATCTACTACGGATTGGAAGGAGAGGCGCCGGTACTGCTCCACCTCTGGTGCTCTAGCAACGCTCTCGGAGATCCGATGATCGATCGGGAGGTGGGGAGGGGCCGGGTGCCATATGCAGTGTGGGGAGGAAGTCGTCATGCATTCAGGACGTGCACGGGTGAAGTGCATGGGAGAAGTCTATCCTGACCCGCTCCACGAACAAGGAATCCTATGTGACTCGAATGAAGCAAATGCGGTCGCGGGAAGCTTCTCACTAGCATCGGAATGTGGGGACTTCGTTTCTGAAAATAAAGTAGGCACCAGAGAATGGAGATGAGAATAATCTCACGCCCCTTGGGCTCTCTCCTGAGGCGTCGGCTACATGGACTAGGACTCTTCACTGTACAACACGTCTAGAGTCATTTCCGTACAAGAATAATATTAGATAACAGATTTATTTTATAGTCCTAAAGCCAGCTAGCCTTTAATTTATCCGCAACTGGTGGTAGAGAGTCCTTAATTAGGCGATCCACTTACCTCCTCAACGTTCACAGGTTTAGCCGATCCACGTGCGCATCGGCTATCTTCAACAGAAGTGAATGATGCATGCAAGTATAGTCTATCTTTCACATGGTTAGACGATGTATGTGCACATCGTTTGTCTTCTGCTAGATTAGATGATGCAATCTCGTTTACAACCCCCGTCACGAACCTCGTCGATACGGAGGGAGAGGCATCGTATGAGATGACGTTGTCTAATATTTTGGATCTTTATTGGATTTTTATTAGGTCTTTCGGATCTTTTTTGAAAAGTTTCGGATCATTTTCATGAGTCCTGAGTTGAGTTTTACGATCTGTGTGGATTTTTCTCTCGTACAAGTTACGGAACCCTGCGATGAGTTTATTCTTTAGTTCATCGACTCGTGGACGCCGCAGTTGCGTTGTACTCTTCCTGAGGATCGTTTCGACTATTTTTACATATTTTTATGAATTAGTGAATTTTCGACTCAAATATCAGATTTTCAGAAATTAAGAAAATTTCATAATTTCTTTCTATAAATTCAACTCCACTCTCTCCCCTGCTCATTTTCAACCTCACGTTCTCTCACTCCGTTCTCTCCCGTCTCTCGACCGTTCGACGCGGGACGCGCTACCGTGGAGAGTTGGCCGAGGCGTGGACGTGCTAGGGTGATCGGTTCGCGGGTTGGAGCAGCGGTTTGAGCGTGGCGGGCGCGATCCCTCGGTGGATTCCGAGAAGGCGTCGTTCGTGTTCCTGACAGTTTTCGGCGTGGTTTAGTCGTCTCGACGCACGGTTTCTTCGGTGGAGGTAGGGAGACAGATCACCACTTCCTCCTACACGTTTTTCCTGTCATTGCACGTCGTTTGGTGCGGAAACGGCCGAGTTTGGGCTCGTTTAGCCTAAACCGGGGTTTCGTGGGTTTCGTAGGGTTCGTCAGAAAACGGCGACGATTTTTAGATCAGTTATTGTCAATGGACTCCCTGGAACGTCAACGTTCCATAGTCACTGATTTCATCTCGATTGGTGGTCCCGTTTGATCGGTAGGGCTCTGGAAAGTCCGGAAACCCTTTTTTTGGTGATTTCGTTAGAATTACCCGTTTCTTGCGATTCGTGCGTCGTTTTGACTCCGGTCAGAGTCTATGTGATTGCCAGGGTGATTGTGGTTGTATCCCCTCCGTCTCAGGACGAACGGGGCGTGGAAAGGTCACGATCGGACGAACCCTTGGGTTTGCTCGCCGTGTCGGTTGAGCGGTCGAACCAGAGACCGCTCATGGTATGGGCGGCTGGTTTCGGACCACTTATCCTATGTCGGTTTGAGGTTGAGTGGTCGTTCGATAGACCACTCAGCCCCTTGGGAAGTCGGTTTCAGACCGCTTATCGTGTGTCGGTTTGAGGTTGAGTGGTCGCTCGATAGACCACTCATCCCCCTTGAGTGGTCCGGTCTGAACCGCTCATCCCCCTTGAGTTGAATGGTTAGATTTGGACCGTTTATCCCCTTTGAGTGATCCATTCATGACCGCCCATCTTGTTGAGTCCGACGTCTTGTCTGTTGGCCGTGATGGCTATCCTGTGTCTGTCTGTTAGGCTGTTCAGGGCGGTGTCTGGGTGTCGGTGGTTCTCCAGATGAGTCGGTTCAGGGTCGACTGAGTGCGGTCTACTCTCTGACTGCCACAGTTCCCTAACGACTTCGTCTGTGACCGCCATTGTCCTTGTCTCTGTGTGCGTAGCATGCTCCTCCTTGACTGTTGGGTTTGCCTGGTGGCCGAGTGATGGATCGCCTATGCCCAGAGTGTCGTTTCCCACCGTTCCGGGTTCTGTATGTCTTGGCTTGACCTTGTGGTCTGCCCGTTGTCCCATGGATGTCTCCTGGCATCCTATGAGGGCTAAGACTACGTTATGAGGTAGCCAGCAATCTTCTTGCTTGTAGTAGGATTCTCCTTCCTACTGTAGAGTCATCATTGTCTGGTTCCGGTCAACCCGGGGTGACCTAGTGGTTGACAGGCGACCTTGTGTGTGTCTCGGCGGTTTTGTCTAGCCCGAGACATTGGTTCTGGATGCCTCGAGGTATCGTCTTACCTCGGTTTGTATGTCCAGGTGTGCTGAGGGTTTTGTTGATCCCTCATGTCCCCGTGTGTCGTTTTACGCAGTCATGTCGTTTCCTCTGACTTAGGATTAGACCGATTGGCGGCTAGTTCGGCTTAGAGCAATGATCTTGACTCCGAGTGGTGAGGCTCAATGATCGTTGTGTTAGTAGGTCTAGTTGCCTTGTCCTGAGTCTGTCGACAGTTGTCATGTTGTCTCGATGCTTCGTGGTACGTGCGACAGTGCTTCCTTGCCTGTCAGTACTACAGCGCTCGTGCTTCAGAGTTCTATGTCTAGTGAGCCTTCACTAGTCGTAGCCTGGCGACACATTAGGCGTGTCGACCCACCCGGGAGTGGTGGTGTGGCAGTTCCCGATATAGGGTTTGTAAGCTAGTTTCCGTGGGCCCCCGCTGTACAGTGGCATCCTGTTGGGTGGGGAAAACTAGCTAGAGGTATGGCTCTCCAGCAAGAGTCGGTGTGTGCACACGTGGTCAGGGGCTTGGACTGACGTCGACGAGCGTTACCCTGTCTAGTCACTCGCTACTGTAGTTCCTGTTCTGGTTGCAGTGTCTTAGTCTCTGCCGTATGATCAGCGACATAGTAGACGAGATACTTGTAGGCGCAGCATAAGACGTCAGTGGACGCAGCTGGCTGTTCTTCTAGTGAGGGGGAGCTTCCGTCACGTGACACGTGACTCTCGCATTTCTCGTGCTTCGTGACCTTTCCAGGTTAGCCCTCTCGTGGTCTTGCCCGAGGTCAGTGTTGTGTCATGTGCACGACGTTCTAGTCGTGTGTGTGTGTATGGTCGTGTCTAGAAGAGCGTGCATGACAATCGAGTCGTGTATGCTTTAGGGCGTCTGTGTCTTTCTAGGCTTTTCGCCTATCTTCGTAGGCCTTCGTCTAGGGCCTTGTGTTGTGTCAGCAGATTGGTAACTCCTGACTTCTTGAGATCAGGGTTCGCCTATCTATTGCTGCCTGGAGTCGTTTAGGAGGCCGAGGTCAGTTCGGCAGCCGTGTTTTCGTTCAGGCACGATTTTTCCCTTTCCTTTTAGCTGCTCTACTCCTTCCGTTCCGGTTTTCTTTTACATCTTGGTAGTTTAGTTTTCCTGCTTTACTACTCCTACTATTTACCTACTGTTTTAGCGTGTTACTGCATCATTTTTCAGTGGGGATCCGCGTGACCCCTACTGGGCCAGTGACACGAGGCTCACCCCTGCTTTTCAGGTGGGTGGCGTCGTTCTGCTTCCGCGGTTCCTGGTGTGGCGAGTTCGTAGCTGTCAGCTGGTACCTTCGTCGGGCTTCTCCTGACTTTCTGGGTACGTCTTTCTTTTCTGTTGACTGTACTGTTAGACTTGCTGTCTTTCCTTTGGACTGGACTCTGGTATATAATTGTTAAATTTAAACTGTTAATTAAAATGTAATTTTATTTCTGCTACTTTAGCAAACTGATCTAATGAAATTTAATTGCTTCTGTTATATCTCTGTGGCTTCAATGTACTACACGATAATCTTTTTATCCCTTCGGAGCTTTACAGTTCTTAGGAGACTTCGCGAGTTCCAAGCGGTATCAGGTGTATTCGATAGTCCTATCGGGTATATCTGGTATCCGGGATCCGGGTCGTCACACCTATTACCTTGATAAATCACAAGCACGAGAATCATGCATAGATGAGACTACTGAAGCCATTCCACTGACACTCCCCTCGAGCTCAACAGCAAAGACATCACATTGAGCTTGGATTATCTGAGGAGAGTGAACTATGTTGTTGAGAGAGGTTTAGCAAGCAAATACGCAATTTGATCATGAGTGGTATAAGAGACCTTCAAAGCACCTAGATGCCACCCTTTCATGAATAAAATGGTAGTCGAGTTCCACATACTTAGTACGTGCATGAAAAATCAGATTGACGACTTGATAAGTAACCCCAAAATTATCACACAACAATTGAGCAGGAACATCAGGAACACCAATCACTTTAAGCAGTGACATAATCCACATAACCTCCATCGTAGCATTGGTGGCACCTTTAGTACTCTGTCTCAATACTAGATCGTACCACTATATGTTGTTTCTTGGCACTCCAATAAACCAGATTTTGCACAACGAAAATGACATACCCACTTGTAAAATAATGATCCAATGAACAATCAGTCCAATCAGCATCACTAAATACATGTATCTCACGACAAGAAACATGATGGAACACTAAACCATGATCAGATGTGTCATTTAATTAGATAGCACAAGATGCACTTGTCAGTAGTCCGATGACCCTCAGTGGGCGCACGTGGGAACCACTATGTTTGTTTATTTTATTATATTTTTTAATTTTATTTATTGTGCACAGACGTGCTAGTCACAACGTGATAATTTATTCAGATTGAAAAGACCAGAAGGCTTGGAGTCGTCAATACGCGCCGTCTGACTGATCAGACGATAGTGGATAGCGGGTCGATCGAGGTCGAAACTCGCCTCAGTGGGTTTCAAATATTACCTAGACTTGATTGACTTGCAAAATACATGAAGTGTGCCCCAGTGGGGGAATTGAATGATCATGGTGGAGCTTGACATTGAATGTGACTTGTGAAGACGAGTCAAGAGAAGAATTGTTACGGATGCCTCACATTCCCAAATCCAATCGAGATCAGGGTCTCTGCATGCATGCATGCAAGATGTACACAGATGAAGTGGGAGCAGCCCATTTGGACGCGAACTCTACGAACATACGAGCATGGATGGAAGAGGAATCCCAATGGGACTCGAATAAAGTAAATGTGGCCGTGAGAAGCTTCTCACTCGGATCAAAATGTGGGAAGTTTATTTCCCACACAGACATAGGCAACGTGAGGTAGTTTTGGTGGCACTTATACACCTATAAACTCAAGCATTCTCTTATTTGCTTTGTGCAAACATCACTGAGAGATGTCTTGGAGAGAGAAATATTGGAGAGAGAGAGAGCGAGAGAGAGAGTTTTGTAGAGTGATTTATTCCCTTTTGAACTAGAGTGAAATTCTATAATTTTCTTCGGCCACCTCTAATTAATGAAGTTTTTGATCATTGTCGCTCGTGATTATAAGGGAGTCATCTCTGAACTACGTAAATAATTGTGCTCTAACCTGGTATGGTTAATTCTGTCTTCCCCCCTCCTTTTTTATTATCATGTGGTCCTAATTAAATTCACGATGTTAACCTATAATTCGTCATAGTGGTTGTTGTCACGGCATGATTTATATAATAGTCATATATATACATGTCATATTTTTTTTGTTTTTGGCTTTCTCTCTCCTCAGCCGCTCCCACCTGCGGAACCCTTTCCCCTCGCATCCACCCTCCCCTCTGGCCATGACCGGAGTTTGGGGGGGGGGGGGGGGGTACCAGCCTCCCCTTCCTGGGCTTGCTTCCCCTGCTCCTTCGCCTACGCAGGTCCTCGTAGGCGTCGCCCCACCTCCCCATTCGGTCTCTATCGCAAGCACGGTTCCCTCCGCTAGCCACGTCTGTACGGACTGTGGCATGTTTCTGCTGCCACCATCTTCTACGGCAGAGGAAGCCCCCCCTGTGGAGCTCCCTCCTCCCTCTGCTGCGGGCTGCTCCTCCTCCCCTTGCCCAGCCTCTATTGATCTGGTCGTTAGGCCTCCACCTCCGCTGACCGTTCTGGATGACGCTTCTGCCTTCCCCAGCCTTGGCCTCTCTGGCAACGGTTGTGGAGTGCCTCACCCTACTAGGCCCGCGTCCCCCTACGTTGGGAGCTCTCTCCCCATGCCAGGCTCATCTGCCAGGTTCGTTAACCCCCCCCCCCTCCGGTGGCGAGTTCCACGTCTCTGCAGGTGCTCTGCCACCGGCCGCCGTTGCGTATCCATCGCCGACCACTTCTGCGTCTTCCCCCTTTCCTGATGGGGCTCCACCTCGCTCCTCTCTTCCCGTCGGCAACACTGGGTCTCCTCCATGCTCTGGACGACACATCTTTGTCCATTCTGGCACGAAACTGTTGGAGGGAAACAACCCATTGTCTTCCTCACGCGTTGACCATACCCCACCATTGACTTCTTCAGTAGCCTTGCCATCTCTTGTTACGCCATTGACCTCCACGAACCTTGTTCTTGATGGGACGTCGCCAGATACGATGCCCTATTTTCAAGTGCTGGTCTTCCCTTGCCCACCACCGCCCTCGTGGGCTCTCCAACTCTGGTCTCAGGTCACTTAACGTCGCCCATCGCCGCCGTCAGCGGGCCCCTCCACCTGCTGCATCCCCGGCCGGTCCCCTGTTCGCTGTCGCGTGCAGTGCTGCTGCCTTGCCAGCCGCGCCGGTGGTCCCTCTCCAGTCGACACCGTCCTCAGCTGGCCCTGTACCTGCTCCCACCATTCTTGCTCGTGGACCTCTAATGTCCATCGATGGCATGAGATCTGCTACGCCTTGCCCTCCTGGTGACGCTGAAGCCCAGAACCGTGGGCCTCATTTTGATGCTCGGGGCACCACCGTTTCTGGCCCTCCGGCTTTGTCCCCGTGGGCCATTGGTGGGCTGCCCGGGTGTTCCTTGCCCCCCCCCCCTTGGCTGCTCCTACCATTCCATTCGCTCAAGTCTTCTTACAGTCCTTCCCTTAACCGTCCCTTGATCTGGAGGTCCATCCTCCTGCTCTCACCGATTCAGGTGAGCCCGTGGCGTTCTTCTTGCTTGACGAGGTTCACACCTCCTGCCAGCCCCTCCAGCGTGCTCTCATTGCCAAGAATCCGAGTGGTCGTCCACCATTCCAGGATATCAGGGGCCACCTATCTCTAAGGTTTGCCCTCCGCTAGGATTTCATCATCTGCGCTCTTGACAGTTGCCACCTTCTCATCAAGTTCCAGAACCGCGAAGACTTTCTATAGGTCCTCCCCAAAGGATCCTTGCTCATCCACGGTAGGCCCTTCCGTTTCTCATCTAGGTCTATTGCCTTCTCGCCAGGCTCGATCTGATTCACCTATCGTTCCCGTATGGCTGGAGCTGCTCGCCCTCCCAGCCAACTTCTTCAACGATGCCATGGTTCGCTCCATCGTTGGGAGCATCGGGCCAGTTATTAAGGTGGATCGTAACGCCTCTTGCTTGCTTCGTGCTCACGCATCTGCGTTTGGGTTGGGATTGGCGGTGGTGGGTCTTGACAGCCCATACGTCCCCTTGTTCTGCCATGGGTGTTCTCACCTCGGCCAGCTCGTGTGCTACTGCAAGAAGCGGCCTTTGCCATCTGTTGGCGGGTCTGGTGGTGCTGGTCGGAGTATTGCCCATCCCACTACTGTGCTTGGCCCACCTCCCCTGCCTGCTAAGGCCTGGCGTCCTGCTCGTGCGCGGGAGTTGCCTGCCCCCCACGCTGCTCCCGTTGTTCTTGGCTCTGCTGCTCCCATGGCGCCACCAGCCCCCCCTTCCTCTGGGAGGTTTGGGCTACGGTCCTAGCATGGTTTCTACTGACGGTGGCGCCTTGCCCATCTCCTCTTTCCCAGAGGACTCCCTGTGCATTGTGGGTCAGGCTGACCCTGCCCTGTCTGCTCCCTCTGGGCCTGGCATCGCCATCGCTTCTGCTACTGTGACGTGCTCCCAGCGTTGCCCTCTGTCTGGTTGGGTCTCTCTTGTTGGCCCCCCTACGCCTGGGCTCTCTCTTGCCGACCCATTGCTATGGCCCTGCGGGCTTCGGACCCCCCTCCTCAGTTTGTTGGCCTCTCCCCTATGGAGCTCGGTGCTTCGCCGCCCGTTGGTCGGGTTGTTGCTCCACCTCCTCCAGTCCTGCCCTTGGTGCCCTGCGTGGCGTCTTCTGCTGCGCTTGCTCCTGGCCCCGTTGGGGGTGGCCTCTCCCCTACTGCATTTGGCCCTGCGGCGGCGGTGGAGCCTGGCTACCCAGCCCCCCTCGGGGTCTCTGCCCACCTGGCTCGTTCATGTTTTCTGGTGTGCCCGGTGCGGCTATTCCCAAGCCCTCTTTAGCCATTCCTACTACTGCTAGGCCTCCGCCGGACCCGACGCTGCTCCGTCCTCCCGTCCGGCTCCTACTGGGGGTGTTGATTCCACCTTTCCTTGCTGTTGAGGTTACCGTTGGCCCCTGGGCGGCCCGAGCAAAGGTTGGCGTGCCGTCCCCCGCAACCTAAGCTGCTCCCTCCCCCAGCTTGGCAGGCCGCCCAGGGTGCTCTGCGCCTGTCGCTTGCCTCCCTGCCATTGTTTAAAAAGGCGGCGCCTCAAGGCACTTAGGCTTAAGCCTCAAGGTGAGGCACTAGAAAAATGCCTTGAGGCTTACGCCTTTCTTTGATTGAGGTGGTACGCCTCACCGCCTTCACCGTCTCAAGGTATTTAATTGAGACGTGTGCATCATTTGAGAAGATGATATAATGAGGTGTTGTAGGGTACTCCCAAGATTTATGTTTCTTTTGTTATCCTTAAAACATAATTTAATACTTTTTTTCTTAGTAGGTAACTTTTTTTTTAACAGGGAGGCGATAATCGAGCTCGAACTTGGGCCCTCCCCCATATGGGGAAGGGTGACGAACCAACTGCACTATAGACAGTTGGCTCATAATTTAGTACTTTTGAAATAACCTGAATTTATCATTGAGTTGATATAGCATTAACACATGAAAATCACTATTATTTTTAGTATTTTTTTATTATTTTAAGATTATTTTCTTCTCTATTAAAGCTTACGCCTCGTTGTGCCTTAAGGCTTACGCCTTATGAGGCTTACAGAAAGCGCCTCACAACCGCCTCAAGACCTTTTAAACTATGACCCCTGTCCCACCTCCTAACGTGTTGGAGGCCCACCACATCATCCTCGCACCTGCCTGCGGACCCCCGTGAAGAGCATGCTCCTGCTGCTGGTCACCTCTCGCAGCCTCTCCCTGCTGTTGCATCCTTCGAGCATGTTCTTCATCGTCCAGCTGAGGTGCAGGGTTCCATGGCCGTTGCGCCGGACCCTGCCTCTCTTCAGCCGCTTGTTGGTTAGCTGCCCACCCCAGTTGTTACTCTCAACCACGTTGACCTCGAGGGTTCTGATGGTTTGGTTGATGAGCCGGACGTGGCGTTTGGTGACCTTGGCTTCCAGCCCGCTCGCCCGGGCAGTCGTAGGAATCGTCGGAGGTCCAACCGCACCCGCGAGCACTGGAGTCCTCATTTTTAGCTGGTTGTATCGCTTTGTTGGCCTTCTGTGGCTTCTTTGTTTTTGGGGCCCTCGGCCCAACTGTTGTTCTCCACCCATTGTCTTGGTGCCGTCCCTCTTCCCCTTCCCATGTATCTCTCTTTGTCTTTACTGATTTTCTTAATGAAAACGCTTACCTTGTGACTGGGGTCGAACGTCCATCTCCTTCTGCAATGAAGGAATGTCTGGTCTTCCCCGTCCCCGCCTTGCAAATATCAACCTTTTGAGTTAAAAAATAATAATGGAATATCGCATATAAATATGTGCTCCGAAAAATTGTGACAGAAAATCCACGCATCAATTATTATAGAGGCATCAATGCACGATCATATTAATATATAGCCAGTAAATTAATATATGTATATATAGCCAAATTAAATTGATGCCTCGTAAATAATACTATTTTGTAATGACTTATCAAATGTTACCGTAAATAAAAGGAAGTTGAGATAAAGTGGCATGCAAGCACGAGGTGTGGCCCTTCCAAGAGTGATCCATGGATGGGTCGTCGATCTTCTCAGATTTGGGTTACTGACTTTGTGAGAGCACGTTTGAAAACTCACCCCTTGGCCGCACAACGACAGATCTGTCATGATTTTTTTGAAAAATCAAATTTTCTAAATTTCATTACTACCCTCGTTCTACCGTTGTGAACCATGTTTCGGAATTTTTGAAAACACTATTTACGGTGAGATTACTCGTCATTCAAAATAGGATGAATAGCACCGTCCATCGGAGAGGAAGGAGACGACATAAGATAGTCCAGCGAGGGCAGGACGAGGGCAATGGAGTCGGGGCGATCAGATCCTAATGGCCAGGCAATCCAGGGCAATCAAGGGCGACTGGAACATATTGCCAAACGACCAGATCTCTCTCTCTCTCTCTCCTCCTACTCCAATTGTGATGGTCGGGCCGTCCGGGTAGGGTAAGGGTGACTAGAGCCTACTGCCATCCGACCAGATCCCTCTCTGCATGCTCCTACTCCAACTGTGATAGCCGGCTGCCCAGTGATGGTCAGACCATCTCGCGAGGGCGAGAGGGTGACTGGAGCTTGTTAGAATAATCTCATATTAGAAACATGTTAAAATAATTTCGTATTAGAAATGAGATAAATTATAATGTGTTTATAATAGTGGTGTCTTCTTCACTCAACACTTTAAGATTTTAAGTTCGACGGTCTAATCTACTAAATTCTAATATGATATCAGAGATCACGGAGACGTGTTACGTGTTAAAATAGTCCCGTATTAGAAATGAGATAAAATATAATGTACTTATAATAGTAAAATTCTTTTCACTCAATATTTTAAGATTTTGAGTTAGTTGGTCCAATCCAATAAATGCTCTGATCGTGTTGGTCGGGCTGTGCGGCAACGGCGAGGGTGACTAGAGACTATGGACGCTTCTTATTCTCTCTCTCCCTGCTCTTGCTCCGAAAATGATGGCTGGGCCGTCTCTTGTGCTCGGCAAGGGCGCGGCTAGGCAGACAGACAAGGAGAGCAGGCTCGCCTTTGGGGTAGATCGATGAGGACTCGTCGACCAACAAGAAGTCGCCCGAGATGGGATAGATGGCAGGTTCTCAAGAGCGGTAGCAATAGCAGCACAATCTGGCTAGGGCTTCTCTGAGCGCAACGGCAACAGTAGCAGTAGCACAGACGACGAAGGCTTCTCTCTCAGCGCAGCAACACGGCGACTGCATCTCCAGCTAGGGCGCATTGGAGGGCGACCACAGGCAATGACGAGGGAGGAAAGCCCGGTTAGAAAATGGTCAGAATTTGTCCCCTGTGGACAAAAGTTGCCCCCGGAGAGCTTTTGCCACTTTTGGGAGCGTCGCGTCAAATGAGTCTAGTTTCTCTCTCTACTCACAATGACTCAGTGGGTACATTGGAAAGTGATTAATTGATGTTAAGGATTTCAATGATCGAGATCTCTTCGGAAACGGTTTCTGATTGAATTGTTTGTACAAAGTCATGTATATATATCTTCCTATGCTGCGTACGTGAGATGCTAACGAAAATCTTATAAAATGAAAAAGAAATTCTCTTATCGAGTCGCATTTAACTAGACATTGTAGATTTTTCTCTAATTGTTAAAAGATACACACACACACACACACACACACACACACACACACACACACACACACATATATATATATATATATATATATATATATATATAACAATTGATAAGAGTTCAACCGACCTTCAAATCAGTGAGGGTCGGGGTGATGGGATCTCAAAACAAAGTGAAAGCATGCATGAATGATGAGACTGGTTTTGGAGAAATTTCAGAATTTGTTGAGCTCGAAAATGACCCAATCAGATGACCACACAAGCTACTCTGTGTCAGATAAACATGTACTATGTATATATATGTACGTATGTATGTATATATATAATAATACAAAATGTACGTTGTGGTGTACACGTGCATCCATCAAGCAAGGCAAATGAATCAATTCGTTGTGACTTGTAGCACTACCACAAGCACGTTAATCTAACTGACGATGGAAGGCAGTGCCAAATACAAAGAGCATTAATGTAACCCAACAGAAAATCTAATTGAACTGCGGACCCTCCAATTCACGTCTATAAAATTTGGGTTTTATTGGAGATCTAAGAGGTAATTAAGGAATGGAAAATGACTCATGTAAATGGTGTCCCTATAATATGTTGATTGAACACAAGATATTGTTGTACACATTTGATTAATATCGAAGATTATCCATTGGCATGCAGCTGGGTAGGACGCCACCTTTGACCAACGACCTGCACTTGTGGTACGTAGTGTGGGGCCTACCCTCGAACTCCAATATATATATAATGCTCCCTACGTTCGTACACTTGATCTTAACTCTGCAGATCTCCTCTCCCTGCACTTACTGGCTTGGGTCAGTAGATAAGTGCTGTGAGACTACACATGCCACCCATAACCACACCTGCTAATTAAGATTTTTAATCCTAATGAATTAAATTACCATTAGCCATCGAATTAAATCAAACAACATGCAACATGTGTTTCCCCACACGATCGATCGGGACACTTCATCCTTCAACATTCACCGGGGTATAACCTAACCAGAAAACATGCATGCATGATTATTAATGAGTGAAATATATAAACCTTCTGCACAGTTGTTCAGACCACCAAGAACAGCACTAGTCGAACACTCCGCAAACAAACATTCAAGAGCATCCAGCGTAATGGTGTACTGTTACATTAAAATTAAAAAGAAAAAAAGACTCATCATTAATTTTTAATATTTCTTGTTAACGGTAGTCATATTGCTAAACAGTGTTTTATAGGTTTTTGAAACGTAGATTCCTTTTAAAGTGAAAACTATGACGTAAAATTTATCCATTAGTACACATGCACGAGGTAGACTAATTGATCTCCTCCTTACAAACCAACTGGCAGTGGGTCGTTGGAATGCGCCTCCCATTGCTGACCTAATTAATTAAGGAACAAGCGTCGTCCATGCACTCTGGGGCGACTTAGAAGTCATCAAAAAGATTGCAGTCGGCATCGATCATCAGCCGTTTCTTCTTCCCCTTGATATGGAAAGCAAGAATAAAAATTATAAGTACATCTGCGTAGATCAATGGAGAAAACTCTCAGCCCAAGTGATAAGGATCGGGCAGCCGATCGTTCTTATCTTTATGGTCTGGCTGATGACATCATCTACCTCACTTTTTTTCTATGCCACTATTTTGTCTCAACCGTCAATTTCTTCGTCTGAAATATTGAAATACAAATGATACAAAGAAAGTGTGGAGCTGACGATCCTACTGATCTGTGTCACTGCTGTCCATGCCCACGCAACGATAACCCAGCTAAGATAGGGATGCCTTCTTCATCAGCTCACTATAAATAGAGTGCAGAGGCTTCACTTCTTGCATGCTCACTCCGCAGCCTTAATTACTAGCATCCCATCCTTCTTCCTTTCATCTCTGCCTTCGATCGGTAGTGTATTGTGTTTGAAGAAGCTTGGCAAGATGGTTCCCGCCAAGGCTTTGCTTGTGTTGGGCGTCCTCATGGCTGCCCTGCTAATCATCTCCTGTGAGGCGACTGCAAGGGAAATGGCCGAGACCACCGCCACGGAAGAGCAAACAAGTGAGTCATGGAAGCATAACCCATGCATGAGAACCGTTTCCCACTCATAAATAAATAAATCTATCTATATATTCCACTGAGAAATTAACTAATTAATGAACCTTACTTATTATTAGTTCATCACTTTATATGTAACTTTCTTTTGCCAGCACTAAACGGAGTAACATATATATTATTTTTCTTTCCTCTCCACAAGTTTAATTTGTGTGCCAGCAGAAGAGGAAGCAGCTAGCGAACTTCTTTTATGATGAGCGAAGCATTAACTAATTAACTGCGGAATCAACTCTTCATTCTTTTCCTTGATTTGTTCAGATTTTTCTCTGTTTTCTACTTTCTTTCCTCTTTTCAGCTTTCCTTGGAACTGTTAATTCCACGTAGATCTCTACTGTGACCACGAGTATTTCTAACCTCATGTCCTGCCCTGTTCGCGATACACACGCACTCGCAGAGGACGCCGTCGCGGATCAGTACGGTGGACGCTGCCGCTATGGCTGCTGCGGCGGCTGGTTCCACGGGCGCTGCAGGCGGTGCTGCGTCCATGAGAGCGAGGCCCCGGACGCTGCCGCTGAGGACGCCGTGAGTGATCAGTACGGTGGACGCTGCCGCTACGGCTGCTGCGGCGGCTGGTACTACGGGCGCTGCAGGCGGTGCTGCGCCCATGAGAGCGCGGCCCCGGACGCTGCCGCTGAGGACGCCGTGAGTGATCAGTACGGTGGCCGCTGCCGCCACGGTTGCTGCGGCGGCTGGTACTACGGGCGCTGCAGGAGGTGCTGCGGCCGCGAGGCCGAGGCAACGGAGGTTCAGACATAGGCCAAGCCGCAGAACTAGTAAGAAAGCTTCCTCGATCGCCACGGCTACTCCCACGAAGGTCGTACGTACGTGAAAGCCCCCGGATGATATAAATAAATAAATAAATAAAAGGTCATCCTTGTGACGAGGATGCATGCAATAAAATTAAATAAGGTTTGTGAGGGACAGTACCTCATGAAACCGGCCGCTACAACAAGTAGCCTCCGAGGTGCTGCTGTTGTCTCTGTTACCTATCTATCTATCTATCTATCTATCTACTTATTTGAGAGTGTTACTTAGTAAGCTTGTCTTCCCTATATGTTGTGCATGCATGCATGGTGCCCCCTTGTTTACTGTGAAGCACACTGCAATAGTACTGAGATCAAGGGCCGCTTAGCTTAATTATGGACCATATATAATTTCTAAAACCAATTAAATTCTATTATGAAGAAAAGAATAAGGCCTGTCAAACCGTTAATTAATTCTCAATTGAGAATAATTAATGCACACCAGAGTAATTGTACACCTCCAGTACTGTACAGTGAGTTTTTATTCTTCTTAATTAATCTTATTTTTTGAAAGATAACACGATCGACGTCATTCAAGAAGGGTATAATTAATATATATATATATATATATATATATATATATATATACCCAATGTTCAAGAAAAGTTTATTTAATTATGGGGTGTTTGCTTGCTGTAACTAACACTTTTATCAGTAATAATTTTAATATTTGCTATTGGTAGTAGGTGTTTTGGTTTCATTCTATTAATTTAATGCTCGTGTTATAAGACTATATATACTGTGTATATCAAATTCAATATATCTATGAATATGCATTAAAAATGATCTAATTGATATTGCGGGAGTCCAAAGAGTACTCTATTTCTTCGCTTCCCTCTATGCTAATTTTGTCTTTCAATTCCTTCCATATCAATATATATCTATATTGAAACCTTACCTCTTAAAAATATTAATTAGTATCAAACTCAGGGTACGTACATCAAAATTAATATTCCATCCAAATATAGGATACAGGCTATAAATGCAATTGAGGAACTATCCATTTCAAATGTACAAAGTTTAAGAAGTTTGAATGATGAATCATCTTATGAGCTCATCCCGGCCAGATCATTGCCAATTAATGCAAGCTTCTCCAGGACAGATATGATCGAGAGGCATCGACATTGGTCAACTTATGCACTTTCCAAATCCCCCAAAACAAGCATCATGCCAGGTTTAGAGAGGAGCTTATTAATTGATTGTTTGCATTACTGGCGTAGTATATATCTTGGGCCCCATTTGGTTACAGCATCCATTTTGACTTTCTATTATAGTTTTGGAATTAATCTTTTAAAATTTTAATAAACATTTAATTGCACCATTTGATAGTTCTATTAATGTTAGCCTTGATATGTCTATTAGTGGTAGATGTTTATATAGTCATGTTCTGTCAAATTTTGACACTAATATCTTTAATAAGATATATTGTCATAACAAATATTGTAATACAGATCCAAACATGTATAAAAAATGTTAAACTTTAGTCTTTGAGAGTTTCAAGACTCCCTTTCCTTTTTCTTTTCAAACTCTATCTCCTCTTCAACTATCTTCCTCTACATTTTTCTAATATCATTAATGTTACTATTAGTATTAAGGACCACGGTGCTGATAACTATACTAGAACTTATTCCAACCAAACATGGTGTAGCATTAAAATTGCGAGACATATATAGGAAATGGCAAACAAAAGGAAGGAGTGTCTAGATTCCTGTGTGTGTGTGTGTGTGTGTGTGTGTGTGTGTGTGTGTGTGTGTGTGTGTGTGTGTGTGTGTGTGTGTGTGTGTGTGTGTGTGTGTGTGTGAGAGAGAGAGAGAGAGAGAGAGAGAGAGAGAGAGAGAAGTGGACATGGTTGGGGTAGGATCTGGTTTGATTAGATCAAGGGATGATAGTAGCTCTTCCCGCGAGGTGTCATGGTGAAAAGTGGATGAAGTTGAGTAATCCTCCACCGTGAGCGGAGAAGAGACACCCTGATTTGACTGCGAAGTAGATAAACCCTTTGGTAAGATGAGAACTAAGGGTCTTGCCCCTACAGGTGGAGTTGGAGTGGAAGGAGGGATGTCTTGGCTTGTTCGGGATGGTTTACTCTTGGGTCGGATCAAGACCAAAGGTCTTGTCCCTTGTCCATGGCCAATCACGTTCCTTGTGTCCGAGCTTACTATGGGTAGGTCATTCACCACTTCCTCCTCTTCATGTTGCCAATGTTGTCCTCTTTCCATTAGCCTAGACTCTTGGTTGTCCCTAACCACAGCTAACCCTTCATGGGTGTAGGATGAAACATGAAATGATTGGTGGAAAGGAAAGGAGCTGGGGACATTCCCCATCCCTCTCATAGGCGACGTATGGCTTGCAGTGGCAACCTCATGGTTGGTGAGATTAGGAGGCTGGTTAAAGGGATAGATATGTTCATTGGAGCTTTCCCCTTCCGAGGTTGGGACACCATGATCATCAAGGAAGAATGGAAAGGATGAGTTCTTGAGTTGAGCTTGGACAACATGAGCTCTTTTGCAGAGTTGAGCGAATGTGTGAAATTCGCTGAGCATCAAGATAGCCCAAAGCTGAGGAGTTGCGTTATTGACTAGAACAGTGATGCATGGCTTGAGATTCCGGGATGGCGATCCCAGACCTAGCAACCATAGCTCTCCACGATTAGCGAATTGAATGAAGTACTCATCAGACTTCATCTTTTCCATGATAAGGTCCGTGAGAGTGGGAGCTACACTAGCCATGTCACTAAAATGAGCGATAAAATGCTCGGACACAATGTTAAAATTGATAAGATCAATCAAGAGAACCACCAGAAGGCCTCTCCTTCAAGAGATTTTTGAGAGAGATGAACTAGGAGGACCCAATCGTAAAGCCATTGGTGAGAATCCATTAGAAAGCAAGAAAGATGTACATGTGGATCGGTAGAACCATCATACTTCCGATATTTAGGAGCTTTGAAACCTGAGGTAAAATAAGCATTCAGAAGTTTGCAGTAGCTAGTGAAGGAGTGAGGTTGAGGTTTGGGGAGACTTTCGGCAACCACTTGTCGGACATTCATTTCCACCTCTTGTCGGGATATGAGGTTGGATTGCCTAAGGGGTGCATTGACATTAGGCATCGTATGAGATATTGGAGAGGATGCAACGCCTTGAGGGTGAATAGGATGGTTAGGTTGAGTAGGAACACAGATGGGAGTCCTATTGAATGAGTTTAGCATTGGAATTGGAGATCTCCTTGGGATGGATTCAACATTGAGATGCGATCTTCCTTGAGAAGCTAGAGCAATCAAATGGTTAGGAGAATATCGAGATAGTTCTCTAGCTAGCTCTTGCTCCTCCTTTGGGAGAATCGATGGGGTTTTGACATTGATGGACTCTTGACTTTCAGAGGATGATTCTTCACTACTTGTTCTTTGATCCACATTGATTGGTGAATTTTGACACATCCCAATGAAAGCATTGGGTGTATCTTCCTGTGGACATATAAAATTATACGTCCATATGTCCTACCAAGCTACCGCATTGATGTCAAAAGTTAAAGAGAGAAGACCCGGGGAGAGTGGCCATCCAGGGCTCCGAAGGATATTACCGTCCGGCAAATCCTCATATTTGCACGGGCGCATTAAATGGCAAAGGAAAACACAGGAAACCCTACTAAATTTATACACTACTATGGACCCACCCTCGAGTCCCTAACTGTGAAGAAATGTCCCAAAGAGTACACAATTGTAAGTCCCTGAAGCAAAGACAGAGGCCCCTTCCAAACGGCACACCCTCAGGCCCTTCAGCGGCACACCCCCAGGTGCCTTCAACGGCACACCCCCAGGTGCCTTCAACGGCACAGCCTCAGGCCCTTCAACGGCACACCCCCTGGTGCCTCTCCAATGACACACCAACTTGTTCCCTTCAACGGCACACCCCTCAGAAGTCTCAACGCCACAGTCTTCATTCCCCCTCAACAGCACAGTCTTCATGCCCTCCAGCGGCACACTCCAAGTGCCCCTCCCAGCGGCACACTTTAAACAGCCTTCTAACAGCACAACAACTCAACATGCCCTTCAACGTCACACCCCCAAACAAGCCCTCTAGCGGCACAATCGTTCTTCCTCTTCAACGGCACAGCGCCTTGGCCTTTCTAGCGGCACAACGTTAAACCCTCCAGGCCGGTACGAACCGGCAGAATGAACAGCAGTTGTTGGGTGGAACCCTTGGCGCGTAGCTTGGCCAACTCAACGCCAACTAACGCCCTGCCTCGGTGTCCCCCTCTGGTTGGACGAGGAAGATCCCCACCTGACGAAGATGAGACTGGGGCTAACCTCGGATGGCAGTGCCATCATGAGGTCCCCCCCGTCAATGACACACATATAAAAAGCCCCTCACCGTGGAAAAAAAAAAGCTAACATAAGACACACAGAGAGACGCATGTGAAGAAGAAGAGAGAGCACCACAGAGGAAGAAGAAGAAGGTAGAAGAGAATCCAGAGAGAAAGAGAGAGTGTGCCATGTGTAGTGGAGGGGGAAGGAACGTAGTGGAGGGAATGATTACCCTTCCTCGCTCCAACCCTCTCCCTAGTCTTTTTCTTTCTTCCTTCTTCCTCGTCTATCCCCTCCATTCGTTTTGGATGCACTATATTGTATTTGGCCTTCGGGCCATGATCCTTGTCATATTGGTTTTCTTTATGAATGAAATGCCCTTGTTGGGTCTTGCCTCCTGTTGTTGTTCTTGCTGGTTTTCTCCCTTACTATCGGGTTGTGGTTTACAATCTTCCCCAACCTACCAACCCTCTGCTTTACCTGCTCTCCCATGCCATTGGCCTGTTTAGCCCAACATGTGGCGTTTATGGCTTGGTATCATAGGGCTGGCCTCCTCTTCCTTCTAGTGGTTTCCTCTAACATAATCATTCCTCTCTCCTCCATACGGGTTTGTTAGAACCTATTACCCCCATTCAGCACCTGGGACTTACCCACTGGCCAGAGCGCTCCCTTGCTCTCTTTTCAAAGCCGATGGTATACGCACACTTACTCAGGCCACGCTCTGTCCAGCACACCCCATATGTCCCAGCCTGGTGCGTTCCTGGCGCATCTGCCGTGGCCTCCTACCCGGCGCACTCCTTGGTGCCTTCTTTGACCGGCACACATATCCTTTAGACCTCCTACCCGGCAAACTCCCTGGTGCCTGCTCTGGCCGGCACACTCCCCTTGACCCTCTCGGCCGGCACACTCCCTGGCCGTTCCCTGCCGGCACACCCCAACTGACTTTTGCCCGGCACACTTTGGCCATTCCCTATCCGGCAGACCCCTGGCCAGTCTAACCCGGCACACCCCTGGCCAGTCTAGCCTGGCACACTCTAGCCATTGCTCCCCCGGTGCATCTATGACTTGTGTCTGCCTAGTGGTTTCTCGTTCGGTGTTTTCTCTGAGTTTTTCAAAGTTTTCTTAAAGGTGTTGCTGCCTCGGCACACACCTCAAACTATTGGGTCATGCCACTCCTTGTGCGCATGTTCCTCTTTTACTCCCTTACCATCTGGGTCAAGAGGAGATGCTGCCGAATTTTTGTCAGAAATAACAACATGTTAAAAGACAAAAGGAAGCAACAAACAATGATAAAATATCCTAATCAAGATAAGGGAACTATGTGAGACTCAAAGAACTGGACTACTGAACATGGCCTTGGACTTAATCACATAACAGCAAATCGAAAGCTTGCCGTTTAAAACACTCCACCTGAACTCCACAAGCCAGAGACCTTCTCTCAGACCTTATCCCATTTATGTGGATTTTGCCCTAGTGGCATTAGCCTTTTAAACCACCTCAGTCTGAACTTCCCCTGGCCAGCCTTGAACAGCACACTCCAATTGACTCCAGCCCGGCACACCCTTTCAGCCTACGTAGCCCGGCACACTCGTGCCCCCTGTCCCTCCAGCCTATGTAGCCCGGCACACTCCTTCAGCGGCACACTAGTCCTTCCTACCTTGCCCGGCACACCCCCGTTGTACCGGCCCTGCCTAGTATGCACAGACCCCATGCTTCCAAAGCTGTACAGACCTCACCCTTCATGCACATTGACATGCATAGACCTTAACCCCCAGCCTTGGCCTGCACAGACTGTAGTCTGCAAGCTGCACTGACCCTGGTCCTTTTGTGCATCGACATTGCCATCAGGAGTGCACTGACTTTGCTGGGCCTTTATGCTATATTTGCACCGACCCAGACTCAGAGCTGCACGAACCTTGCCCAAGCCTTGAACTCAAATATGCACTGACTTTATCTAAAACCTGCACTAACTTTGCCTGGCCTTTATGCTAGACTTGCATCGACTTCACCCTAACATGCACGGACCTTGCATAGACCCTGTCCGAACCTTGCACAGACCTTGCCTTGCACTGACCATGGCCCTCTTGCACTGACCTTGCTCTAGGCATGCACAGACCTCGAACCCAAGATGCATTAACCTTGCTCAGACCTTGTCATAGATATGTTTGGACTTTGGTTGGCTTGCTCAGACTTTGCATACCTGCACAGACCTAACATGCACCGTCTGCATTCTTGTGTGCACAGACCTCCCCTCTCAGCCCAACTTGCCACTGCACCGACATGTTGTCAGCCCACACAAACCCAACCTGCACAACCCTGCCCAGCTCATCCCGGCACACTCATGCCTTCCTCTTCCTCTCTACCCGGTACACGCATACCCCCCCAACGGTGCACTCTGCCTTTAACCCTTCCCGGCACACTGCACTGGTGCCTTACCCGGTGCACCCAGTGGCACCTCCGCCCGGCACACTCTCCAACCCTCACCAAGTACACCCTCAGTTCACCTCTCCAACGGTACACTCTCCCATATGCACCCATTCCGACACACTCTGCATTCAAAAAAAAAAAAGATCACACCCAAAAGGGGAGGTATAATAATAAAAAGGGAAATTTATATAGTAATTATAAAAAATGCAACGATTAATAATAATAAAAAATGATAAAATAAATAAAGGAAGAGTTCACGATCCACAGGTGATAAAAGACAATCAACAAAGAAGTAATAATAATTGGGAATAGATAAAAATAATAAATAATAACAATAACCATGAATAAAATGATGCGGCCTTCGTCTCCCTCGGACTCCAGATCTGGGAATATTAATGATGCCTTTGCGGGCCGGGCCTCACCCTCGGGAGTCACCCCTCCCGTTATGGTTATCGCCCGACCTCATTCTGGGCCAATATCTCAACAAAGTCCCCTCTTCCCATCAGGATCTGATCCCATCTTTATATTAAAATTGCCATCTCTTAGCAGACATTTGCACGGATCTGTTCCCGTTACCGTCTTGTTTTCCGTACGGACTTTTGTCCACATATAAAATGGTCCACCAGTGACCGACATAGTTCGAGTGTTCATACTCCCGATATAGGTTTTCAGTATCTTTTGACTGTTCCTCTCTTCCTGCATTAACTATTAATTTCTTTGGCCGTGGGGCCCTTATTTCCGGTAATTAATCAAGGGTGTTCCCCTCTTCGAGGGGATGTAAATGACGCTGTGACCTTTATGCCACAGCGGGTCTCGGTCCCGACCCGAACCACACAATCATCTGATCAGTTAGATCGAGCGCACCAAGGGCTTCCATGAAGCCCGAATAAATCATCACTTTGTGACTGGCACGCCCAACGCACTTAATAAATGAATAAAACACTTTCAAATAAATCAATACACGAATAAACAATAGATCCGATAAAAAGTGCGTCCACAAGTCTGGCACGTCCGGTGGGATCAAATCACCCTTCATCTCTTTGCCAGGACAAAGGGCCTCACGGCCCCTTGATAAGCGTAAATTTTCTATGATAATTCATCGCATGTACACTATTTTATATGCATATAATTAGGTAATTATGCATGATCTATCATTAATCTCAACTTCACATGTAGATTGGACCTTTCATGCAAATTAATTAATTTGACAATTTTATTTAATAAAATGAAGTTGAGAGTCATGAACATTAATTCTCTACTGCATAATTATGAGCAATTATGATTCATGTGCACATTATGGTAATTTTTATGGACTAAATCGTAATTATATGTGTGCAGGACACCGAAGGTAATTGTAAAAGAAGCTGGGGGCTAAACTGTCATCACCACTTTGACCAAGTCAAAAGCACATATTTTGGTTGGAGGGAAACGAAATTTTAAAAGTTTAAAATTAAGAAAAAGAAACATATATTTTGGTTGGAGGGAAAATTGAATTTAAAGTTTGAAATAAAGGAGAGACATGATGAGCCCTAGGAAAGGGGATACCCAAAGTCCAAGAAAGGGGGTGCTCACCTCCTTTTCCTTTTTCGCATACATCATCTTCTATTTAAATCTCAGTCATCCATCTCCTTTTGATACAATCTCCACCCTCCATCGGCCCAACTTTCCCTATAAATAGCCTATGACAAGGAGGAGAAGGGGGGCTTCATTTTTGGCATTCTCTCTCTCTCTCTCTCTCTCTCTCTCTCTCTCTCTCTCTCTCTCTCTCTCTCTCTCTCTCTCTCTCTCTCTCTCTCTCACCTTAATCTTAGGTCGCCGATTTCGCCATCTTCCGTCCCTCTTTTCCTCTTGCTATCTTCAAGAAAGTTCTTTATTTTTAAGTCCTCTACAACTTCTTCTTATGCATCATCTTCCAATTTCTTCTGGTTTTTAAGCTATTGTATGTTTTTCACTGTGCTATCCTGTTCATCTACGAACCAGTGTTTCTATCTGTTCTTCCCCTTATTTCTCCCCCTTATAGTCATTTTCATCTCTTACTGTCTTCATAAAAGTTCTTTTTTTAAGTGTTCTACAACTTCTTCATCTACGAACCAGTGCCCACCTACTTTTCCTTTTCCCCATACATCATCTTCTATTTAAATCTCAGCCATCCATCTCCTTTTGATACAATCTCCACCCTCCATCGGCCCAACTTTCCCTATAAATAGCCTATGACAAGGAGGAGAAGGGGGGCTTCATTTTTGGCATTCTCTCTCTCTTTCTCTCTCCCTCTCTCACACACACCTTAATCTTAGGTCGCCGAGTTCACCCTCTTCCATCTCTCTTCTTCTCTTTCTATCTTCATGAAAGTTCTTTATTTTTAAGTCCTCTACAACTTCGTCTTCTGCATCATCTTCCAATTTCTTCTGATTTTCAAGCTATTTCGTGTTTTTCACTGTGCTATCCTGTTCATCTACGAACCAGTGTTTCTATCTGTTCTTCCCCTTATTTATCCCTCTTCTAGTCATTTTCTTCTCTTACTATCTTTATTAAAGTTCTTTATTTTTAAGTGTTCTACAACTTCTTCTTCTACATCATCTTTTAATTCTTTCTGTTTTGGAAGTTATTTCCCATTTTTCAACTTACTATCCTATGATTTTACTGTTCATCCGAGGTGCTAGCTTCTGTTATTCCTCTATTTTGAAACATTTCTGCTCTTCTGTGCTATCTGAGTTTTTCATCAAAGTTCTTCCCCTCTCCCTACTCTTCAACTTCTTCTTCTTCGGCATCCCCTAATTCATCTTGGTTTCAAAGTTATTCACCCTCTAAAGGCCGCTTCAACGATGAAGGTGACTTCCTCCGGCGTAGACGACATCTTCCGCAAGGTGGTTCGTGATCCAAGGCCAAGAGAGGACGGCGCCGTCATCACCATTGCAGCCACCATCTTTACATCTCAGGCTCCTCTTGTTGCTATTGCTTTAGTTTTATTTTACTTCATTGTAATCTCGTCACATCTTTATTGTAAGCTTGTCTTGCACTTCATGTACTCGTTTCTTTATGTTAATGAAAGAAGTGTTCATTTGATCTAGAGTTTGTTCATCTTCCCTCTCTTCTTACTTCTTCTACCTCTTCTTCTCAATGTTATGTAATTATTTCCCATGGCATAGGCTCAGAGTCATAGGTATTTTTAATTAAGTGTTTGGTTCATTCATCTTTTCACTATTATTCTTAAACAAAATAAAATCACAAGTGTTTTTTAAAAGACTCAAAAATTGTTAACTCTAAAAATCTCTTCTTCCTAGTGGATTCTGTAACACCCAAATTCGTCCGAAACTTAAAGATAGTTAAATATCTTATAGTTAGTCCATATAAATTTTATGTTACCTTAAGTAAAGTCTAATACCTTGAACGGTATTGTTTAACGAACCTTATTAAGTAAATTAAATAGATATCTCACTTTAATAATGTATAACTTTTCATAGGAATGTCAGAATATGATCAATATTAGGCCCGTTGGATAGAGAATTCAAAGATCTACAAATTTCATGTTGAGCATTTTTTTAAATTTTGACGTTTGGAAGACCAAAAATAAGATAGAGTGAATCAATTCTTAAGAATCATGTTATTGTTAATTTCTTTAGGGGTTTTCATATAAAATTACAAAACAAAACAAAAAAAACCCAAAATATCTTCCCTCCCCACCCACGTATCTCTCCCCCCTCAAACCCACTCCCCCCACTTCACACCTCCCCCAAATAACCCTCTCCCCCACTTCCCTCCTCCCCCTCTTACCACCTCCCCCTTCCTCTTATCTCCTCCTCCCCTTCCCCTATATAAAGCCCCCTCTCCCCCTCTTTCCCACGTATCCACCCCCCTCTCCCCCTCCAACTCTTTCTCTTCTCTCACTCCCCTCCCCACTCTCTCTCTCTCTCATCTCTCTCTCTTTCTATTTTTATTTTCTCTTTTCTACTTTCTCTCTACTCTCTCTAATCTCTCTCTAATCTCTCTCTATTTTCTCTCTCTACTCTTTTTTATTTTCTCTCTCTACTTTATCTCTCTACTTTCTCTCTACTTTCTCTCTTTAAATCTCTCTTCTACTTTTTTTCTCTACTCTCTCTTTATTTTCTCTCTCTACTTTCTCTCTCTACTTTCTCTCTCTAACTTCTCTCTACTTTCTCTCGTTAAATCTCTCTTCTACCTTCTTTCTCTACTCTCTCTTTACTTTCTCTCTCTATTTCCTCTCTCTTTATTTTCTCTCTCTAGTTTCTCTCTCTAGTTTCTCTCTCATCTCTCTTCCCACTCTCATTCTCTTGTTAATAAACGGAGAAGATAATAGAACATCAGAATAATATAAATATTTGATAAAAACATGGACGGAAGATTTGAAGCTATTTTGGACAATTTCACCATTCTTTACACATCTGGGACTGGAAAATTATCTTTTCCTACGCAATGATTTTTACGGGAGCTCGGGTGAGATACTAAAGTCAATTCGGAAGTCCATTCTAAAGGTAGGCATGATAAACTGAGCGCATGTTATTTATTATTTACATTTCTTTGATTTGATTTGGTTTGAAATGTAATTTAAGTCATTGATTTATTTAACCCAATGATCTATGTTTAGAATCAGTTATTTATTTAGTTACCATTCTGTTAAAATATTATTTTTCTCTCTAATCTCTCTCTAATTTCTCTCTAATCTCTTTCTACTTTCTCCCTCTACTTTCTCTCTCTACTCTCTCTCTACTCTCTCTCTCTCTACTCTAATCTCTTCGAATGTTATATAATAGTAATTTATTTAGTTAATAAATTTGACCCACTACCCTTTGATTAAAATCTAATTCCTGATATTAAAATACGATCTAGTTATTTTGTAAGGTTCAATGACAAGTTTTAAGTATTGAGACGACTATGTAATAAGCATCATAATAAGAATAAAAATTTGATTAAGCATATGGACTGTGTCACTTTAAGGAGGTGTGGGGCGACAAACCGTAGTTAGCTTCCGCTACGGGATTAGGCCCATTTCCGAGGACAAACGGACTTCTGAAAAATCCGGAATCCAGAATAAGAAAATTATCTAGGGAATGGTGGAGTATTAACTCCCTATCCTGCGTGGTTGATCAAGGCCGACAGGCTCCAGCGTTTAGACCATTTATCTTTATGTCGACGTATGGATGCCTAGGTATGTCTTTACTACTACTTTTAGTGACGGGATGCCTGTCCAATATATGCTGCCAAATAATATGAAGTTCAGATTTGATATATGACTTTGATATGATCTGAAAATAAGTTCATCTGTATAAGCTCTGATTTAACTAAGATATGTACTATGATATTTATATATAAGGCATATAAGATTTGTTATACGCATTTGTTTATAAGAAGAAAAATTATTCTGCTCTACTAGTTTTTCTTCGCATTCATAGTATATGTACAATCCAATGAAATTGTGATTAGCTATATCTATATATCATGGATTTACACAGTTTAGTATATGATAAGCATGTGATTGGTTTTAATGCCTACTGAGTCTTTGGACTCATTTCTGTTGCCTAACTATTTCAGGAAATTGACCAGTGTGCGCCTTGACTCCTTCGGGCAATAGGTCGGAAGTTGACCCCGGATTTAATTTGAATTTCGCTGCATAGAATAAATAGATTTAGTTTTCTTTTGAATAATGAATGTAAATATGACTTTTGAGTAAAGATATGTAGTACTCTGTATATGATGTAAATTATGAGTGTTTATCTTATGGAAACGGTATGGTTATGTTTCTTTTGGAATATGTGATGGTTTGACCTTTAGCGCCTTGCAAATATCTCGGCCCACAACACTTCCGTATTTCCGCTGTGACGTCCCCGGACACGATACGGGATCGCGAGAAGGGGGCGCCACAAAGATTGGTATCATAGCAAAGTTGTGAGGCTTGAAATTATTTGCAGCCATCTGAATTTATATACCATACCACAAGATCGTAGGAATTTTTTTTAGAATTTGATGTCAAACCTAGAATCATATTAATTCAGATTAGTTCTCCCTCGCAGGAGATGGCAGAGAGTGATAGGGTTGAGGTTAATACTTCTCCTGAGGAGTTTGGGCCCTCAAATGGGACATCACAAGGAGTTGTCGGGGAAACAATTCATGGCGAGCTTGCTCCCGGTGGGCAAGGCACGTTACCTATTCAGGGTGTACCAGATTTAGGAGGGTTCACACAAGTTTTTCAAGGGTTAGTGCAGACTATGCAATTACAAGCCCAAACTCAAGCAATGATGCAAGCCCAAATATAAAACCGTGTGCAAGAATAACCGAATAGGGCAGCAGGCACTACCCTGATGGAGAAATTCAGACATATGAGTCCTCCTCCTTTTAAGGGGGAGAGTCACCCGGAGATTGTGGAAAACTGGGTGAGAGAAATTGAAAAGATTTTCACTACCATTAGATGTGCAGAGCAGGATAAGGTGATATTAGCTACATTTATGTTGAAGGACCGTGCGGACGAGTGGTGGAGGTCTACACTTAGAACCACTTTTAGAGATAGAGAGATTGAGATTAGCTGGAACGAATTTCTTGATATCTTCTATGCAAAACTTCTCCCTCATCATGTGAAAGATAGGAAAGAAGTTGAATTTTTAAATTTGACTCAACGAGGTATGTCAGTTGTCGATTATGAAGTAAAATTTACTGAATTGGAAAAGTATGCCCCTCATATTTGTTCAGATGAGCTTAGAAGGGTGAAGAAATTTGTTAGAGGTTTGAGAAGTAACATTAGAAGTAGAGTTACAATCCTTGAGCCTCGGACTATGGCAGCAGCTTTGAGGACTGCTTTTATTGTAGAAATTGAATATGAGGAATTCTTAGTAGAAAGACAAAGGGATAATGTAAAAAGGGGTAATCTTGGTTCAATTGTGAGGAAAGATAAGAAGCCAAAGATGACTTTTCTAGAGAGGGTTCAACCAGTTAGGAGAGATAATATGCCAGCTTGTCAACAGTGCGGGATGCAGCATAGAGGTAATGAATGTTGGCGGGCTGTAGGTAAATATTTTTCATGTGGTCAGACAGGACATATGATAAGGGATTGTCCCAAAAGGCCAAGGCAAGATCAGCAACCACAACAACAGCGGAGAGTTCAAGCCAGAGTTTATGCACTAACAAGGGAAGACACCCGAGATGCCAATGCAGTAGCTGAAGGTATTCTTCTTATCGGTGATATGTATGCAAAAGTTTTATTTGATCCGGGTGTTACACATTCCTTTATTTCTCTGAGATTTACTGAATTATTTAAAGATAAATAAATTGTGAACACTGATGAGATGTCCATTAACACACCAATTGGGGAGATAGCTAGAACGACTTCTGTTATTCCTAGCATTGATGTGGTGATTCAGGGGAGGATTATGCCAGCATGTGTGTATCTGCTGGAAATGACTGATTTTGATGTCATCTTGGGAATGGATTGGTTAGATATAAATTTTGCCCTTCTAGATTGTCATGGAAAGAAAGTAATTTTTCAAAAACCTGGGGAGCAGATATTTCACTATCAATGTCCAAGGCACCGTTCTAGCAAAACACTAATTTCAGCACTTAAAGCTTTGAAATTGCTTAGAAGTGGATGTCAAGATTATTTGGCTAGTGTAATAGCTATTCCTTCTAATAAAAATAAGAAAACCCCCTCAGATATTGATGTTGTCAGAGAATTTTCAGATGTATTTCCCGATGAACTTCCGGGTTTGCCACCACACCGAGAGGTGGAGTTCACTATTGAACTCTCACCGGGTACTTTACCCATTTCCATCCCTCCCTACAGAATGGCAACAGCCGAATTGGCAGAATTGAAGAAACAATTACAAGAACTGCTAGATAAGGGGTTTATTCGACCTAGTGTATCCCCTTGGGGTGCACCTGTTCTATTCGTTAGGAAGAAAAATGGGTCGCTTAGACTATGCATTGACTATAGAAAGTTGAATCAAGTGACCATTAAGAATAAGTACCCTTTGCCAAGAATTGATGATTTATTTGATCAGCAACGAACTGCCACAGTGTTTTCAAAGATTGATCTCAGATCTGGATACCACCAATTAAGGATAAGGGAAGAAGATATTTCAAAAACTGCTTTCAGAACACGATATGGGCATTATGAATTTCTGGTTATGCCATTTGGGTTAACTAATGCACTAGCAGCATTTATGGATTTGATGAACAGAATTTCTCAACTATATCTGGATACATTTGTAGTGGTGTTTATTGATGATGTGTTGATCTATTCTCCCACTGTTGAAGCTCATCAAGAACATTTGAGGATTGTGCTGGAAACCTTAAGAAGTCATCAACTGTATGCAAAATTTAGTAAATGTGAATTCTGGTTGGATAAGGTCCAATTCTTAGGGCATATCATTTCTGCTGATGGAGTGTCTGTTGATCCAGCTAAGGTTGAGGCAGTTTTACATTGGGAAAGGCCAAAGAATGTCAGTGAGATTAGGAGCTTTTGGGGTCTTGCGGGTTGCTATCGCCGGTTTTTTGAAGGTTTTTCTTCTATTGCAGCTCCTATGACCAAATTGACTAGGAAATGAGTTCCTTTTGAATTGTCAGATAAATGTGAATTGAGTTTTCAAGAATTAAAAATAAGGTTAACTACAGCCCCAGTGCTTACTTTACCTTGTGGGTCAGGAGGATTTATGATATATACAGATGCCTCTAGAAAAGGACTAGGATGTGTCCTGATGCAGAATGGCAAAGTAGTAGCTTATGCATCCAGACAATTAAAGACCCATGAGATGAATTATCCAACACATGATTTAGAGTTGGCAGCGGTGGTACATGCTCTAAAAATTTGGCGACATTATTTGTATGGTGAACAATTTGAAGTGTTTACAGACCATCAAAGTTTAAAATACATTTTCTCTCAGAAAGAATTAAATTTAAGGCAGAGAAGGTGGATTAAATTTTTGAAGGATTATGATTTCACATTAAATTACCACCCAGAAAAAGCAAATGTGGTAGTAGATGCACTCAGCAGGAAGAGGCTAATGGCAATCCAGTTGCGCCAAACATGGAGAATGACATCTGATGTAGTAGAGTATTCTCCCATATGCAAAGGGAGAAACTTATTTCTGGCCCAACTAACTATTCAATCTGCAATGGTTGAGCGAATTGTGCAAGCACAACTGAATGATCAGCAGTTACAAAAATTGATTGGCACACCGAGATTTACTCAAAGTGCAGACGGGGCAATCAAATTTCAGGGAAGATTATGTGTACCTTGGAATGAAGAAATAAAGAAAGACCTATTAACTGAGGCACATAAATCAGTATATTCTATTCACCCAGGCAGTACAAAAATGTACAAAAATATGAAAAGACAGTTCTGGTGGATTGGCATGAAGAAAGATATAGCAGACTTTGTCAGCAAATGTCTTACTTGTCAACAAGTAAAAGCAGAGCATCAAAGACCAACAGGACCATTACAGTTGATGGAAATTCCATAGTGAAAATGGGAGCATATCACTATGGATTTTGTGATGGGATTACCAATGACCAGGAGAAAACATGATTCTATTTGGGTAATTGTTGACAGACTTACTAAGTCAGCCCATTTTCTGGCAATCACAAAGACACAATCGTTAGAGGATTTAGCCCATTTATATATCAGAGAAATTGTGAGACTTCATGGTGTGCCTATATCTATTATTTCAGATAGGCATGCAAGGTTTACAGCAAAATTTTGGAGGAGTTTATAGAACGCACTGGATACACAATTAAAATTTAGTTCAACTTTTCACCCTCAAACAGATGGACAATCAGAGAGAACCATTCAAACATTAGAAGATATGTTGAGGGCGTGCAGTTTAGACTAGCAAGGCAGCTGGGATGAGCATCTAGTTTTAATTGAGTTTGCGTATAATAACAGCCATCATGCAAGCATAGAAATGGCACCATATGAAGCATTATATGGTAGACCGTGTAGGTCACCTGTTTGTTGGGATGAGGTGGGTGAGCGGAGATTGATTGGGCCACAGATTGTACAGGATTGTGTAGAAAAGGTTGAGTTGATTAGAAAAAGATTACTTACAGCTCAAAGTAGGCAGAAAAGCTATGCTGATCAAATAAGGAGAGATCTACAATTTGCTGTCGGTGATCACGTATTTTTGAAAGTTTCGCCTACTAGGGGAGTAATGAGATTTGGCAAGAAAGGTAAACTCAGTCCGAGGTATGTTGGACCATTTAAAATCTTAAGAAGGATTGGTGAGGTGGCATATCAACTGGCTTTACCACCATTATTGTCAGGAGTTCATGATGTATTCCATGTGTCCATGTTAAGAAAATACATGCCAGACTCATCGCACATTATAGAGCATGAGCAGTTGGAAATTTAGCCAGATCTTACATATGAGGAGAAGCCAGTTCGCATTCTCGATCGGAAAGAACAAGTGCTGAGAACGAAGACAATTCTATTGGTGAAGGTATTGTAGAAAAGTACCTCAACAGAAGAAGCCACTTGGGAGATGGAAGATGATATGAGGAAGAAATATTCACATCTATTTGGTACGTATTGAGTAAATTTTTAAATTTCGAGGACGAAATTTGTTTAAGGGGAAGAGATTTGTAACATCCGGAATTCGTCCGAAACTTAAAGATAGTTAAATATCTTATAGTTAGTCCATATAAATTTTATGTTACCTTAAGTAAAGTCTAATACCTTGAACGGTATTGTTTAACGAACCTTATTAAGTAAATTAAATAGCTATCTAACTTTAATCATATATAACTTTTCATAAAAATGTCAGAATAGGATCAATATTAGGCCCGTTGGATAGAAAATTCAAAGATCTACAAGTTTCATGTTGAGCATTTTTTTAAATTTTGACGTTTGGAAGACCAAAAAATAAGATAGAGTGAATTAATTCTTAAGAATCATGTTATTGTTAATTTCTTTAGGGGTTTTCATATAAAATTACAAAATAAAACAAAAAAACCAAAATATCTTCCCTCCCCACCCACGTATCTCTCCCCCCTCAAACCCACTCCCCCCACTTCACACCTCCCCCAAATAACCCTCTCTCCCACTTCCCTCCTCCCCCTCTTACCACCTCCCCCTTCCTCTTATCTCCTCCTCCCCTTCCCCTATATAAAGCCCCCCTCTTTCCCACGTATCCACCCCCCTCTCCCCCTCCAACTCTTTCTCTTCTCTCACTCCCCTCCCCACTCTCTCTCTCTCTCTCTCTCTCTCTCTCTCTCCCATCTCTCTCTTTCTATTTTTATTTTCTCTTTTCTATTCTCTCTCTACTCTCTCTCTAATCTTTCTCTCTCTACTTTATCTCTCTACTTTCTCTCTATTTTCTCTCTTTAAATCTCTCTTCTACTTTCTTTCTCTACTCTCTCTTTACTTTCTCTCTCTATTTCCTCTCTCTCTATTTTCTCTCTCTACTCTCTCTCTAGTTTCTCTCTCATCTCTCATCTCTCTTCCCACTCTCATTCTCTTGTTAATAAACGGAGAAGATAATAGAACATCAAAATAATATAAATATTTGATAAAAATTTGGACTGAAGATTTGAAGCTATTTTGGACAATTTCACCCTTCTTTACGCATCTGGGACTGAAAAATTATCTTTTCCTACGCAAGGACTTTTACGGGAGCTCGGGTGAGATACTAAAGTCAATTCGGAAGTCCATTTTAAAGGTAGGCATGATAAACTGAGCGCATGTTATTTATTATTTACATTTCTTTGATTTGATTTGGTTTGAAATATAATTTAAGTCATTGATTTATTTAACCCAATGATCTATGTTTAGAATCAGTTATTTATTTAGTTACCATTCTGTTAAAATATTATTTTTCTCTCTAATCTCTCTCTAATTTCTCTCTAATCTCTTTCTACTTTCTCCCTCTACTTTCTCTCTCTACTCTTTCTCTACTCTCTCTCTCTCTACTCTAATCTCTTCGAATGTTATATAATAGTAATTTATTTAGTTAATAAATTTGACCCACTACCCTTTGATTAAAATATAATTCCTCATATTAAAATATGATCCAGTTATTTTGTAAGGTTCAATGACAAGTTTTAAGTATTGAGATGACTATGTAATAAGCATCATAATAAGAATAAAAATTTGATTAAGCATATGGACTGTGTCACTTTAAGGAGGTGTGGGGCGACAAACCGTAGTTAACTTCCGTTACGGGATTAGGCCCATTTCCGAGGACACGGACTTTTGAAAACTCCGGAACCCAGAATAAGAAAATTATTTGGGGAATGGTGGAGTATTAACTCCCGATCCTGCGTGGTTTATCAAGGCCGACAGGCTCAGCGTTTAGACCATTTTTCTTTATGTCGACGTATGGATGCCTAGGTATGTGTTTGCTACTGCTTTTAGTGACGGGATGCCTGTCTAATATATGCTGCCAAATAATATGAAGTTCAGATTTGATATATGACTTTGATATGATCTGAAAATAAGTGCATATGTATAAGCTCTGATTTAGCTAAGATATGTACTATGCCATTTATATATAAGTCAGATAAGATTTGTTATACGCATTTGTTTATAAGAAGAAAAATTATTCTGCTCTACTAGTTTTCCTTCGTATTCATAGTATATGTACAATCCAATGAAATTGTGAGTAGCTGTATCTATATATCATGGATTTACACAGTTTAGTATATGATAAGCATGTGATTGGTTTTAATGCCAACTGAGTCTTTGGACTCATTTCTGTTGCCTAACCATTTCAGGAAATTGACCAGTGTGCGTCTTGACTCCTTCGGGCAGTAGGTCGGAAGTTGACCCCGGGTTTAATTTGGATTTCGCTACATAGAATAAATAGATTTAGTTTTCTTTTGAATAATGAATGTAAATATGACTTTTGAGTAAAGATATGTAGTACTCTGTATATGATGTAAATTATGAGTGTTTATCTTATGAAAATGGTATGGTTATGTTTCTTTTGGAATATGTGATGGTTTGGCCTTTAGCGCCTTGCAAATATCTCGGCCCACAACACTTCCGTATTTTCGCTGTGACGTCTCCGGACACGATACGGGATCGCGAGAAGGGGGCGCCACAGATTCGACCCTTCTCGCCACCATATTACGTCTCTCTTTCATCTAGTGCGGTCAGAATTTTGTAAGATTGATACGCGTGTTTTAAACGACGAACTTACGCGTTATCAATTTTTGGCGCCGTTGCCGGGGAGGAATGGTGATTTTTGATTTAAGAACTTTGTTTCCCTTGTGTTTATAGTGTACTAATAAAACTCTTTTTTTCTTTTGCAGAAAAAAAAGAAAAAAATCAAAAAAATTTGAGGTAAGTTCTCCACATTTTTCTTAGTCTTTTTGACATTTATTTTAAAAAAAAGAGAACGAGAGATTGCGCTTCAAGTAAGTGTCCTAACTCCTCTCATTTTGTGTTATTTCCTTAATGTTCTTACATATTGTGGTTAGATATGTTCACTAAATAAAAAAAAACTCTTTACTTGAACCCAATAAAAATTCTCATTCCAAGAGTAGAAATCACACTTTCATGTTCTAAGTCATGCGTCATTTTGGATAGAAGTTATTTTTCCTTGTTGTTTAACTTTGGTCATTACATTTTAGAGATTGCGAGGGGCAAGGTGAATTCTTTTCTAATCTTTTTCTTAATCACATGCTCATGCATACTTACATAGAATCTCTTGTTTGAACTTGATTTGTTGCACGTCATTTCTAAAATATTCTAAGGGTAACACCCATAAGTAAGATAAAGTGGGGATTTCATCGCCCTTCCTTAGCCCACAAACCACAATTTTCGTCATCTTTGTGTCAACTAGACCTTAAATAAAATTTAGTAGACGTTGGCCCTAGGTTCACACTGTGGTTCTTGTGTTATTTGGGCTTACCCTCTTGTGAAAATCAGTGCCTAAGGTAAGATGGTCGGGCGGTAAACGCCTTAAGCGGGCTAGTGGTTTGTATTTAGGTCCCTACGAAAGTAGGGGGAGCCTCCCACTACCCCACCCCTTACCTGGCCGGTGAAAATATTAAGGGTAAACTCAAGTTACACTTTAGCCATTTTGTGAAACCCAATTCGTAGGTCTAGGTCACATATAGGTCATTAGGTAATTTGTGTGACAACTTGTTTGTGTTTGCATAAAAATAAAAAAAATTAAAATAAAAATAAAAATTAAAATAAAATCTCCTCTTCTCTCTCTTCGTCCTAGTTTGAGTAAAACAAAAATAAAAAAAATAAAAATCATCATAAAAAATAAAAAAATCATCATTTTGCATTCATAAAGTGATTAATTCATTGCATTTGCATCATTTAAAAAAAATAAAAAATAATTAAAAAGTGGATTTTAAAATAAAATGGGTGAGAACATTCTAATATTTCAGCGGGCTAATAAATTCGATGAGGTGGACTTGTTGGCCCATGTTTCTTGATCTATTCCTTGGGCTATGAATTTAAATTCCTTCATTCCACCTTATTATCATGATCATAATGACATGTGGGACAAGCCGACCCATTATGTTAACAATAGTCCCACTCAACCTCTACCTTTCACCCAACCTGGCCCGGCCCATTACGATAGTTCACACTCTTGGCTGGCTTACAATGAAAGCCCATCACTCATGAGGGCCCAGCTTCATTCCTTTAATCAGGATCATGTCAAATCCACTCAATTCCTTCATGGGCCTTATAATTCATTTCGCCCCCAAGAACAGGCTCAAATTGCTCAAAGACCCTCCAGACCTTCTTATGATTCCTATGGGGGAGGACAACATAATAGTTCTTAGGATTCTTATCAAGGCCCAGCCCAAAATCTTCCAGATCACTTTTTTCAAAAGTGGGCTCCATCTTCAAATCACTCTTATGATCAAGCCCACAATAGAGGACAACGTACATCATCTCCCCTACCTCACCTATTCAACTTCTTATCCTTCGAATTTTACTTCTCAATCTATACATTTATCTCCTCCACATTCAACTCACAAGCAGGATGACAACTTTAATCAATTTTATCAATTCATCATGGCTCAAAATCAATCCATCCAAGCCCGACTAGATCGACTTGCTACAAACATCAATGGCATGGAAGAGGATCAATTGCCTAGCTACTCCAATGTAAATTCCCATTATCAACTTTCACAATTTGAAAGCTTTTGTGATCAACCCATGAATCCCCATGAACTTAATACTCAAGTCACTCTCAATTTAGATAATGGGGGAATTATGGAGGAGTCTTATCAGGAAGTTTTGGAGAGAGCTAGTTGTAGTCATGATGATAATAAAAAAGATGATCTCGAGAAGCTTGAGCTAAATTGCACTTATGAGGAGAGTTCTAAAGAAGTTGATGATCTCAAGTTGGGGGGTGAAGAAGAAGAAAGTAATATGCTAGGCCATGATAAAATCCCATTCACTTCCTTTCTTGAATTTGAGGAGATCTTGTTCCAAGGGAAGGATGAAGAGGATGTACGAGTGGAGAATGAATTGAGTAAGGCAGTTACTGATCTCTCTTGGGTAAAGGAGGAGGCGGGTACCTTTCATAATTTTTATCACGATTGGGCATCTCTAAATCAAGGGGAGAATATTGATTTGCTATCTATTTCTGACATCGACAACTCTCACTTTGTGTTGGACACTTTCATGTTGGCCGATTGTCTGATTCCATTGAACCTTCTAAGTTTCATGATGTTCAGGAGTATGCTTCTTTTACTGTTGATTCTCCTAAACTCCTTGACACTGATCCTTTGCTTGAAACTTCTCTCCATTTGATCCCTTCTCACCTCATTGATGTTTATGAAATCTCTAAAAGTGAGGGAGAACATAAAATTTTGCTTGATAATAAGGTCTTCATTAATGTTTTGAACACTTACAAAGACCACTAGTGGGAAGAAAATTTTGTGATCATTAATCAGGGGGATCCTTTTGGCCTAACTGATCCATCATGGTATATATCTCAGGTCACCTCATTAAAAGTAGGGTTTTTTGCATGAAAACCATTGTTAAAGGTGAATTTACAAAAAAATCATTCCTAAAAATATATTAGCATGTATATCACTATGTAATCTGAATTGTGCAAAAATGCCATATTTATTTGCATGCATATCACTTCTTTTTACCAACAACTTGCAAGAAAATCACGCTTAAATGGCATTTATGCACTATTTGAATTAACTCAGTGATATACCTGCTAATGCATTTTTAGGAATGATTTTTTTGCAAATTCACTTTTAACAATGGTTTTCATGCAAAAAACCCTTAAAAGTAAGGTTGTTAACCCATGCATTGCATGATCAACCTAATTGTGATAACAACCACTCTAGCCCCTATGCTATCATGCTCAATCTCATCTTGTTGTGGTATAATGCTGGGTTTTTCAATGAAGACGAGATAACGTGGTGGCTCATTCTCAAGTCAACATGTTGGTTATGAAGCTTGCACCTTCTATACATGCGTCTGGCTGAAGACGGAAAATTTAGTGCTTCTGGGAGGCAACCCAAGGTTTTTGTTGTTTGATGTTTTTGTTTGAGTTTGTTTTAGTAGTCAGGTCAAGGCCAAGGAGAGGAAGTCATCGCCGTCCATGACACCGATGGAGGTTTCATCCCGCATATCCGGTTGTCTCTTTTCTACTCAGAAGTATTTATTGATACATTATTCTATTGCTTTCAATTCTATATGCCATTGAGGACAACGTCATTCAAGTTGGGGGGGAGAGAAAAATTTTCCATGATGCATATAGCACAACCTGATAGGAGTTCTTTCTTGCATTTCATCATTGCATGAAAGTAAAAAGATGTAAACCCCATTTTGTGTCTCATGATTCATGCTTAAATTAAAAGTAATTCTTGAATAGAAAAGGCTAAGGAGAAGGATGATGGGGAATTTAGTCAATGTAGCCATGGAAAATTGATATAAGAATCTCTTTAAAGTGTATGTGTACTTTAGAAAAAAAAATTTCACGTTGCACACTAATGAAACAAGCAAGACAAGCCCTCTACTATCTTGGATATATTGTCTGATATTCTGCACTTCTTAAGAAAGGATATCCTTTTACAAAGCTTTCTGCCAAATTATATATCAAATAAGTGTAATGGCACTATGAAAAAAAAAAGAAGAAGAAAAAAAGAAAAGAACACCATGAAAAATATCCCAATTCTTAGTAACCAGGCCCACTTCACACAATACGTGTTGAAGTTCAAGTCAAACGGAAAAGGGAATCCTGATCTTAGTAACCGGGCCTACTTCACTTAAGACGTGTTGAGGTTCGCGTAAAACAGTGAAGGGATAGTGCAGCATCATGTGTGAAATAAAAGATCCCAAAGGGACAAAGAAATAAGGCAGACAAAAAAGTTAGCATGCTTAATGCTCTGGTTAGGAGGTACAGGGTTGAATGACATTTGTTTGGAAAAACAAATGAGGGATGCAATTGTCTAAGATGTGGATTTAGTATTACACATACACAAGTGCTATTGAACTTTGCTTTGAATTCTTGATCATGTACCTAAATTTTCAAACTAAGGTTAGTGTGCATTATTGATTCTGGATTCCTAATCTTTGGTTGATTCTATGAAGAGAGAGCTGGATATAAGAGCATGAATTTTATAAACTTTTGTTAGTCCTAAATTTTAATTTATTTGCATTGCTAAGGGACTAGTAATGAGTAAGTTGGGGGGTGTGATAAGCATCCATTTTCTATGATAATTCATCGCATGTACACCATTTTATGTACATATAATTAGGCAATTATGTATGATCTATCGTTAATCTAAACTTCGCATATAGATTAGACCTTTCATGCAAATTAATTAATTTGACGATTTTATTTAATAAAATGAAGTTGAGAGTCATGAACATTAATTCTCCATTACATAATTATGAGCAATTATGATTCATGTGCACATTATGGTAATTTTTATGGACTAAATCGTAATTATATGTGTGCAGGACACCGAAGATAATTGCAAAAGAAGTTGGGGGCAAAACTGTCATCACTACTTTGACCAAGTCAAAAGCACATATTTTGGTTAGAGGGAAAAAAATTTCAAAAGTTTGAAATTGAGAAAAAGAAACTTATATTTTGGTTGGAGGGAGAATTGAATTTAAAGTTTGAAATAAAGGAGAGACATGATGAGCCTTAGGAAAGGGGATGCCCAAAGTCCAAGAAAGGGGGTGCCCACCTGCTTTTCCTTTTCCCCATACATCATCTTCCATTTAAATCTCAGTCATCCATCTCCTTTTGATACAATCTCCACCCTCCATTGGCCCAACTTTCCCTATAAATAGCCTATGACAAGGAGGAGAAGGGGGACTTCATTTTTGACATTCTTTCTCTCTTTCTCTCTCTCTCTCTCACCTTAATCTTAGGTCGCCGAGTTCACCCTCTTCCATCCCTCTTCTCCTCTTGTTGTCTTCAGGAAAATTCTTTATTTTTAAATCATCTGCAACTTCTTCTTCTTAATTGAGAGAATAGCAGAGAGCCATCAGACGCCAGCATTAAGGACTAAAATTCAGTCAGATTAGCTTGTACCAGACTTGACAAGATATGAAAAAATGTGAATGATAGGAACAAGCTAGCAAGTGAATTCACAGTAGGCAGAATCAATAGCTGAGTCTGGAATACAGACAGAACAGCTACACAAGTATAGACGGCAGGGAATTCAAGTGAACCACACAATTGCCAAGAGAATGGATCAGATTGCTAGATAGAAGGAGTTCAAGAGGTGAAGAAGTGATCAAACAGGAATGCTCCCCCTGTCTAGATGCAATGGAATATCCTTTTTGGTTTTTCAAATATTATGACATGCACTACTCTTCAAATGCAACAACAGATAAACTCCCCCTGACAAAGTGCATGATATGCAATACCAACAGTCCTAAGTGCATCAGATTTTTCAATGGCTGCATATGCAAATTCAGTCTATCATTAAAAAGCAAATCATGTATGAGGAGAGTTCAGAAAATTTAAATCTGACAATGCAGATGATGAATGAATATGCAAAAATAGATTTAACATGTTATGCAGTTATTCTAAGAACAGGAAGTGCAGAGAATTTACCTGAAAGGGGCTTTATCAACTTGGGTGCCTTGGTTTAATAACCCCTCTTTGTTCTTCAGCCCCCAAGGCACACCTACAAAATTTTTGATCATTTTGATCCTGCAGGGACCCAAGCAGCTTTGGGTCCTGCGTTAGTTCTGACAGGTGTTCTAAATAATTTCTTAGCAACATGGTCATCATGATCCATCAAATAACAATTTTCCATAGAGTGACCATACTTTCCACAATATCTACATGATGTGACTGGTTTCTGGTTCTTATGATGCATAGTAACAGCAGTATGAGGTTTATAAACATGATCATAAGACTTTCTGTTGTATGCATGAACAGTTTGTTTCTTATTCCTAACCAGCCAACATTCAACATATCTATGGCCTGGCTTCCCACAGTTATAGCATGAGAATCTTGCAAATAGTTTTGCAGGGAATTTGACAACATAGGGGTTAACAGAGTTCTTCTGAACATGCCAACAGTTCTTGACTGTATGGCCATTCTTCCCACAGTGAGAGCAAGCAAAAGAATTTCTTCTATGAAAGCCATTTTTACCCCAAGTGGATCCAAACCAGCACTCAGCAGCCTTGTGCCCAGGCTTATTGCAGTTAGAGCACACAATGTGCTGACTAGACTTGTGTTTAATTCCATAAGGACCATGAATATTCATGGAAGACCTGGCATGCAGTTTATTATCTTCTTTCATGATAAAGCATGCATTCATGAGATGACCATACTTACCACAATAATAACATGAAGCATCAGGCTTCCTAGTAGCATGGTTTCTATCAGAAAATTTTCTAGAATGTAATGTTCCACTAGCATGCTCATCCTTTAACATCAATCTGTAATCTTCCATTATGTGACCTCCTTTCCCACAATAATAACATGACCCCTTTTTAATATGAGTGTGTGAGAGATCATGTGAATTGTGTGCAGCCTTCTTTATAGCAACAGGAGTGTCTTTGTCCTTTTTCTGTGAATTTTCATTCTTTTTCAGTTTTTGAATTTGTTCTGCAGATTTGGAATTGACAGTGAGTTTTTGTGCAGTAAATTGAAAAACAGAAGAATCAGTAGTTGTGTTTTGATCAGAAGCTTTTACAAACACAGTTGAAGTTTTATTGCTATTGATCCTTTTGTTTGTTGAACTGTAACCCAGCCCCTCTCTCTGAGAGTTATCACTCTTTCCCAGAAGCTTATTCAGATTATCCTTTCCCTTGACAAATTTTGACAAGGAGTTTTTCAAATCTTGAATTTCAGAATTTAAGCCACAAATATTAGCTTCATATTTGGACAGATCTGTTTCACAGGAAATGACTTGTTGATGCAAGGCATCATTCAGACTTTTGAGTTTTTCAACTTCCTGTTTTAATTTTATTTCATTGTCAGCTTCAGATAGGGACTTATAAAGATCATCAACTTCTTGTTGAAGGGATGTGATTGTTAACTTATATTTAGCTATCTTTTGTTCACAGCAAGTGACATTTCCACTCAACATTAGGTTGATGTTTTTCAGATTTGTAATTTCATGTTCAGCATTCAGCAACTCACTAGAGCTCACCAGGCTTACACTCTTTCCTTTCTCTAAAGTGATTAGCCTCTCAGACATTGCTGAGTTTAGGTGATTCAGCTTATTAATTTCCTCTTTCAGTTTACTGTTCTGCTCTAGGAGTTCATCATCAAACACCCATTCATCTGTTGAAGACTGACATTCATAAAACATTTCTTGCTGTTTGTCGAGATTTTTCGGAAGCTCTAAGTTTATTACTCTCTCAGCCTCCAGTTTCTCAGAAACCAAACTATTTACTTTTTCAAGATTATTTGATTTGTGTTCAGATTCTTTGAGCTGGTTTTTGAGTATTTCAATTTCAGATTTCATGTTTTCCAATTCAGAGTTGACACACTCTAAATCTCTCACTAATTTTTCATTCTAGACAGCATTATTGTGACGAACCTGATCATCATCAATTAAACTATGCCTCTCCTTTAGTTCAGCAATTTCGCAAACAAGCTCTTGATTCTCCTTTTTGTGTAAATCAATTTGTTTCATAAGAGTTTATTTTTCAGATTTCAAATGATCTAAATCTGAACTAATAGAATCAAATTCTATTAACTGTCTTCTAAATATGTCATTTTCTATTTTCAGAATTTCAGGGCTTTCACCTCGAGATTTAGCATCCTCATGATTCTTTAGCTTCTTTATCAGTTTTTTATTCTTCTTCTTTAGTCTTTCATAGGATTCTAACAGATTGGCATAGGCATCTTCCCAGTCGTCTAAAGTGTAACTAGAGAAAGGATTGGTTACCTCTTCAGCATCTTCGGATTCATCTTGATCACTGCCATGGTTGCTCTTGTCAGCCATCAGGCAGCTGTCCTCATTTCTCCTCTGAGCTAGCTTCAGCTTATCCAGAATGTCCTTAGCGGACCTGCAGTCATAAAAACAAGAATGTAGAGCCTTGTCAGTAGCTTCTTTCATTAATTTCAAAACTTTCTGATTCTCTCCATTTCTTGATCTGTGACTGTTAGTCCATTTGGACTCTTTCTTTGGCAGTCTGTGAAGAGCATGTGAGATTAACTTCCACAGATCCGGATCCATCAAATTCACATAGTTATGTAGACTGCTAACCCATGAGTTAAAATCAGACCCATTGAAGATTGGTGGAGAAGCCATGAAGGCAAATCAATCAAGCAATTTAAAAACTGTATGCAGAAGATAGAAATGCACCGAAAGCCAGCAGGATCCTCTACAGATCGTTGGATCTAGAAATTCAGAGACCCGCTCTGATACCAATTGATAGGGTGCAAGGCCCGGATACAGAGGGGGGGTGAATGTATCCCTCTTCAAATATCGCCCAATTAATACTCTAATACTCTAATATGCGGAATAAGAACAGTTGATGAAATATACTGAAAATACTAAGACGGGTCTCGGCAAGACAACACAATTGAATTAGCCCTCACACGATCCTAAGCAAGCATCTAATGCGCAGCAATGAAAAGAACACAAGTACAAAAGCAAACCACAAGTGAACACCAGGATTTTTTAGGTGGTTCGGTCCACAGACCAACGTCCACCCCTCACTCCAAACCGGAGTGAGGCTTCCACTAGCAGGGCTAGAACAGCAGACTCAGTCTGCAACAAATGCTGCCAAACAGCTTGACCAGGGAACAACCTCCCCTCTTCTTCCCAACCGGAGGGAACCACTAGTGACACCCAGTCACTAGCAAACCAGAGACGCAAGTCTCTCTTCCTCTAGACCAGGAGGGAACACCTAGTCTTGCAACCCACAAGACCAGAACTGGAGACGAATCTCCCTTCCTCCAAACTAGGAGGGAACCCACAAGTGACTCCCAGCCACTTGCAACCTAGAGGTCTCGGACCACCCTTCCTCCCAACCGGAGGGAAACAACCAGTGACATCCAGTCACAGGCAACCAGAGACACAAGTCTCTCTTCCTCCAAACCGGAGGGCACCCGACCTCACACTAGAGGAACGGAAGAACAACTAGTGAATAGTTAAAAGGAGAAAATAAAAACCGCAGCAACTGAAAGCTGGAAAGATGAAATGCATAATAGCTCTCGCAGGAGCAAACTGGGTTGGATCTGATCCAAGGTCCAGTGAACAATGAAGCCTCTCTTCTTCTTCACGAGCTCTCCATCTCTCTCTTTCTCTTTTTCTTTTTTCTTCTCTGCTCTCTCACTCTGGCTCTCAACTTCTTTCTTCTTCTTCTTTTCTTTCTTCTGCTCTTTCTGCTCTTTGCCTCTCTGCAGCTCTTTTCTTCTATCTCGATCACTCTCTTTCTCTATCGTTATCGCTCATTCTCTTTTTTTCTTAATCTGTCTTCTCCAGACGGAGGAGGCTTCGTATTTATAGCAGCAGCAATTAGGGCGTTATCCTCGGATCACGTGCCAGATGCCAACCTCGGATCACGTGCCACTTATCAGCTTCTCGAAGGATGTACCTGTCAAGCAGTCATAAGAAGATATCAGATGGATGTACAGACTTGGTTCAGGCTGTTAACAAAGTGTGTGCAGACATGATGCAGCTTGAGTGTATAGACTTGAACGGTGATAACGAGTGTATAGAGTTGAAGCCTTGGAAATGAGTGTATAGACTTGAAGCCTTGGAAACGAGTGTATAGACTTCGTCTTGAAGGAGATGTACATGTGCACTGAAGTGTGTACAGACTTGGCGTGCAGGCTGTTGGACGCTGTATAGACATGCTGTGCAGGCTGCCAGACAATGTATAGACGTGCTGTGCAGGCTGTGGGGGAATGTGTAGACTCTGCGTGAAGGCAATGCATGTACAAGTGATGCAATGTTTAGACTTCATGTATGCAGGACTGCGGCGTGTACACACTTTGTAAATGCAAAGCTATGGCATGTATAGACTTCGTGCATGCAATGCTATGGCGTGTACAGACTTCGTGTATGCAAGACTATGAGCATTACAGATGGTTGTACAGACATGCCAAATGAGTATGCAGACTTAGTGTGCACTATTGTGTAGACTTTGTAACATGCAGTATGAGCATAGCAACACAATGTGCAGACTTCGTGCAATGCATGAAGCAGTGTATGCAGTGTATAGACTTGGAGTCCAATGTGCAACCAACCGATGTATAGACATTGAATGCTTACATGCAGACACGATGTATAGACTTAGTTAAGACTGTCTAGACTCTGCATGCGAGCTATGGCGATGTATAGACTTCCTAACAAGGCGTTGTGCAGACTTAACAATGCACGATGTATAGACTTCAAATTAAAAGAGACGGTGGATGTACATACTTTAAGTTCAACTGAGACGGTGCATGAATATACTTGACACTGTATAGGCTAGTATGTTCTGAACAATGTCTAGGCTGTACAGACTTGGCATGAGACGCAAGTTGAGACGATGGATGATGTACAGACTTCAGCTCGACGTACAGACTTCATGAACGATGCATGCAATGTGTAGACTTTGATGCCCAAAGGTAATGTATAGACTTGCACAGTGTGAGACGCTGAATGAGATGGTCGGATGTACAGACTTGGGCTGTACAGACTTGCAGTGTGCAATGCATGCGATGTATGGACTTTACCTTAGAGATGCTGCATGAGACAGTGGATGTACAGACTTGGGCTGTACAGACTTGGAAAGCTTGAAGGCCAATGTACAGACTTGGAAAGCCTGAAGTCCAATGTGCAGACTTGGAAGATGTGAGCGAGACAATGTATGGACTTGGCCAATGCAGCGATGTAAAGACTTGGAAGGTTCAGCGGTGGATGTGCAGACTTCAGCTAAGCAAGCTACAGGGCCGATGTATAGACTTGGGCTAAGCAAGCTACAGTGTATAGACTTGGGCTAAGAAATGCATGAAGAATGTGGCGATGTACAGACTTGGCCAATGTGCAGACTTGAAGCAAGAAGACGATGTGTAGACTTGGCCAATGCTGTGAACAATGTATCGACTTTGAGTGACCTTATTCAAAGGTAATGTACAGACTTGATGCACATGAATGAAGACCACTGTGTAGACTTATGGCATGTAATGTCTAGACTTGATATGAAGGAATACATAATGTCTAGACTTGATGAACAATGCAACAGGCAATGCTGACTGATGTATAGACTCTGAATGAGTGACATGCGACAGACAATGTGCATACTTGTTTTGAACCATGCACAATGTATAGACTTGCAATACCATGAAGGCAGGCTGTTGTTGACACCTTGAAAATGAACAAGGGTGGAAGCAGATCATACCCACAGTGAAAGACCAATGATGAAACTCGTCAACCATTTACCCGGCTGAAGCCTTTGTCGGCCAAGCTGATGTCCGGTGCCGATGTCACTCAGACGGCAGCACTGATAAAGCAGTAGTCGCTTGACTAATGAGATCTCCTAGCACACTTTAATAAGAGCTGTGTCACTACCTCATCCAAGAATCCACAGATGACATGTCAGGGTAAGTCAGATGTCGGCTTATTGACAGATGTGATGTGAGATAAAGATGAAGCCGGTACTGGCAGATGAAGATTGTAAAGGCTTTTGCAAAGTCAGAACACAAGAAGAATCGTCTCCACAGATTATACACCCGGCTGAAGTCTTCTCAGACTAAAGCTGATGTCCGATCTCGTCACCATTCAGGTGACGATATCGATAAAATGATGCCCGATTTTGTCATCATTCAGATGGCAATACTGATGAAACTCCTATCTGCGGACTGATGAAAACCCTACTAACGATCTCAATACAAACTATATCACCAACAGAGGACCCTTTTGGGTGCTGATGTACTTGAGGGGCCGATAAAGGGCCTGGTCTAAGAGACCTAAGTGGGCCTGTAATAGTGGCGTCGGGAGCCCCTTGTCGAAGCCCAATGGCTGCACCAAGAGGCTGGAGTCCTGCGCGCCGGGAAGCCCTCAGCTAAGGCGCGCCGTGAGATGCCTGCCGAGAAGGCAAAGAGGGACGGTTATAAAGCCCCCTTCCCTTCGAAAAAAGAAGAGAGGACGACCAGAACAAAGAGAGACAGAAGATAGAGATAGGGAGAGATAGAAAAAGATAGAAGAGAGACCGAGAGGAAAAAAAGAAGAAGCTGGGAGAAGAAGAAGAAAGGAAGACTCAGGTGGGTAACCGGGGAGGGAGAGGAGTCAATGCTCCGCCCTCCCCCATGCTTTCCTCTTTTTTTTCCTGATGTAATCTGGCGAATCTTTCTCGATTTATCAATGTAGCCGGAGGATTTCGGTCTCGATTTCCACCTCTCTGTCTTTCATTTCCCTTCCATGATCTGTGTAAGTTTGGGATGATGCAATGAAATGAAGTATCAACATGGCCCGTTTGGGCATTCGATTGATTGAGATATCTACTATCTGTCTCCCCTTCTTGCATCGGCTGTTCTTCGGAATATTGGTTTGCCTAGATGCTCCAGCTTTCCGACTCGTGTCTCGACCCCCTCCCTAGCCCGTTCTCTGGTGAAGGACGAAGACGGAGCCTCAACCCTCGTTCAGTGGGTTATTGGGCTATGTCCCCCCTCCTTCCCTCCCCTCGGATCGTGGTTTTCTCGAATATCATAGATTTCTACCGAGCTCCCATCTCGTTCAGGGTCAGAGACATCAATCTCTTGACCGTCTGAGCAGCAGGTGAGTAGAGAAAATGCCATACGTCCCACGAGGATTCGATAATGGATGGTCTGCCCTTCGACTGATACTAACCTCCATGTAATCCCCTCCTGCACTCCAGATCTTGCCTCAATCCGAGCCAGAAATCCCAGAAGTCTCCTGAGCAGAGTATCGCAATCAAGCCATAAACCCTTTAGCCCCTTTCCGGCGTGGTCATTTCCCCGCCGAGAGCCACGCCGCCAAGAGGTCCCTTTCTTTAGCCCCTTCAGCATATCAATAAAGCCCTTCGATATATCCTTCCCGGCCCGGGCTTCCCGGCGCCAGGTTCTCGGCGCGGTGACGGGCGCGCCGAGAAGTCCCCCACGCCAGGGACCACCCCTTGTGCCTTCCACCCCTTCGAATTGTAAACCACACAGATATACCCCTTGAACCCCTGATAAACTTTCCTGCCACCAATGGAGAAACCACACTGATAGCCCCTACAGTCCGTTCAGTGTGACCTTGAATTCGGTCGAAGGACGCCCCAGATCACCATATATACCTAAGGGATGAAGATTATTGGGGATAACCCCCCTACATAACCTTACGAGCCAAGGAAACTCTGCCACTGCATAAGTTTCAATGGCCTCAAAGGGATATTAAGTTGGTGCTGTAATCACATACATGGGCTAGGGGTCCCATACCCCCCTTTTTCTGGCTTTCATCCCGGCATTCCGTGGGTGATCGTCTATCACTCCCTGGCAGACGCTAGGTACGGGGGAGGTGCTGCTAAAATCCTCCCAGGCCGATGAAAGATAACACTGAAGCCGTCCTCGGGACTTCGCATAGTAATGGTGAAAAAGTTCTCTGCGTTGGACTCTTCTCCTCCAATCCCTCTCAGCTCTCGGCCTCCTTTGAAACATATACAACTAAAACCAGTTGAACCCCATCTCTGAGTCCCCAGAGCCAATCTACTCTGATATAAATTCCCAGAAAACTCTTGAAACCCCAAAAACAGGGTACCGTAAAATCCTAAACTCCTCACGGCGCCCAAACACCAATACCTTCTCGGCACCAAACTCTCGGCGCCATCAGCTCCCGGCGCGGCTTTAAGCGCGCCGGGAACCCTCACGCCGAGAACTCCTCTTCCTCCCTTCAGCCTACGCCGAGAACCCCCTTGGAGTGTCTCCGTCGCGCCGGGAAGTCGGCGCTGGGAGCTTCTTGGACTTTTCCCTTCGGCCACGCCGGGAACCTCCACCTTTTTGCCACTCACGCTGGGAGCCTTAGCCTTCCATCTGTGGTCATGCCGAGAGCCTAAGTTGCCACCCTGTGAGCCCAAATGCCCAGAGCTAACCCACACAGAGATATTCGTGGATCACCATATATGTCCCGAGGATAAAGTTAAAGGGAGGTAGACTCCCTTATGTTCCATCGATTCGTGTCAAAGTCAGAACGACGCGCCTCCCTCTTAGCTCCGGTGAGCTATGCCAATGCATGAGTGCCACCAGCTCCTGTGAGGGAAGAGTCAAACATTGCCCTAGGGCATACATGTGTAACGTGGAGAGGTCCGACCTCTCTCTTCCTTTCGGCTTTCATCCCGGCACTCCGTGGGTGATAGCCTATTTCCCTCTGGCATGATCCAGACTATGGGGAGGTGCTGCCAAAATGTTAATCGATGCTTTAAACCTCCGTCATGATCGTGGCTCATCCTGTCTGCGATTGATATCCTCTGTTTCACCTTTCCCCTGAGTCTGATTATTTTTGAACCGCCGATTCAGCGATATAGTTTGTTTCTGTGGTCGATGTTATTCTCTTACCTGCCTTCCGGGCCTGGTATGAAGTTCAAAGTTATGTACATGAATATCTGTTTGCCTTATGAGGCCTCCTATTTTGGCGTTTAATCAAGGATTATCCTTCTTAGGAAGGGCGTAATTAACGTCATAGCCTTTATGGTATGACGGACTTCGGGTCCCGACTCGGACTTCACAATCGACTGATTAAAAGTCAGATCGAGCGCATAATAAAATTGTCACCCCGGTGACTGGCACACCTAATAATCAATAAATACAAATAAGAGAATTCCCCAAATAAAATAATAATAATAATAAATTTAAATAATTTAAAAAAATAAAAAAATTCGCGTTCCACAAGTCTGGCACGCCCGGTGGGACCGAGTCTCCCTTCATCTCTACGCCAAAATAGGAGGCCCAGCGGGCCCCCCTCAAATTTCTGATCCTGTGCGCTTTCTCTATCTTCAGGAAGTTACAATGACGGTCGGGATCATGTCTGTATGTTTCGACCAGCAACCGATCGATATGCATGTGCGAGAGGGCTACCTGGCGGTACCTCTTTCGTTCGGATCAATGCCCCCTGCTGTCGAGCTGCCCAACTGTCTGGGCCTCGTCTTCACCGACCTTCTGCAGGTCAACAACAACGAGCAAGGCACTGCTGTAAGTGCCCCGATGAAGACTGCTGGTGAGAAGGCTGGCTTACCGGAGAAGACGACCTCGACGGCCGTCGCCTGCTATGTTCCCCAAGTTCAAAGGAGGGACACGGTCCCCGCTGCTGCCCAGAGGGGAAAGAGAAATAATCGGAGAAGCCGGTATGCTGCTGCTGAGCGTCGTCTTTCCAATTCTGGGAAGACAATGATGATGGGTGATGTTAGGGTGAACCTCAACGGTCGCCCCAGAGAAGTCCGGCCGGACAGGATTGTCCCGACTGTCCAGACCGACAACAGGTTCCGCGTTCTGGCCACTAGGAGGGCCAACTGGGAAGCTGATGAGAGGAAGCCGTTGGCGCCCAAGCCAGCAAGATATAAACAGGTCTGGCGACCAAAGAAGATTCAGAGCTGGGCCCCAGCTCGATATGAGGAGAAAGCTACCGAGGATGCTGTTGCCCGCTTCAGGGCAGGAAGCAGAAGAGAAGAAAGAAACTCCAGAAGAGATGCTGTTGCTGCTTACCCCAAGGCTCGGGGAGGAGAGATAAAAAAAAATGATGAAGGAAGGAATCTGATTACTACTCGCCCCGTGATGAGGGGCAGAAGATATGAGAAGAAGGAAGACCTTACTGTCACCCATCCCAGGGCCAAAGGCAAAAGATGGGAAAAGAGGAACTATGCTGACACTGCCAACTGCTGCCAAGATGGCGATATGGGAATGAGTGAACCAGTCACGGTTGCCATTCCAAGAAGGCCAAGAGCCTGTGCCAGACAGGCTGACATATTCAGATATTCCAAAGCCGAGCATTTGAATGCTCAGATGACAAGACTGGCTCATCAGCAGAAAAGCCAGGAAAGATTGATACTCCGACCAGAGCCGCGAAGGCACAATCCAGAGGAGATGAAACAAGTGGTCCAAGACTACTTCCACTACCTAGGGAACTCTGCCCTCGGTCAGCAAAGATTATCCCGTGCTCTGGGCACCGTGGATGAAGAAGAAGGAGAAGCCCTTCAAGAAGTGATGCTCGGAGTCTCCTCCTCCGATTCAAATGATTATGAAGAAGGCCGTAAGGCCGGATATGATAAAGAAGACCTGTGTAGGGAAGAAGCTGAAGAAAGAGTATCGGTCTTCGACCGACTCAAATACCCTGACCAGGCAAAAAGAAAAGTTTGCAGGCAGAAGGGAAGAATGCGAATCTTCGCCTGTAACATGGCTGGAATCGCCAGGGGGCAGGATATGCTACCAACTCAGCCAGATGAACTGCTCAGGCTGGCTACCAGACCAGGCCCCGTCACAAGAAGAGGTCAGGCTGCAAAAGATAAGATGAAAAATGATGATGAAACCCACAAGATCATCACCATGACAGTCAATGTGGTGACAGCAGAAGAAGAAGACAATCCCTTCGTTGATGATGCTGAAGGGACTTTAGAAGATATACAGATCCCATCGACTCTGGATCCCATGATCCAGATGATGTTTAGAAGATATCAACAGGAGATCAGTGCTCTCAGAAGACAGCTAAATGAGAGGCATGAAGCCACACCGATCTCCAAGCAAGCCGAACCTGTGGGGCAAACTTCCAGCTCAGCAGAAATGGCTGTCCCAACTAATCCTCTTCCAGCTGATAAGGGCAAAGCTCCAAGCCAGCCTGTTCTGCAGCAAGCAGCAGCTCAACCCTCTGCATCTCAGACGCAGCTCGCCGCACCCACCTTGCGCGCGACTGTGATGGCGACTCCCTACAGCCAGCAACAAGCTCACTTCTTCCCAGAAGAGATAGATCCAGCCCTAGCCCACAAGCTGATGATTGAAAGAATTGTGGAGATGAAGCTGTCTGAGAAGACCGGTGATGGTGTAAGTACCTATGATGTGTACAAAGTACCATATCCTCCCCAGTATGCTGCTAAAAGACTACCCCCATGCGTCAATAAGCCACCGAAATTTGAGAAATTCAACGGCCAGGGCTCTCCCAGGGAGCACATTGCTTACTATACCACAATTATGGGCGACCTGGCAGCTGATGAAGCCTATCTGCTTAAGTTCTTTCGCTCGTCCCTCACTGGGATAGCCTTTGAATGATATTCAAGCCTGCTCGCTGGATTAGTGGTTGATTGGCCTGATATGCAAAGAAAGTTCCGCGACAGATTTCATGTCACGGAAAGAGAAATTACAATAGCGGAGCTTTATGCAACCAAGCAAAGGCAAGATGAAACAGCACTGGACTACATCAAAAGGTGGAGAAACTTAGCCATGAGATGCCGAAGACCTCCTCATCAGGAAGATGCAGTGCAGATATGTAAACAGAGCCTCAAGAGAGAGGTGCTAGAAAAGATGATCGGTGCAGATGTCAGGACATTTGACCGGCTGAACAATATAGTGGCGGAAGTCGAGACGTTCTTGTCCAAGCGTCCGACCGCCAATGCTCCCACTATGCCGAAGGGTAAAACCAATGATCGATGGCCATCACATACTGAGGCTAACGCCATCGATTTTAGAACCTTCGAGCAACAGAAAGGGAAAAAGGAGGCAGATGAAGCTCCCCCGCCTGAGGGTGCAACAGAAAGAAAAGATAAGGTCTCTCTGAGAGACAAAATGAGAAAGGCTTACTCTTTTCCGAAAGATAAGACATCAGCACTATTTAACTGGGCATACAAGTTCAACAAGGTAACATTGCCTGAACCGAAGAGACCTACGGATGCAACAAAGAAAGATGATCCGCTGTTCTGTCCATTTCACCGTGCGCTGGGGCACGCAATTGAAGATTGTTATGTCTTCAAGGATATCATGGAAGGAATGGTCAAAAAGGGTGAGCTACAGTTGGGTGATTACCAGGTGAAGCCACCTCATCCGCATGAGCCTCCGCCCTGGAAGATGGCCGCCAATATGATTTCAGTCTATCAGCAGCTGCCTGAGGAAGCCGTTGAAAAATGTACCAGGCATACTTATGAAGCTTGCCTCCTCACCCCACTGAAAGATCAAGAAGGATGGCAGACGAAGCCCATAAAGAACAGAAAAAAGACTCTCGCAGCCAGCACTAGTGGGGTGACTATCCGAGGTGTCACCCCAAGGCCTGAACCGCCTCCAGTAAAGCCAGTATGGCATACAGCTGAGACCGGACCAGTCATCCGGATCCCTACTCACAACCGGAGGAAACAAACTCCCCTACCTGCACATAAAGAAGTAAGTCCTGCAGCCAGGCGTCTACAGCAGTATATCAATGAGCTCGATGAATATGAGCAGAAAAAGTCCAAACACCTGCTGATAAAAGACTGTATACTCTGGGAGCAGCTCGAAGAATTGAAAATTAAAGAGCAACCAGAGGCAGAACAAGAAAAAGCTGAAAATGAGCCCTTCTGCGGGCAGGAACCAGCAAAGCCAAATTCCCAGAAGAAGAAGAGACGGCCCAAGTCCAAAAGGGGAAAGAAAGTCACGACAGTACAATGCAACACTTTGTCGGTACTTTTTTCCTTGCCCGGGGAGAATGATGAGGATGAAGCATCAAATGCCCCGCTACAAGCCAACCATGCTGAAGCCTCTACCTCAGCCCATGCAACACGTTCTGGGAAAAGATGGGGGCGCCCGCCACCAGCTAATCACAATATTATGTTCAGAGGAGAACAGCCATACCAAATCCCAGAACCGGAGGTACGAGGTGTCCAGGTTCCTCCCCCTGCCAGCTTGTACCAAGAAAAAGAAGAGGCTCCTTCATTCTTGAAATTCTTGTCCAGTTTGGAAAATGAGCAACTGGCTCGCACTGCTCCAGCTAAAAGCAATAAACGCCAGCAGGCTGCGGTTAGGAAGCAGAAGCAGCATGAAGAAAATAAAGGAAGTAACCCTCTAGCAGAGACAGGGGTCGTTACTACAGAAGAAGCCTCCCGGGAAGCCGATCAAGAGGATGAAACCGGCACTGGGCAGCAAAGGCCACGGGCACCACATGAACCTCCAAGACCCCGTTGGGTGGAGGAGATGAGGCTGTCTAATGTCCGGGTGGGCAGCCGGATCATGAAAATGCTGAAGAAGCTCCCTACCAGGTTCTCCATCTGGGAAATCCTCTCTCTGAGTGAAGAGGCTCGCCAAGCCATTATTGATGCCTTGCAGTCGCCGGCACAGTATGAAGCACTCTTGACAGAAGTGAATTCTGGTCCATCAGTCACATTCACAGAGGATGATATGCTAATCCCAAATTCTGGCCATAATAGACCGATGTATATGAGGGGTTCCCTGAACTGTCAGCCGATAAGCAGGATACTGATAGATCCCGGGGCTGCTGTGAACATTCTCCCATACCGCATCTATCAGAAATATTACTTTGATCTGCAGCTTACCAAGGTCAGAGACATGAAGATTGCAGGATTCAACCAAAAGTGTGAGACACCTCTTGGGGTAGCTGATTTCAACCTCACATTGGGAGACCTCACTACAGTGGTACGATTCTATGTGATCGACTCCAATACCACGTATAAAGCCCTGCTGGGGAGACCGTGGCTGCATGAATATCAAATAGTGCCATCCACGCCACATCAGTGCATCAAATACTGCCATGAAGGAAAAGAAGAAAGGGTGTTTGCGGATCTGCATCCCTTTGAAGTGTTCGAGTGCCATATGCTCGATGCATCCTATTACACCGAGGTGTCGCAAAAGTGCGAAGGGAAAGAGGCTGTGGTCAGTCATAAGAAGGCGGCGGCCAAGGCAAGAAATTGGTCCCCACCGCCACCCGAGGGCTACATCAAAAGGCATGAAGTATCTCACATCTCCTATGCCGGTGACTTTGCCCGGATTACCCCTCCTTGCATCCACCCAGATGATGCCGATGAAGAAATGAAACAAAAGTACACTCAGGTAGAGGTTCCACAGGGTTTAGTCAAGCCCATCGCCAGCCTAGAGTACCAAACGGTGGTACCACTGAAGACTATGGAAATCCCTCGCTTCTGCGAGCCTCCTATTGTATTCTACACCGGGGAGCCAGTCGAAGAGGATGATCAAGACTGTGTGGCCCCTGAAGAAGCTGCAAACCGGATGGTACCGATTACAGGCTTGGATTATACTACCCAACAGGTTTCACAAATGTTCTCCAAGATGCAAATGCCATCAATGCAGCCTGCTGCTCAGAAGAAGGCATTCAAGGAGCTGTGGGATCCGCCTCGAGATGGTAAAGAACTGAGGAAGGTCACACAACACCCGGGACTGGGCTATACCCTTCAAGAATACTATGAAGCCGAAGTGGATGTCATCTCTACTTTCTACCAGCATGAAAATTCCCATGGGGTTGGATATGACCAGTACCCTTTGGAAGATGAAGAAATTATCTATCAATCCATAACAGACAATGAAGCCCCAGACAACCTGCCAGAAACAGAGACATCTGATGAGACAAAGAAAGCTTGGTACTGGGAGGACCTATCTTCCAAAGAGGATTTGTTCCAGGCTGAAGCAAAATTTGATACGGGAACCCCGATGAGGATCAAATAGCCAGAGAGCTGGAGGAGTGTCTGGAGTTCGGGCGCATTCTAGAAGAATTCCGGGCTCTACAGAATGATGACCTTTCAAGGGAGCCCACATCAGAAGAGCCTCTAAGGGCGGAAGAGTCCACTTCTGAATTTCCTGCTGAACCAGTCTCGTCCTCGGGGCAAACTGAACAGAATCCGGTAATATTGGCCCTATATGATGCGCCAGCATCCGCTGATGACCAGTATGATGAAACAGAAGAGCATGAAACTGAGGAAGATTATATCCCGGGAGGCTTTATTGATTTGCAAGAAGCCCCGCCCAAAGTCGAAGACGGAGGCCAAGCCACCGTTGATGAGCTGATAGAAATAAATTTGGGATCCGTAGATGAGCCAAGGCCGACATTCCTCAGCGCACTACTGGAGCCAGATGTCAGGGAACAATATATACAGTTCTTGAAAGAATTCCGAGACTATTTTGCATGGACATATGATGAAATGCCGGGACTGAGCTCTGATGTGGCACAGCACCGATTGGCAATAAACCCAGAGTTTAATCCTGTAAAGCAGCCTTCCAGGAGAATGCGTCCTGAACTAATAAATCAGATTAACAAAGAGGTTGACAAGCTGATTGATGTAGGCTTTGTCGAAGAAAACCAGTATACTACATGGCTGGCCAATATAGTGCCCGTAAAGAAGAAGAATGGGCATATCAGAATATGTGTTGATTTCTGGGACCTTAATAAGGCTTGCCTGAAAGATGATTTCCCGGTGCCAATCATTGAGGTGATGATCGATGCAACTATTGGCCATGAGGCCCTATCATTTATGGATGGGTCATCCGGATACAACCAGATCTGGATTGCTGAAGAAGACAGAGTGCACACTGCATTCCGCACCCCGAAGGGGATATTCCACTACAAAAGGATGTCGTTCGGCCTCAAGAATGCCGGCGCTACCTATCAAAGAGCCATGACAAAGATCTTTGGTGATTTGCTCTTCAAGAAAGTAGAGTGCTACATTGATGATCTGGTGGTAAAAACCAGCAAAAGAGAAGACCATTTGCAAGACCTAAGGATAGTATTCCAGAGGTTGCGCAAATATGAACTCAAGATGAATCCTATGAAATGCGCCTTTGGCGTGTCCAGTGGAAAATTCCTCGGATTTATTGTCCGGCATAGGGGTATTGAAATTGATCCATCCAAGATTAAAGCTATCCAGGAGCTCCCTCCACCAAGGAATCTGCACGAGCTGAGATCTCTGCAAGGGCGCCTGGCTTATGTCCGACGATTTATATCAAATCTGTTGGGAAGATGCCATCCCTTTCACAAGCTCGTGATGAAAGATGTACCGTTCCTCTGGGACGATGGATGTCAGGAGGCCTTTGAAAAGCTGAAAGAATATCTTAAAACCCCTCCAGTACTGGGGGCACCGGTTAAAGGCAGACCCTTGGTATTGTATATCTCAGCCACACACTGTTCCCTGGGGGCAATGCTGGCACAGATAAATGAAGAAGGCAAAGAGCAGGCCCTGTACTACCTAAGTCGGAGGCTGATTAGAACCGAAGAAAGCTACAGCTATATAGAAAAGACATGCTTGGCACTAGTCTTTGCTGTCAAAAAGCTCCGGCACTATATGCTGTCACATGAAATCAGATTGATATCTGCAGCAGATCCACTCAAATACATATTGACTCAGCCAGTACTGAAAGGACGGTTGGGCAAATGGGCAGTAATTCTGATGGAATTCGATATTACATATATACCCCAGAGGGCAATAAAAGGCAGGCCGTGGCTGATTTCTTCGCGGAGCATCCCGTGCCGGAGAATGATATGTTGGGGACTGAATTACCCGACGATGAGACACTCGAGGCCTGTCAAGCTCAGCCAGTTATGTGGCAACTATTCTTTGATGGAGCATCCAGAACGGAGACAGATTCCGATGGAAAGACCAGGATACGGGCTGGGGCCGGTATTGTACTGAAATCACCAGAGGGGGAGGTTGTGCATACTTCCTGTTCTATAAACAAGCCCTGCACCAATAATGAAGCCGAATATGAAGCTCTGATAATCGGACTACGTATCAGTCTCAACATGGGTATTCAAATGCTTCAGGTATTCGAGGATTCGATGTTGATAATAAAACAAGTCCAAGGGGAGTTCGAAGTGCGGAAGCCAGAACTAAATCCCTATCACCAGAAAGCTGTACGCCTCATGGCAAAGTTCTATCATATTGAACTCAAACATGTGGGCCGTGGACATAATGCCCGGGCTGATGCACTGGCAAAGCTGGCCAGCTCACTAGCAGTCCCGCCAAATGAAACACTGAACATTGTTGTTATGAACCGGTGGCAAGTCCCCAGTATGCTAGAAGGGTGCCCCGAAGAAGAAGAAGTCGCTACTGTTAGCACAGAACAGGCATCTGATTGGAGACAGCACTTGCTACAGTGGTTTCTGCACCAACAGCTGCCACAGAAAAGAGAGGAAAGGATGAAACTCCTGAGAATCAAAGATTCCTATGAATTCAGGAATGGAACTTTATTCCGAATAATGGCGGATGCACGTAAAAAGATTCTACTCCGCTGCCTGTCCACTGAGGAAGCTTGGCAAGCGATGAAAGAAGTACATGTTGGGACAGCAGGTGCCCACCAGGCTGGTCCTAAGATGAAGATAGAAATCAAGAAGCTGGGCTACTATTGGCCCACCATGTTTGAAGACTGCTGTAAATTTGCAAAGTCATGCCAGAAGTGTCAGGGGCATGCTACTGTGCCTAGAAGGCCACCTACAACTCTGCACCCTACAGTCCCTAGCTGGCCGTTTGTACAATGGGGAACTGATGTAGTAGGGCCACTGCCGACCTCCTCGGCCGGACATAAGTACATATTGGCCATGACAGATTACTTCTCCCGATGGGCGGAAGCTGTAGCATTAAGAGAAGTGACTGGTGAACTGGTCGCCAGAATCATCAAGCAGAACATTATCTTCCGGTTCGGGATCCCCAGCCGGATAATATCTGATAATGGAAGTCATTTCAGAAATCAGAAAATCTATCGGCTTGCCGAGAAGTATAAGATTGAATGGAGAACCTCCACTCCCTACAATCCCCAGGTAAACGGATTGGCAGAAGCTTTTAACAAGACTTTGTGCACCTTGCTAGCCAAGGTTGTCAGTTCTAATAAGAAGGACTGGGAATAGAAAATGTATGAAGCTCTGTGGGCATACCGCACCGTCTTCAAGACACCTACAGGGTGCTCACCATACTCGCTGGTATACGGCTCAGAGGCTGTGGTTCCGCTAGAGCTGGAAGTCCCGTCACTCAGAGTGGCAGTCCAATATGGCCTGGCCCGTGGCGAACAGACCAATGCTAAAAGAAGGTTAGAAGAATTGGCTGAATTGGAAGGAAAGCGCCTCCAAGCTCAGAAGAATATCCAAATGTATCAGGCCCGCATGGCCACCGCATTTAACAAACTCGTAAAAGGATGAGAATTTAAGAAAGGTGACCTCGTCATGGTCAAGAAAAAAGAAGTCATGGCGTCCAACCCAAAAGGAAAGCTGAATGCTAATTGGGAAGGTCCTTATGTGATACAAAGGGTCTACGAAGGAGGGGCCTACGTAGTTGTTAACCATCGAGGGGAAATTCAATTCTCGCCACTCAACGGTAAACACCTCAAGCTGTATCATGCTGCACAACTAATATTCCCCGAGTAATCGGGCAAAAGCTACCTTTCCTTGGTCTAGTGGCACTCCGCCCTAACCGAGCTACCCTTCCTTGGTCTAGTGGCATTCCGCCCTGATCGAGCTACCCTTTCCTTGGTCTAGTGGCACTCCGCCCTGATCAAGCTACCTTTCCTTGGTTTAGTGGCACTCTGCCCTAACCGAGCTACCTTTCCTTGGTCTAGTGGCACTCCGCCCTAACCGAGCTACCTTTCCCTTGGTCTAGTGGCACTCCGCCCTAACCGATCTACCTCTCCCTTGGTCCAGTGGCACTCCGCCCTAACCAAGCTACCCCTCTTCCTTGGTCTAGTGGCACTCCGCTCTAACCGAGCTACCCTCTTCCTTGGTCTAGTGGCACTCCGCCCTAACCAAGCTACCTTTCCTTGGCCTAGTGGCATCCCGCCTTAGCCGAGCTACACCCTTTCCTTGGGTTAGTGGCACTCCGCCCTAACCAAGCTACCTTTCCTTGGATTAGTGGCATCCAGCCCTAGCCGAGATACACCCTTTCCTTGGTCTAGCGGCATCCCGCCCTAGCCGAGCTACACCCTTTCTTGGTATAGCGGCACTCCGCCCTAACCAAGCCATCCCTTATCATGATCTAATGGCATTCCGACTTGTCACCCTCCCAAAAAAGAGGGGAAGAGAGAGTAAAAGAATAAAAATAATAAATAATAAAAAGATGGGGTTAAAAATAGAGATACCCCGTCGGTCTTGTTTAGGCTTTCTGAGCAAGGGCAAAAATGGCTAAAACCCAGCTGTGGTGAAAACCCGAAAGGGCACTGCAGGCAAAATCGGGTACCCCGCCACGTGAAAACCTGAAAGGGCGCGTGGGCAAAAGCAAGAGGGGGCTGGCTCCGACGAAAACCCGAAAGGGCGCTTGAGTCAGTAATGTGGTGATCCTAAAAAAGCCTCACCTCCCGCCATAAACTTCTCGTCGATCGACCGGCACCTTGCCCGATCAATGATCAAACCCACCCAGTATAGACCCTACGTCTGTCCTGATAAAACCCTCATACCTTGTCCAAAGTCCCACCATGGTGAAGTTCACCGTTGATTGACCGGCATCCTGCCCGATCAATGATGAAACCCATTCCAGTTTAGACCTTACGTCTCTCCTGGCAAAATCTATGAAATTTCTTTGCATTGGTATAAGCCCAATACCGATAATGAAACTCACATTTCTGTTGATCGTTTGTTTGCCTATCTTTGATCTTACTTTTGAGGTCTGCTAAGTAATATGGCAAGATGACAAACAAGCAATCAAAGATCTGCTCAAACCTATGAACATGTGAACATGAACCTAGGCAATCATAGCTAGCTCTAGCATGGGCATGCTATCTCAATCAAATTACGCTAAGGAAAAGGAAAAACACACGCCGGGGCGTGGAGCAAGGAGTAAATAAAAACACACCACTAGGGGTGGAACAAGCAAGGAAATAAAGATGTGATGAAGGAAATAGCTATTGCCCAGCACTAAGGAAAGATGTGATCGCCACCAAAGTAAACACAAGTCAAAGACTCGAATATACCTTGGAAATAGGAGGATGAAGCACCCGCCCACGGGAGAGAAAACCAAAGAAAGCCTGCAGATCAGCTTGAAAGTGACGGCCAGAGACCCGTGCGTCGCTTATAAATAACGGTCCCACCCTAGACCGCCAGAATAGAGTGACGCTCCTAAACCAGACCGTCAGACAACCTGCAGTAGTAAAGCTTGAATTCTTTTAACTCCAACTCTTCCAGCCGGCTAGAAGACTTGGGCCTCGTGCTAATGAACCTGTAAACCTGCCAAAGAAATAGAAAGACAAGACAAGACAACCTCAATCAACCCTCTTCACAAGCATAGCATCAATTCTTAAAGAACTTAAGAACATCAAAAGGAGAGGGAATTACCGGGGAGTTTTGGTTTTTTAACCCCTCTGGGCGTTTTCAAAAGTTGGGAGGATGTTTGTATGCTTAAAACAACAGTGAAAAAACGTGGAGGAGGAGGAGGGACAATGCTCTGTTTAAAAAGACCAAGGAAGAACTCAAGCATGCAAAGATGAACTTGAAAGATCAAAAACAAAAGTACTCCCTTGACTGGAAGATGGATTGACGTGGGAAGCAACTCCTCCTGGATGAAGATGGCTCCTGGGTTCGGCAGCACTTCGTCGTGAATCAAAAATCTCCCCCCCTTGATTATGAAATCAAAGGTTCTATTTATAGACCTTCAAAACTCATGGGTCGAGTTGAAGATAAATCAGCCAAGAAAGGAGGATAATCCTTAGCAAATCTTTGAGGATAATATCAACAAGAGTCCAAAGAAACAAACGAGAGGTCCTGAGGATTAGAATTGAAGGAGATAACGCCAATCCAAAACCCTATCTCGTCCACGGAGTAGCAGAGAAAAGGCCTGAACTGTCAGGACTCTCTGAAGGAAGTAACGGTTGCACGATAGACCGCCACTTGGAAGTAACGCATCAATGCATGACCGTCATTTTCAACCCTATCCAAAGGATAAGATCGACGGGAAGAAGATCTAAACAATAGGACTCTGCAAGTAAGTAACGGCCAGGGAAAAGGGCGTCATAAGGAAAAAACGGCTAGAGAGTAGACCGTTATTATCAAAGGACAACGAGGCCCTAAGTCTTGGGACTCTTCAAAGAGTAACGGCCTAGGCTTCATGCGTTATTATGAAATGACGCGCCTAGTCCAGACCGTTATTATCATTGATTTTCAAGAAAATAGAATGGAGGGATTGCCAAGCTTTTGAACGAAGTGCCACCAGGAACCAGGTCTAATCCAGGAATTGAGACCCAGAAAACAGGCTTCAACTGATTAAAAGGAATTCAATGAAGAGTGAACAACTCAGAGCATCATATTGAATAAATAAGGAGATGACCCGACTTATTGGGTATAAAACGGGTGTCAACAGATGCCCCTCCTTAACGTCCTCTTTGCAGGGGAAGGAGCGGAAGTGAAGCGAAAGTGAAATGGAACATGGAGATGAAGCGGAAATGAAGCGGAGTGGATCAAAAAGAGGGCGTTAAGGTAAACGACACCCGTTCTTCACCAACAAGCGATAAGAATTTTCTGGAAAAACTTCAAAACTGATCACAAGGAAATAGCTAACCAAAGGACGCAAGTCTGGAGGATTTAATTAACTAAGGAAAGGAAACACGGCTGGCCGCCGGAGGCAACGGAAAGGAAAGAGACTAAACTCCAGACAGGAATCTTCAGTCAACCAGATCAAGCGAGCAAATCGAAGGAAATCTTCAAATTCAGAGTGGAATAATTCTCCTTATCCAGGATCAAGAACACAGCTGTTCACCGTCAATGAGACCTCTTGAACAAATGAAGCTCATGAATGCTCAAAGAATGCGTATGATGCATGCTGGGCTAAAGAAAAACAAATCTTCAAAGTTTATGCAAAGAAAGATAAAATAACAAGATACTCGAGAATAATATTGCTAGATTGGGGAAACCAGAGTCAAGATACCATCTGCAACCACGGCGTGCAAAATAGAACCGTCATCCTCAAATTTTCCAACCTAACGGCCTATCCAACGATTATTCATGTGAACTTAGATCATCATCATTTTTGTTTAAGGGGAACATCAGATCCCAGGACACCTGAATGACCAGCCGGTTCTCGAGGTAATATATTATAGATAACATATAGTAATGCATTAAGGGATAAGGGAACGAGATACAATACCTGACTTACCTGCCTAACGAGCGGCAGAGCGTGCCTTCTGTTCATAATCTTTCATAAATAGGTTAGCCAATAAGATAGTTATGATAATAGTTAAGGCATAACCATTGTGATAAACTCATCAAAATGTTTTCATGATGGAGATAAGTTTAAACATTAAATTTGGACCATTCATTCATCAAGAAACTTGCAAGCATATAACGGCCCGACTCAGGAGCGTCACATAAAAATAACGGATTAAGCCTAGTCCGTCAACACCGAGTCGGTTCAAATTCTTCAATAAAACAGTCGTCACAAGCGACGGCCTTAGAGGGGGCGTCAGAGTTATGTGACGGTCTAACGATGGACCGTCGCTTCTCCTGAGTTTTCAAAAAAAACAAACCGAACGGCCGTTCGGTCTCATTTCACGCTCAAACAACCAAAACGCCAAACCAGAAAACCCACCGGCGACCTCCATCTCCACCCTCCAATGGCCGGCGACGAGGCACCGCAGCCACCACCTCAGAAGAGAGGGAGAGGAAAGAAGATGGCCATAAGGCGGTTCCACCGCCGGCTCGAACGAGAGATCACCCCACCGCCCGTGGAGGAAGAACCAAGGGGAAGGGAGCCAAGGGAAGAGGAGGAGGTCCCTACGGTCGTGGAAGAACCAACCGAAGCCTCCTTGGGTGCAGAGGAGCCCAAGGAACCAGAGCAGAAGAAGAGGAAGGTCCTCGACCATGAGGTAGGCCCTCCGCCCCAATTTTTAAATTTTTGATTTTTATGTTTTTATTTATGAATGCATGTGGGGGATAAGGGTAGAAATGGGTCTATGAACCCACTAGGAACACTTGTAGGCCATTTGGCCAAAGTGAGAAATCATGGGGATGCAGGGGAGAAATTCCCTACTGGCAGACTAAGTGACGGTCCCGCCAGCGACCGTCACTTCTCTGACGCTCCAGGATAAGGCCGTCAGAGACAAGTAACGCCCTATCCCAGGGCCGTTACTTCTGCCAGGGTTCCAAACTCTTTTTAGGGTTTTCAATTTTCAAATTTTTGTTTTTCTTTTCGATATTTAATGTTTATGCAATGTCTATATGATGCAAATGGACTAATTAGTGCTCTAATATGCAATGCAGGGAAAGAGGAGATCGAGGATCTCATGGCTGCAGATTCGGGCGGTGTACCAGGCACTGCCCGATTACCAGAGAGACAGACTCGCAGAGATGGGTTTCGCCGAGATGCTCAGCATCGAGGTGATCCGGATGGATACGCCGTTGCTGTATGCTTTGCACGAGAGGTGGGACCCAGTTAGCAGGGCGTTCATCTTCCCGTGGGGCCACATGATCCCCACGCTAGAAGACATGGCGAGGATTACAGGACTGAGGGTCCATGGCTCCGCGGTGACGGGATGGACATACGGCGACTATCGGGAGATAGCGCAGCAGCTACTGGGGTTGGACCTGATCAGGCCGGGCCAGTCTTCATCCCAGCTCTCGAGATCGGTGCTGCAGGAGAGTTTGGGGCTGAGAGGGGCAGCGATTGCCGTGGGGGAACTGCCCGAGGAGCATCTGGGCAGAGTGATTGACCAGGTGCGCCCTCGCGTGGCGGCAGAAGCAGGAGAGGAGGGAGATCGAGTGCTGAGACGCTTCCTGATGCTGCTGTTCGGGAAGCTCCTGTTCGCGACTCGGGCGGATGTCATCAGCTGCAAACTGCTGCCGCTGATAGAGGATCTGAGAAGAGTGAGGAAATATGCCTGGGGAGCAGCGGTCTTGGCCTTCCTGATTAACTCGTTGAGCACCACGGACCGACTGACGATGCTGGGAGGCTTCTCGCCCTTCCTACAGGTAAAAATGCGCTTAAATGCTTTTTAATATGCCATGATGTATGCTATGATTGATGATTTATGTAACTGACTTGACTTCTAAATGCAGATCTGGAGCTACATGTACCTCCCGGGCATTGGGAGAGGTGTATTACTCCATCCCGGCCTCATACCAATCGCGAGGCGATGGTCGGTGGCGAGGGACACGGGATCGATCCTTAGATTGACCCGGACGATCCAGGAGGACCTGGACTCCTACCCACACACATCGGTAAGCCCGAGACTCAAAATGATTTCTATATGCTTCTATATGCTGACAAATGCTGACAAATGAATGAAATGCTTTCAGGTGAGATGGACCCCGTACCGCAGCGAGGGCTACACAGGACAGCCGTGGGTGGAGGCGTCCTTATCGTACCGGGGGCGAGACATATGGTTGCATTGCATCCATATCATCGAGCCTCTTCACTACAGGCTGATCCTGCGGACTCGGGGACTACACCAGCCCGAGGTGACCTTTCCACACCGCAACGATGATCGCCCAGGAAAGTCGGCGAGGGGCATTAGCGGGAGCGTGGATTGGCGCGCCCGGAAGGCAAAGTACGTCCTCGACTGGAGGCAGCGAGGCAGGGCCGTGAAGGAGCGGGCAGAGAGCGACGAGGCCTACCTGAAGGCCTTCGCTCGACACTACGGCGACCGGGTATACCGAGGTACCCGACGACCGGTATGCAATTCTAAACTAAAAACTCTCTTTTATATGATGAAATGTGGATGTGATATGCTGGCCTATGTTTTCTATATGCAGCTCGATCCTGAAGGGCGGATAGCGGAGCTAGAGGGATTACTCCACTCTACCATCCTGCAGCGGGATGAGTATAGGACGGCGCTGGAGCTCCTGGTGAGACTCTAAATGCTTATGATATGACTATGATTATGCATGATGCTAACGCTTCGGCTATGACAATGCAGCGAGCAGAGGGAGCTCAGCGAGCAGGACCAGACGCCCCATCGTCGTCCTCGCAGCCTGCGGGAGACAGGGTTGGGCGAGATGCTGACTTTGCTCGGGCAATTGCCCGGGCCGAGGAGGCGGAGGCCACCCTCGCGGAGCGGGTAAGATACTTACATGCTTTATGATTATGCTTATGCTAATTAAATTTATATGACTAACCTATATGCAATGCAAATGCAATCTACAGGCGATAGAGCTAGCAGCGGCAGTGGCGGAGGCCACCCAGGCGAGGGCAGAGGTAGAGAGGAGCCGGGCCGAGACTGATCGAGCTCGAGCAGAGACGGAGCTCGTGCGGGCAGAGCTAGCCCGACTGAGAGCGGAGACCCCTCGTTATGTGGACGATGTGGAGATGGAGCGACTTCGAGCAGATTTAGCACGAGCACAGGCCGAGGTGAAGGACCTTCGCCTTGGGACTGCGGATCTTGATCGCTACCGGACCGAGGCACGGGAGACGCGACGCCAGATCTTCACACTGAAGATTAGGCTGCAGACCATGGAGCAGACGGTCCGGATGCTAGGCCGGGCACCAGAGCGGAGTTCTTCCCGGAGCGGGGCTCAAAGGAGTGCTGCTCCTAGTGGCTCGGTTGGGGATTTCTTAGTTAGTTCCGCCGGCCAACAGAGAAATGAGAGGGCAGAGAGAGGACAGCAGGAGGAGAGTGCTTCCATAGCACCGCCACCCAGGAAACCCGAGGGTGGAGAGGATGAGGGCGGCCCGACTGATAAGCCGGCCGAATGATGTACTTTTATGCTTTTCTTACCACTTGTACATGCCCTTTTATGAAAATGAAATTTTTGTTGACTTTTTATGTGGATGTATGAATGAATGAGTGATTGAAAGTACGCATGATGGATGTGTATGTGTGAATGAATGCTTGTGTGGAGAAGGTGTGGTGTACAGATGTGAAAGACCACCAGGTCTAGGCAAAGAATAGACTAACTGCCTGAATTTAGTAGCAGAGGAAATGACGGTCTGGTCTTGGACCGTCATAATCAAATGACGCGCCTACCTTAGGCCGTCATTCATGAAACATCTTATTCTGATAGCCGGGCTGCAGAAGAAATAGCGGCCCATGGTAGGAGCGTTAAAAGAAAACAACGGCCCTAGACCGGACCGTTATTCATGGCAGAACATGGTTTTAGAACTACTCGCAGAAAATGCGACGGCCTGAAGGAGACGCGTCATAACGAAACGACGGTCCTAACCTGACCGTTACATGGCGTTCAGCCCAGAAGAGAGAGACTTGAGCGATTTGAAGGATATAACGGATTAGGGTTCGTCCGTTGAAAGGCGACGGTCTGAGACCGGACCGTAAACAGCCACAGAACATGTTTTAAGAAAAACCCAACCCACAGAAAAAGTGACGGCCCAGGGTAGGCGCGCCAGAGTGAAGTAACGGCCCTACGACAGACCGTCAGAGTCTGGGTCGTTTCCAAAAACGGATTCGGCCGTGAGAGCTTAGAGTCCGAGGTTCAGCCACTTAATCTCTTGCTAGAACTTATCCAAATTTCAGATAAAGCCTCCCAACTCCAATCTTATCCTTCCAAAGTTAATAAAAAGCCCCAGCAACTTGGGAAACTTACCCAAAATCGCAGTTTGCACAAAAAAACTCCGTTCTAGGGTTGAAGAATTCTCCCTAATCAAGCAGAAATCAAGATAAAGAGATGCTTCGAGATGGCGGCTATGGCAGAGAAGATCTACACCGGCCCTAAGGCTGCAAGGAGGGAACATGGGGAGCTTCAACGGCTGTCCTCGATCCCCAAGCATCTAAGCTCTAATGTCCAAAGGGTGGTAAGCTTGCATGACTTCATCTAAAGTTCAGATTTTTTTTTTTTTGCTGCACTTTAATTTTCTTCGTAACTTTCCTTCTTCTTTTCTTCTTCAAGCCTCTTCCTGGCCCAAGGTGTTATTCCAACCTGAAGTGGGTGGCTCCCATGGTAAAGGCACTCCCTTTAGAGGTGGTATCAATCCTCAAAGCATGGCACCTCCAACCCCTCTTGGTTCTAGGCAAAAACTTCCAGAAATTGTCTTTGGATTGGCCATGCCTTTCAGCCCTAGTGGAACTATGGCATCCACAAACTCATACCTTTATCTTCCCCTCATTTGAAGCAACCGTCCTATTGGAGGAGGTAGAGACCTACCTAGCCCTTCCTAAGACTAAGGCGGGGGATGAGGATCGGGTTTGCTATACAATAGAACCTATTGATCCGTCCTTGATCTTAAGCGACTTCATTCATAACCCAAAGGACGTGCGGACCATGATCAGCCCGCGCCACATTCACTTGATCCCTATAGCACAATGGATAGTGTCTCACTGTAACAATAAGTGGGAGAGACACGAAGCAATAGCCAAGGCGGTGGCGGTTTGCTTGTGCGGGGTCTTCCTTTTCTCCACGACCGACCACCTCTTAGATATCCAAAATCTTAGCATTATTAGTGGACTGTGGCGGGGTATGTCTATTTCTCAAGCGGTCCTCTCATACCTCTATGAAGGACTAAGCTCGGCTTGCCTTGGAGGGCCTTTGTTCGGTTCCATGATACTCCTTGAGTGTTGGATAGGAGTGAGAATCAAATTCCTTCCTAAGGAAGATATAACTTCGGCGAGCCGGATCTTCGGGAGCCATCCTCTCTTCTTCATTGGAGGGGCTTTTGGATATTCTCCTCAGGTTGAATGCAAGACAGCGGATAAGAAAACTCGGGATGAATGGCGCCTCTTCTTCAACACTTTACCAATGGACAAGTTCATCATGCGACCAAGAGTCCTCCGAAGTGCCCTTCTTAAAATACAGCGGCGCCAAGGCCTCGACCTCCAGCTAGTAGGGAACACTACCATGGCGATCTACAACCCGCACCGATGCCATCTTCAGATCGGATTACCTCGAATCGGCGTTTCTGCACTATCACACTACCCTCCCCTTTTACCTAGGAAGATGGGGACCGAGGAAGATGAAAGAGCGATCCGGAACGCACTAACCATGTGGGAGATCAGCAAGGTGCGTCCGTGGCAAGCAGAAGTTGAAGAGAACGACGACACACGCCGAGATTACTTGAAAGAGTTAAGAAGAATCCGCGCTCTTGCGGATAAGAAGTCGAATGTATCTTGATTCCTTTTGCTTGTAAAAGATGTTATTAGATTGCCATTTCAGAATTTGATTTATCACGACTTATACTTTACTAAACTTGCTTGAATAAGATGAGATTGCCTTAATTGAAAGAACCTGAGTTGTGTGCTTTGGAAGATTAGACCGATATGAGTAAACAGAGTTTCTGGGGGGAGTAACGGATACCCTTTGGGCCGTTATTATTATACGACGGTCCGGAGTAGGCCGTCAGAATGGAAGTAGTAAGAACTCATTCTCTGAAGGATGCGACGGATGGATCTTGGGCCGTTATTTGAAAGTAACGGTATGTTCTCAGACCGTCATGATGATGGTTTAACGAAAGGAAGAAAGCCCGTGCCTGAAGGAAGTGACGGTCCGAGGGGGACCCGTTAAACGAATGTAACGGTCTGATGCTGGCGCGTTACACACCTGAACCTGCATAGTTGTGAGTTTTTTTACCTTTGGGCTTGCCCCTGTACTCTGCACACACTTAGACATGAAACATGTTAGATCCGTCCTTAGACTCAACCCCTTGCCTCGAGGCAGGTTAGATAATGACCGTTTCTTGATATTTGGTCAAGGGGTGGAGCCTTATTAAAATAGGCGAAAACGTAAATAAAAATGCGATGCATGTTATGCGAATGATGGAAATGTTGAATGCTTTTGATTTTTTTTGATTTTTTTCTTTTTGAAAAATATTTGATTTGTTTGGATGTTTGAAATATTTGATTTTTTTGGTTTTCGAAATATATTTGATTGTTTTTTTGGATTTTGAAACGTATTTGATTGTTTTTTTTGGATTTTGAAACATATTTGATTGTTTTTTTGGATTTTGAAACGTATTTGATTGTTTTTTTTTGGATTTTGAAGCATATTTGATTGTTTTTTTGGATTTTGAAAACATATTTGATTGTTTTTGGATTTTGAAAACATATTTGATTGTTTTTGGATTTTGAAAACATCAGTGCCTCTCTAGCAATACGAGACCTCCCATACTTTTAGCTTGAGTCCCGAGATCGGCGTGTATATAGCGTGACAACCCCCGGCCGAGATCTGGTCATTGTGACGGTGTTTTTACCAAAGCTGTACCCAGGGTACTTGTTTCAGTCCTAAAAGGAAAAAAAGAATATGGGGGTAAGCTTAGGCCAGTCATAGAAGTTTTTAGAACTTGATTCCCTCACCGTACAACTTTAATAGAGATTCGGTCTGTTGCGCCGGGGCTTTTTATGTCCGCCATCGAACCCTTGTCCACTTAGGCATGCATGCGACCGGGCTCATAACGTCCCGCGGGGAACTGTACTGCCACTCTTGTCATGCCTAATCCTTTTCTTTTGGAGCTTTTGAGAATTCATTTACAGACCTTGAGATGATGCTTTTGATTTTGTGGTAAAGAACACTCCTTTTTCTCTTCTTTTCTTTACTTTCTTGTGGAGTCAGGTCATAACGGACTTGCCCCTATTTGAGACCTCCTCTCGTTAGGGAGTTTGGATCGGTTGTCTCCTTCTTATTCACTCCTTGCTTCTGGATTCAGCCGAAGAATGAAACGTACAGAGACTTTGACTTTCCCCCGAAGCATGGCCGAGGAAAAACAGTGTCTTTCTTTTTTTTTTTTTTAAGCAAAGAACCCGACCAGGGGCGTCGTGTAGTGTGTGTTTGCCTTACTCGAGACTCTCTTTTGAAGATAGGAGGCATTTCTTATTGCCAGAAAGCACATAGTTTAGATTTGTTCAAGGAAAGAAACGCTTAAGATACAATCCATTCCACGGGTGAGAGAGCTCCTCACCTTCCGCGTTGATTAGACGATAGGCATTCCCTGAATAAGCTTCTTTTATTACAAACGGTCCTTCCCAGTTAGGTTGAAATTTAGACCTAGGACCTGCAGATCGAATGAATTTGCGTTTCAAAACCATTTCACCCTTGCAAAATTTTCGTTCAATTACCTTCTTTTGAAAATAACGCGAAACTCTCTTTTGATAAACAGATACGTGATCGGCCGCATTCATCCTCTTCTCATCTAGGAGTTCCAGTTGGACGAGCAACGCCTCTCGACGTTCATCGAGATTAAGTTCCTTATCGAGCTGTACTCTGAGTGAAGGGATTAAGATCTCATATGGGAGCACCGCCTCCATCCCGTAGGTTAGAGAGTAGGGAGTTTGTCCCGTAGGAGTACGGACGGAGGTGCGGTAAGCCCACAGAGCTTCCACCAATCTTTCAGGCCAATCAGAAAACTTATGTGCTTCACACGTTTTCTTAATGATTTTAAGAAGAGTTTTATTAGTGGCTTCTGCTTGACCATTGCCTTGAGGGTAATATGGTGATGAATGATGTAATGTAATTCTGAACTTCTTACAGAGGTCTTTAAG